>CM034463.1:28085870-28460670 GCA_019925255.1 Litchi chinensis | reverse complement strand
TAATCTATTATACAATAGATTTTTGCATGAGTACTAAAATTTGCATAAGTTTTTGCATACCGCTCAGACAATACCCATCTTAGCCCATAAACAATACCCCATGTTCCAGATCCATCGAATCTCTTCTTCAAATCCTCAACAAAGAATGTCCACTCAAGAACCCGCTCTTGTCGTCGAGTCCATCGCCGAACTTGCTGCCACTGAGCCAGCCAATGACAAGCCCGCCACTAAAACCCTCATTTTTTTTTCTGTCTTAATTTTAGATTTGATGTTGTGTTTGATTACAGATGATCAAGGACGCATAAATAACCCAGTCAACTCAAATGAACAACAACCTAACTTGGCAGACCATCAACAATACCTTACCTCTGTTCTAGCACCCATCAACAACCCAATCGACTCAGAACACTCATCATGACAAGACTAGATCCGGATTCCCTCTAATGAATCTGGCAGTCCTACCGGGCACCCCACGGTCTTCTGAAGTCTAACTATTAAGACCCAAAAGGATGTCGTGGAGTGACCCGTATCGATAAGTAACTTTGCTAAACAAGAAAACCATCAATCTTAAAATTTCTTCTCAACATCCATGCCAATCATGTTGTGATTAAAAACATTATCATGAATATGCAAAGATCTAAAATAGGCATGTCATCATGGTTATATAAAAATCCTACAAAATGTTATACAAATTTTTATAATATGCAAGATAACATAATTGGTAATAACATTAGAAGCACAATGTTTACAGAAGAAACAATGCAGCATCGTCAGTCGTCTAACCTACCTAGCTTGATCGCGGCGGACTGGTACCCTGATTCCTTGTATCTGCACCTGGGAGGTTTTGTAACATAGAACCAAAAATAACAGTAAGCTATAAAGCCTAGTGAGTGCGAGAGTTTGAGTAAACTAAGTTTTATAAAATACCTCATAAAAATATTTTTCTTTAAAAAGGATTTGTTTTCGAAAACTTGCATTTTATAAATTTTCTTTAGGAATTCAAAAGCTTTTTCTAAAATAATATCTTTCTGAAACATGCTTTTCAACGGTATGTTGTTCTTACTAAATCTATACTGATGGGGAACTCAAGGAAAGCTACAACCACATGAACGGGTAGACCAGCTTTGCTCAGTGTGGGGGGGAGGGGGGGAGGGGGTTTAGGTGGCGGAATAGCTATCATCGCACACCGTGATAAAGCTACAAAGACACCCTACTACTGCGTGGTGGAACTATCATCGCACATTGCAAGCGAGACAATATCCCACAGTATAGAAGGCGACTCAATAGACACGACAGACTCTATTCCCTTGATGTTAGCAGGACTAACCCTCCCAACTTTGCCCTACATTGTGGGGTATACCGACCGAGTCTAAAATGCTAGAAGGTTTGTCTATCAATAAGCTTGAGTCGTTCCACTAGTTCTTAAAAATCTTTACTTTTTTTTTTTTACTCTTCTATATTCAAATAAGCTAATCTTTCATACTAAACGTGAACTGTTGATTGGTTAAAAATAATTTATGAGAATTTATATAATAATTGCAGGAAAATATAAAAAACATTTTAACATAAAGAAATCTTTTCACACTCATAGCTTGCTATCCTATTCACTTGCGCCAATGCTTTCGTGACCTCCTCAGCGGCCTCCTCTCTCAGCTCGCTGTCACTTACACTTATTCACAAACGAAACCCTCACTTAGCTAGCTAAATTATCATTTAACTCCTAATCCATACAGGCTGCTAAGGACTGCAATACTGTCAGTCCAGCTCGAGCTGCGAGCTCACACCTCAGCTCGCCCCAGCTCGCGCCTTCAGCGAGCTCCTACTTTGCTAGCTCAACCTGAACTGAGGGCACCAATCTTAGCGAGCTCGCTCAGCATAGCCCAAACTAAGGATATTCACCTTCAGCGAGCTCGCTCAGCTCACTCCCCTAACGAGCTGAGATCTTTTTCTAACTCAGGTTGCTCCTTATACCTCTCAGCTCGCCCTTACGGGCTACAGCCTTAGGCTAGCTCAACCAGGCACCTCTGATGAGCTACGACCTCACTCAACTCGCTCTCCAGTTCGACCATCTTGACCAGCTGAAATGCGTTAGGTGCCTCCTTCAGCTCGCACTTAGCTAGCTCTTGCCCGAACTCACACATGCCCACTCCTAACACTTTTTTCTTCAGACTTACATTAGCACTAACACATTCCGATCTCAATAAGTCTCATATTCATATACTTAACACATACATTATTAGTTCTTCACAAATATATTAGGTCGCGACCTCATCAAGTTCAGCAATAAAAACCAGATCATCTAAATCCAAAACCAAATCATCACAACTCAGAATTATTTTCACCGATTTCACTTACCAAATCCTTACTCAACCTTTGCATTGTTTCCTCGCTCGCTTTTAGCTTCAATCACCAGATCTACATACCAAAATTTTGGTTAAACATTTGCACACTAGAAGCTGTTCTCGACAGCTTTCTCACAAATGTAAAATCATATAAACTCATTTATTTTCTATTAAATCTTACCAGATTTGGTTCCTCACCTTCCAATTAGCTTGATCTCCTAAAAAATGATAGAAATCAGCCTGGAGCAGCTGCAGATATGCTCTCCTTCCTTTTCCGACGACAACTCTCTCTCTTCTCTCTCTCTCTTCCAGATTTTTCTCCTACCGACCCATTCACCACACACCTATATTTATAGGCATGGGTTAAGCTTGATTCCACCCTTGAACTTCTGTAAAATTACGCTTTTACCAGATTCTAGAGAATTCTTCATTTTCCCCAATGTCCTTGTCCTTTCTTCATATTTATAATTTTATCATTTTTAATAAAATCTTTTATTTTTACCATTTTACACTCAACTTTTAATATTAATTTTTTCTCCCAAGCATCCCGGAAACTCTTATAAAAATTTAGTTGCACTTCCAAGAACTCTAAAATGCTTTTTGTCATTTTATAAATAAAATTTATCTCATCTCATACATGGATACAATACAACTTGGGAGAGGGTGTTACAAATCTTTCCCCCTTATAAAAATTTCGTCATCGAAATTTACATACTACATTGAAAAAGATGGGGGTACCTATGATAGATCTAATCTTCAAGCTCCCAAGTAACTTCTTCTATCTCATGATTCCTCCACAATACTTTCACTAAAGGGATAACTTTACTTCGCAGCACTTGCTCTCTACGGTCTAATATCTGCACTGGTTCCTCTTCATAAGTCAGATTCGTTCTTAACTCTATCGGTTGTTCCTTAAGTATGTGGGAGGGATTTGCAACATACTTGCGGAGTATGGATATATGGAATATATCATGAATCTTGCTCAACTGCTGAGGCAGCTTTAATCTATAAGCCACAGGTTATACTCTCTTTATGATTTCATACGGACCGATATAGTGTGGACTCAGCTTCCCACGCTTCCCAAATCTGAGCATGCCCTTCCACGGGGATATCTTGAAAAACACTCTATCCCCAACTTCAAACTCAAGGTCCCTACGACAGTTGTCCGTATAGCTCTTTTGTTTGTCATTTGTTACTTTAAGCTTATGCCTAATGATCTTAATCTTATCTGAAGTCATTTGGACAAGCGCGAGACCTATCAGCTTTTTCTTGCCTACCTCATACCAATATACTGGAGTTTGACACTTCCTTCCATATAGAGCTTCATATGGAGTCATACCTATGCTGGCTTGATAACTGTTATTATATGTGAACTCCACAAGCTGTAGGTACATATCCCAACTCCTTTTGAATTCCAAAGCACATGCTCTGAGCATGTCTTCAAGCATCTGGATGGTTCTCTCTGATTGGCCATCCGTTTGGGGGTGAAAAGTTGTGCTGAAGTCCAGTTGAGTACCGAGAGTCTTTTACAAGCTGAGCCAAAACTTAGAAGTAAATCTAGGGTCGCAATCTGAAACAACAGAAACCGGTATACCATGGAGTCTCACAATCTCATCTATGTAGAGCTGTGCCAACTTGCTAAGGGGGTAATTGCTTTTGATTGGTAGGAAATGGGCGGACTTCGTCAATCTATCTACCATCACCCAAATGACATCATGCCCCTTCTGATTGCGCAGAAGCCTTACAACAAAATCCATGGTGATATTCTCCTACTTCCATTCAAGGATGGAAAGCGGCTGAAGTAATCCGGTCGGTTTATGATGTTCTACTTTCACTTGCTGACAGATGAGACAACGGGATATGAATTCAGCGATTTGTCTTTTTATCCTTTTCCACCAGTAATGCTCTTTTAGGGTATGATACATCTTTGTGCTGCTCGGATGCATGACGTATGCTAAAGAATGAGCTTCTTCCATGATTTCTCTTTTCAGATCACTAATATCTAGCACATATAGACATTGTCCCACCATCAAGATGCCATCTTCCCTGATAGTAAAATTCGTTCGGCATCCTTCTCCGATTTCTTGTCTTATCTTTACTAATCGAGGATCTTGCCACTGCCGTTCCCTTATCTGGTCTATCAGAATGGGGCGAACATAAAATGCAGCTAATAAGGCCCCTGAGTCTGCTACACCTAGCCAGGCTCCCAACGATCTCAATTCCATTAAAAGTGGAAGATATACTGTCTTCAAATAAGCTAGGGAACTTGTAGGTCATCGGTTCAAAGCATCTGCCACTACATTAGCATTCCCAGGATGGTACTCTATTGTACAATCATAATCTTTAATCAATTCCAACCACCACCGCTGCACTCATATTTAGCTCTTTCTGAGTGAACAGATACTGCAAACTCTTGTGATCTGTAAAGATTTGACAAGGAACACCATATAGGTAATGCCTCCATATTCGCAGCGCGAATACTACTACTGCGAGCTCTAGATCATGGGTAAAGTAGTTCTGCTTATGCGACTTCAACTGCCGGGAAGCATATGTTACAACTTTATCATTATGCATCAAAACACACCTTAGACCCTGTTTTGAGGCAATACTAAAGATAGCGAATCCATCCTCCTCTGTTGGTAAAGTTAACACCGGAGTTTAGGTCAATCTTCTCTTTAGCTCGTCGAAACTCTGCTGGTAGGCATCTGACCATTCAAACCTTTCTTCTTTTCTGGTCAACTTGGTCAGAGGGGCTGCTATCCTGGAAAACCCATCTATAAATTTCCTGTAGTAACCTACCAGTTTGAGGAAACTTCGAACCTTAGTAACATTTGTAGGCGGCCTCCAACTCATTATCGCTTCTATTTTTTGGGGGTCTACACTGATTCCTTCAGCGGATACTACATGACCCAGGAAAGCAATGCTGTCTAGCCAAAACTGGCACTTACTAAACTTTACATACAACTGATGTTCTCGCAGGGTCTGTAGTACTATACAGAGATGCTCTGCATGCTCCTCATAACTACTGGAGTATACTAAGATATCATCGATAAACACAATCACGAACTTATCTAGATATGGCCTAAAGATCTTGTTCATTAGGTCCATGAATGCTGCTGGAGGCATTAGTTAGTCCAAATGACATGACTAATAACTCGTAATGCCCATATCTGGTTCTGAAAGCGGTTTTTGGAATATCCTCTGTACGAATTCTTAGCTGATGGTAACCTGACCTCAGATCGATCTTTGAATACACTTTGGATCACTGCAGTTGGTCGAATAAGTCGTCGATTCGTGGGAACAGATACTGATTCCTTATGTTCACTTTGTTCAACTGTCTGTAGTCGATACACAACCTCAAGCTCCCATCTTTCTTCTTGACGAACAACACTGGAGCTCCCCAAGGTGAATGGCTAGGTCGTACGAATCCTTTATCCAGCAATTCTTCCATTTGAACTTTCAACTCTCTCAGCTCGGTTGGGGCCATCCTATATGGTGCGATCGAAATCGGCTCGGTTCTCGGAATCAAATATATTTCGAATTCCATCTCTAGGTTTGGAGGCAGTCCTGGAAGATCTTTCGAAAACACATCTGGAAAGTCTTTAACTACTCGGATGTCTTCTAAGCTCGCTTTATTGTACCTCTCATCTACGACATAGGCTAGGTATCCTTGGCAGGACTTCCTAAGCATCTTGCTGGCCTCCATTACTGATATGACACTAGCAGAAATCGATCTTTAGATCCCACGAAAAATAACATCGGGCTCTCCAACTCTGGGAAATCTGACTTCTTTCCGAAAACAGTCCACCTAAGCATGATGCATGGACAACCAATCCATTCCCAATATGACATCAAAGTCATGGATGTCCAATACAATTAAATTCACCGGGAACTCTCCCCCTTCGATAACTACTATACTTCCTCGGAATACCTTCTTTGCTTGAAGAGAACCTCTCGTAGGGGTAGATACTACCATGCAACAATCTAAAGGTTCCGGTTCGACACCACTAACCTTAGCAAACCTCCTAGACATGAATGAATGGGTAGCCCCAGGGTCCACTAATGCATATGCCTTACAATTGAATACTAAAATAATAACTATCACGACCTCCGGAGTAGCGTTTGCCTCCTGCTGAGTCACCGCGAACACTCTGGCCTGGGTATGGGGTCTATCTTACTGACCTTTGGAAGGTACACCTCTGCATGATGCTCTACTAGGCTGGCCGGAACTGGAGGTTCCTCTGGCTTGGGATCCCCTCTAATCGAATCCTCGACCTCCACTAGTCTGCGCTGGTGCTGCGGCCCTGGTCTCTGGCTTGAAAGCTGAAGCTACGTTCGGGCAATCCTTCATGAAATGACCCTCTTGTCTGTATCTGAAACACCCGGTGCTACCTTTGAAACATTCACTCGGATGCATCCTTCCACAGTTCTTGCACACCGGCCAATTTTTACAACTTTTGTTGCTGCTCTCGGAGCCTACTGATTGCTTTATTGAGCCTTGACTAGATTGGGTCCCTTAGCTTGACCTTCGGCTGCCTGATCCAGCTAATGACTCTCCACTCCTGGTGAATTTACTAGGGGCTCGTTTGGGATAGCTTCTACTTCTGACTTTTGACAGTAAAAGAAGAGAAACAGAAGAGAAGTAAAGACTAAAATTTTTAAATTGCTTCATTAAACCAAATTTTGACTTCCCGTGTTTTTCAAGAAGAGCTTCCAAGAGAAGCTGGGTGGAGTAGCTTTGGGTAGAAGAGCTTCCAAAGACAAGAAGCTCTTTTATTAAATTCATCCAAACAGCTGGCAAAATGGCTTCTGGCTTCAAGAAGCCAAAATAAGCTCTTCTTGGCTCATCCCAAACAGGGCCTAGGTCCTTCGGAGAAGTTTCCTGACCATCCGCATTTCTGCATCATCTTCTTTGGCCTTAGTATAGCTTCGATGCTTCTTTCCACTCTAACAACTGCCTCTACCAACTCACCGTACTGCGAATGAGCTGCTGATGCTACATAAGCTCAAATTTTCAAATTTAGGCCTACTATGAATCTCTTGGCCTTCTACTCCTCATCGTTCTCTATGAAGGGTACTATACGAACCAGCTTTAAAAATCTCTTTTCATAATCTACCATAGATGAGTTGCCCTACTCCAGCATGAAGAATTCTTCAATCCTTATGTCCTGATAGCTCTTTGGGTAGAGCTTATCCATGAATTCTTGTTTGAATAGCGCCCAGGATACTCCTGCTACATTCCGTCTCTGGATGGCCTTCCACTAGTCTTTTGCTCGGTCCTTCAGGAGGAAGGCAGAGAATGCTACCATTTGATCCTCTGAGCAGCCCATGACTTGAAAGATTTTCTTATTAGTCTCTAACCATGATAATGCGCACTCTGGATCACCAGTCCCATCGTAAGACCTAACGCCTAATTTCCGAGCGCGTTCGATGAAAACCCTTGATTCTCGCGGCTAGTGAAGTGCCGCTACCAAAACTTGAGCTAATTGCTCCATATTCATATTCCTACCTACGTGCTCCACAGGTTGCGAAGGTTCAGCTTGATCTTGATCTGTGGACACATTATCGTACTCGTCAACATGTCCCTCCCCTGGTGCGGGTACCTGAGCAGCTGCTCTCCTAGATGGGCGACCTCGACGACGTATGATTCTGTGAAATTTAGTCATAAAAGGGTATAAATCGAAAGTTAAAATCGTATTATTGAAATTTTGAGGTAATTTATGAAAAATTTTAGTTGAAAACAATGTTCGGAAAAACCTTTACTCAAAATTTTCTAAAACTTACGCTCTGATACCAAACTGACAAGACTCGATCCGGATTCCCTCTAATGAACCCGGTGGTCCTGCCAGGCACCCCACAAGACCCTTCTGAAGTCTAACTATTAAGACCCAAAAAAATGTCA
Source organism: Litchi chinensis (assembly GCA_019925255.1). Lineage (NCBI taxonomy): Eukaryota > Viridiplantae > Streptophyta > Magnoliopsida > Sapindales > Sapindaceae > Litchi > Litchi chinensis. The sequence goes on along the minus strand of CM034463.1, from coordinate 28,452,426 downwards.
TGGAGCAGACTCGTAACGATAAGTAGCTTTGCTAAACAAGAAAACCATCAATCTTAAAATTTCTTCTCAATATTCATGTCAATCATGTTGTGATTAAAAATATTATCATGAATATGCAAAGATCTATAATAGGCATGTCGTCATGGTTATATAAAAATTCTACAAAATGTTATTCAAATTTTTAAAATATGCAAGATAACATAATTGATAATAACATTAGAAGCACAATGTTTACAAAAGGAACAATGCGGTGTTGTCAGTCGTTTGACCCACTTAGCTTGATCATAGGGGACTGGTACCCTGATTCCTTATACCTACACCTGGGAGGTTTTGTAACATAGAACAAAAAATAACAGTAAGCTATAAAGCCTAGTGAGTGCGAGAGTTTGATTAAACTAAGTTTTATAAAATACCTTATGAAAACATTTTTCTTTAAAAAGGATTTGCTTTTGAAAACTTGAATTTTATAAATTTTCTTTAGGAATTTAAAAGTTTTTTCTAAAATAATTTCTTTCTGAAACCTGTTTTTCAATGGTATACTGTTCTTACTAAAATCTATACTAATAGGGAACCCAAGGAAAGCTACAACCATATGAACGGGTAGACCAGCTCCACTTAGTGTGGGGGGTCACGTGGCGGAATAGCTATCATCGCACGCCGTGACAAAATTAAAAAGACACCCCGCTACTGCATGGCGGAACTATCATCGCACACCACAAGCAAGACAATACTTCATAGTATAGAAGACGACTCAATAGACATGACAGACTTTATCCCCCTGATGTTAGCAAGACTAACTCTCCCAATGCTTGCCCTACATTGTGGGGTATACCGGCTGGGTTTAAAATGCTAGAAGGTTTGTCTATCAATAAGCTTGAGTCGTTCCACTAGTTCTTGAAAATTTTTACTTTTTTTTTTTTTTTTTTGTTTACTCTTCTATATTCAAATAAGCTAGTCTTTCATGCTAAACGTGAACTGTTGATAGGTTAAAAATAATTTATGAGAATTTATATAATAATTGCAGGAAAATCTAAAAAGCATTTTAACATAAAGAAAATCTTTTCACACTCACAGCTTGCTGTCCTATTCACTTACGCCAATACTTCCGCGACCTCCTTAACAACCTCTTCTCTCAGCTCGCTATCACCTACACTTATTCACAAACGAAACCCTCACTTAGCTAGCTAAATTATCATCTAACTCCTAATCCATATGGACTGTTAAGGACTGCAATACTGTCAGTCCAACTCGAGCTGCGAGCTTGCATCTCAGCTCGCCCCAGCTTGCACCTTCAGTGAGCTCCTAATTTGCCCAGCTCAACCCGAAATGAGGGCACCAATCTTCGCAAGCTCGCTCAGGGCAGCCCGAACTAAGGATATTCACCATTAGTGAGCTCGCTCAGCTCACTACCCTAGCGAGCTGAGATCTTTTTCTAGCTCAGGTTGTTCCTTATATCTCTCAATTCGCTCTTGCGGGCTACAGCTTTAGGCCAGCTCGGCCAGACACCCTTGATAAGTTGCGACCTCACTTAGCTCCTTTTGCTAGCTCGCACTCCAGCTTAGTCTAGACAGACGAGATAAAGAGGAACAAGTATAACTCAGCTCGCTTTCTAGTTCGACCATCTCGATCAGCTGAAATGCGTTAGGGGCCTCCTTCAGCTCGCACCTCACACATGCCCACTCCTAACACTCTTTTCTTCAGACTTACATTAGCACCAACACATTCCGACCTCAATAAATCTCACATTCATATACTTAACACATACATTATTAGTTCTTCACAAATATATCAGATCGCGACCTCATCAGGTTCAGCGACAAAAACCAGATCATCTAAATCTAAAACCAAATCACCACAACTCAGAATTATTTTCAGACATTTCACTTACCAGATCCTTGCTCAACCTTTGCCTTGCTTCCTCGCTCGCTTTTAGCTTCAATCACCAGATCTACATACCAAAATTTTGGTTAAACATTTGTACACCAGAAGCTATTCTCGATAGTTTTCTCACCAATAAAAAATCATATAAACTCATTTCTTTTCCATTAAATCTTACCAGATCTGGTTCCTCACCTTTCAATCAACTTGATCTCCCTAAAAAATGACAGAAATCAACCTGAAGCAACTGCAGATCTACTCTCCTTCCTTCTCCAGTGACAGCTTCTCTCTCTCTCTCTCTCTCTCTCTCTCTCTTTCTCTCTTCCAGATTTTTCTCCTACCGACCTACTCACCACACACCTATATTTATAAGCGTGGGTTAAGTTTGATTCCACCCTTAAACTTCTTTAAAATTACTCTTTTACCAGATTCTAGAGAATTCTTTATTTTTCCCCAATGTCCTTGTCATTTCCTCATATTTACAATTTTGTCATTCTTAATAAAATCTTTTATTTTTACCATTTTACCCTCAACTTTTAATATTAAATTTTTCTCCTAGTCATCCCAGAAACTCTTATAAAAATTTAATTGCACTTCCAAACACTCTAAAATCCTTTTTGTCATTTTATAAATAAAATTTATCTCATCTCATACATGGATACAGTACAATTTAGGAGAGGGCGTTACATATCACCTCTGTTCTGTCTCCATTTTTGCCATCGCACAAGCACCCATCAACAACCCAGTCAACTTAGAACACCTAATACCTATTCTGTCTCTAATTTTGCCGCCCCATAAGCAACACCCTGATCGAGTTAGTATGTGATCACTAAGTTCAGTAAAGAGAAGCAAAAGTTGTTGCTGTTTCAAGAAGCTACAGTTTTTGTTTCATTTGAAGAAGTTGATGATGGTGAGAAATTGTGAGCGAGAGAAAGAGAAACAGTCAAAGAGAGATGGTGAGAGACAGAGAGAGGAAGAGAAAGAGAAAGAGAGTGGTCTAATCGATTGAGAGAGAGGGACCGGTGAGATATTGAAAAAAATAATTATTTTTATTTTATTTAATAATTAAAAAATTCATTATTTCATCCCATTGTCCTTTATATATGCATTCACCTTTATACCCTTACATCTTAACAGAACCTTTAGGCTATTGACGGAAGTCATCAGCCCTTTAATGACTGGATCATTTTGGGTAATATTTTCAATACCAAGAGTGATTTGACATTATTTTCAAATTCAATGGGTAAAAATAATAATAACTCATAATGATTTGCTTCTCATTGGGCAAGCTCGGAGAAGCCAGCAAGTAGCAGTCTAACGTTGGTGATGGACTCCATTTACTTGAATCTTTTTAAGTTTAAACTTTCTTATTTGGTAAAATGGTACATGGATAAGTTTTAGGTTCATAGAGAAAAGACAAAAATTGTAAAATTAATGGGGATAACAAATTTATTAAAAGGATTGATTTGAAGCGTTATATCCCATTGACCACTATTAAATTAAAATTGGTTGGATTAAAGGGGATTAATTGTATTATATTAGTACAATATTGTGTTTGGTAATACGTTGCATTAGACTGCAACATTTAATAGAAATATTCGGTATAGTATTGTATTTTATTATATTGTATTTTTGTAAAATAAATATTTTAAAATAAGTATACTAATATTATTCCTTTTTAAAATTTGTCTTAATAATTTTTTTTTTTATTTGTAGTTCTTAATTATGAATTGATGCATAAAATAGGGTGTTCTTAAATATTTTCATATCAAAATAAAATAAAAATTTATTTAGCATTACAAATTTATAATGCTAATTAAAAAAAAATGGCAGATGAGAATGAGCCGGTGTTAACGAAAATTTAAGGCAAACCAAGCTAATCATTATAAACACGAGTCCTCCCTCTTTATTATATAATGTAGCTGCACTTGTATTACAAATTTTATTTTGTATTTAGCATTCCAATAATGTACAATGACCAGACCATGCATTTCTCTTAGACTATTTTATATAATAGATAGCCAAACATGGCTCTAGGACTATTTTACTGAAAACAAAACATGGTTCTTATTCAATCCAACCCAAGGCTTCAAACATATATAGTCTGCCCATTTTTATGGTAGAGCCTCCATTAATATAAGATAAGATAATCTTAAAAAACCTATTGTAATTTGCAAAAATGTTTATTTTATAATCTATGATTTTATTTTGATCCACAATCCTTCTGACATTAATAAATTAACAAAAAATGTCAATTTTATTTCATATAACTTTACCATTCATCTGTGACTATTGAAGGTATTATCGTCATTTTACATGCTTTTAGAGGGTATTATGAGTGTTTTTATTAACGTCAAAGGGGATTTTTGACAAAAATAAAATCATATGTGGTGAAATGGATAATTTTGTACATTATAATAGTTTTTTTGTTTTCAATTATCCCTATTATTATTGTTAATTTTCTGCTTTCCTATGATCATCCACTTTTTGAGATTCGTGTTGAGATTGGACACATTTTAGTTCAAATTGTAAGTTGGATTTCTCTCATAACTTTATTTTTTAATTACTATGACCTTTTTATAAGAGTAGTTAGAGCTTGAGTGATATATGAGAGAAAAAATATATAATGATGCAAACCATTCATTGTCCTTTATATTGATGTGTTACTATAAAAAGTCTAAAAAGAGAATGAGGTTATGAGAGGATCCTATTTCTCAAATTGTATTGAGTCATATCTCTTATATTTGTTTTGTTAATAAGCATGTCAATCTAATTACCCATCTTTTAGCTAGTTTTGCATCATCTTCCCGTCACGAATTAGTTTAGTTATGCCCTGAAAAATCTTTTGCAATAATTTTTAGTTTCAAAACTTAAAAAAAAAAAAAAAAAAAAAAAAAAGCAGCAAATGTATACTTCAGATAATGATTTTGTTTTTAAAAATATTAATGCAGTGGCTGAGGGCATAGCTTCTGGTGTTCTACCAGTAACGTTGAAGACGAGAGAATTAACTGATGTGCTGTTTCCAATTACTGCTTACTCCCATGTACCATCCATGATCTTTATTTAATTTTATATACCATGCGCATTGGAAACCCACGATCGCGCGCATGCATGCAGCCAACTATTCATCTTCTTCATGCATGCATGCTGTTTGGAGCCTCGTCAGCTTCATTTTCCTATACATATAGCTTTTATATAAACCAAAATTTGTTTATATACAGACACCAAACAGAGACATGGCAGTGGAATTGAAACTTCTAATTGACACAAATGGTCAAAAAGTTCTCTTTGCCGAAGCTGGCAAAGACTTTGTAGACTTTCTCTTTTACCTTCTCTCTTTACCTGTCTCCACGGTCATTAGGTTCCTAAAAGAGAAAGGCGAGGTGGGTTGCTTGAACGACCTTTATAATAGCCTTGAAAGCCTGAACGATACCTTCATTCAACCAGGCCAAAACAAGACCGCCCTACTATGTCACAGATCTTCTCTCTGTCACTCTGAAATGCCACTTTTGCTTCCCGATGATCAATTTACGACCCGCTGTGTGTACATGTGTGCCAATAACATTCGTCATTTGTCTGATGTTCCCAACTATATATGTCCACACTGCAAAGTAAATATGAGCGTGGTGATTCCTTTAGTTAACTCTACTTCTTCTTCCGCTAAGAATGACACTAGTACTAGTTCAACAGCAAGAAAAAATTTTTTAGAGAACTATTCTACGGCTGCTGTGGTGAGACGGATTAATAAAAAAAATATGAGAAGAAAAAAAAGCCCCAAGATATATAAGGAAAAAGGAAATGACACTGTTTCATTAGACCTTCTCGCCACAAGAAATATGAGACAGTCCCATGAAATGTTTTCTCAGAAGGAAGAGGGCGGGTTTGTTAAAGGGGTGGTGACATACATGGTGATGGATAATTTGGAGGTGATGCCTACGTCTACTATTTCTTCTATTACTATGCTTAACAAGTTCAATGTTCAACATGTTGGTGCACTTAAAGAGAAGGCCGTTCTTTTCGGTGTAGATGAGGTAAGAGTTAAATCTTCAATCGTTATTACTTATGGCTTCTATAATTAATTTTTTATGGGTATGTATTTAATATTTATAGCTTCTGAGGCATTTGTATTAACGTTTGCTGTTAGGCTCTGAAGCTGTTGAAGGCATCTATGGGGAGCAAGAATGTTTTAACTAGTGTTTTCACTGGAATTATTAGGGCATAATTAAGAAATTGTTGTCGTACCTGATGGCGACTTCTTTTTTTTTTTTTTCTTTTTTGGTTGTGTGTGGAGGTTTTTGCTTATTGTCTGCACTGAATGTTTTTGGGTTTTATTTAACTTTTCATTTTGGCTTATCTTGATCTGTATTTCTGGTTGTCGATGGACATACTGCTTTTTTATTTTGTTTTGATTGCTCCGAATGTTAACTTCTAGGCTGTCTATCTATTTAATTTGTTTAAATTTAAAAACGTAGTACATAATTAATATTCAATGGTTTACTAGAGAAAGTTAATTTTAATATACAACATTCACTAACATGTCACTTTACAATAAAAACGACCATATCCGATCCCGCAAATCGTTGCAAGGTTGAGATTATATATACGAGTTGAACGTACAGTCCAGTCACAATTCATGATGTTAAAGGCCATGTTCATGCCATTTATTTATCTGATCCTACTAAAAACAAAGATAAATAATTTTATATACGTACAGGCCGCTTTTATTTGAAATTTCTTTGTATTTAATTTAACATATCAAGAGTTAAATCAATTAGCTAAATTGGTAGGAAATGGTATTGCTACCCTTATTTCTTGTATCTTTTGCATAAGATTTATAAGTTGAGATTCAGTAACACCTAAAATAAGGGAGCTTCCAAAATACTCCTAACGAATTAATGAAAAGCTCAAAATTCTTTGTTGTTTGGTCTCTTTCATCCTCTCACCCTTCTCTATGGCTTTTTTAAGCCACGCTCATGCTTCCCTACCTTTGTTCGCTTAACCTCTTTGCTTTCAGTCTCTATCCCCCTTGCGTAGCTGTTAATCCAATTAAACGGTGTGTAAATATTTTGCCCCTCTCGTTATGTGCTCTTAGTAAGCTAAGGGTGCGTTTACTACACGTAATTGAAATTACTTAGAATTAGAATCGTTTGGAATCAGAATGACATAAAATCGGATTAATGTCTTAGAAATAAAAGTTGTTTACTTCAATTATAGGAATCAAAATTAGCAGTATTCTCATTAAGATATTTACTTTATTTTGAAATCAAAATGGACAAATTATAAATTAGAAAAATGTCCTTGATTAAAATAATATACTCCCTAAACATTTTTTTAATAAGAGGGTGTAAAAGATTGTTTAACTTGTAAAAGGGAATGTGAATGAGATTCTCAAGTGGGGTAGGAGGAATGAGATTCTCATTCCATAGCCTCAAATTCATGTGAAAACCATAATTTCATTTCATTATGGATTGATTTTAGATTAAATAAATATCAACAATCATTCATATTCCCTAATTCATCAAATAAGCACACCATAAGATTAGTTGTAGCTGCTAAAAAAATGAATCATTTGTTTCATAAACATGGCCATTGAATGATTGTGGTTAGGACTGTTTTTTTTTCTTTTTTTTCTTTTTATTATTTAAATGAACTTTATTTGAAGTAAATCAGAATATGAACAATCTGATTCCTGATTTAATATGGGATCCACATAATTTATTTCTAAAAATTTTTAGTAAATATTGGAATTCAAATTTTGGCATTAAAATTAATGTTAAAAAAAAAAGGAATTAAGTTCCTTTTCTTTATCTTGAATTTCTTATTAGTAAACATGTCATTAATTGTGCAACAGGTTGTTAGTTGATCAATAATTTTTTTCTTGAATGGTTTTTCTATCAATGCATTACAAAATATACTAGGACATTTTGTGAAGAAGATGTATTGTTTTTGAGGAGTTTCGACTTGATTATGTTTAATTCACCTTCAGGGAAGTGTTTTTTCTCCATAACAGTTGAATTGTAGATCTGTATGCTTCTGCCAGTACTATTTAAACCTCCATGTCCAAACCTAGTTGAAGGAATTTAGTAAAAGGATGCTAGGCATTGTAACCTTTACATGATGGATTTTTTAGTCCCTGTGGGTTACTCAAAGAGTCATGAAAATTGAAATCAAACTCATTTTCAAGTGATATGAATTTGCTTTGCCAATTGACGTATACTTTAATATTTTGACATTTTCTTTCTCATTGAAAAACCAAAAATAAAAGAGCTCATTATGTATTTCTGTAATGTTAAACGCAGGGTGCCGCTTTCGAAGTTTGTTTGTGGCTATTCGTCCGGTTGTACAGTGATGTAACATCTTCGTAACTGAATCATTTGTCTTCAAGATGAATAGTTCTTGTATATTCAACCTTACTAGAAATCAATTTTGATTGTTTATTCAGCAGAATAGAAACGTCAAAATTTCCTTTCTGCAAGCAGTTGTTTTTGCCTCAAGTTCTCTTTTTCTCATTTCATCTAGTTCTTTTAGGTACTTAATCCTTATGCAGTGTGTGTTCAATATGAAGTATGAAATTTACGTTACAAATTTAGAGGCCGCACAAACGGCTATGGTTGTGCCTCCCTGAGTATATAGTACTGTTCGATGGGGGATTGCTGATTGTGAAATATATGCAAAATTAATTTTCAATCATTGTACATAAGTATGCATACATTTGTGCACAGAGACAGAATGACGTTGCTGGCTTGGAATAAATCACCCACCAAGTGTTAAAACCTTCATGAAGTGTACATTTTACGGGTGATTGAAATGGGATCGCATAGCAGATGGATGTGGGAGAGAAATTATAGGGAGAGGATTGAATTTTTTAACGTCATCAATCATGTTCAATGATGAGATGGACCTCTGTTTACAGCTTTTCCTGTCTTCGTTTAATCCAAAAATGTTAATAATATGTTGGTACAAGAGACGAGCAACAGGGTCATCACTCATGCTAAGGTCCTGTTTTAGTGGGTAATTTTAGAGTTAAAAAAAGGGTTTAAATGTTGCTGGTGAGATTTTTTACGCTAAATGCACACAATTCTGGAGTTTCAATTAGTCTGTTTATGCAATTCAAACCATTTCAACACTAAAACATTTGAAAGGTTGGAATCCGTAACGCTTCACCTTTATTGTTATGTGAGTAAATTATAAATTAACTGCACAGTTCCAAAATATGTTCAAATTGCGCAAACTTTTTAGTTTTATTACAAATTACCTACCTACTGTTACCCTAAGTCTGTTAACATTAAGTGTCTAAGGGATAAAATTATCTTTTAGCCTTATTTACTTTATTTATCTTACTTTTTATCTTTCTTTTAAAATAAATTTTAAACACTAAAATTGATTTTTTTTTCTAGTCAGATTTCCATAATCTTTCATGTTGATAGACAGTAGAGATCAACTTTAAAAAGTTAAACAAATTTTTTTTTTTTAAGAAAAACATTAAAGAAAGTAGAGAAAAATTAAATAAAAATAAAGAAATTGAAAAAAAAAATCAACCAAACCAAATCATGAAGATCAACATCTGATCGATCTCCTTCATCTTCATCACCTATCATCATCAACAACCAACCTAACCAAACTTGATCATCTTCTTTAAAGCCATGAAATATAACCAAACTCAATCAAATATAAAGGAAAACAAGCACAAACCCAAAAAATCACCATTACCTTCTTGTCGGTCTCCTGGTCCCTACAAAACGGCATTTGCAAATCACCAAGCTTTTGGTCTCTTGGTCTCTTGCTCTCTTCTCATCATTGTCTTCATCATTATCAACATCAACCTCCAGCCGATGTCCTCTTCATCATCTAGTTCATTGAACCTAAATGAACACTTCATCTTAGTTCATTGAATCCATATGAAGGTTCATCTGGGTTCAAACCCCAATGAACCTTCATTTGGGTTTCAAGTAAAGATGTTTCTTTATCTGTGTTTGTCAAACCCAGATGAAGAACATCTATTTTTTTTTTTTTTAATATTTGATTGTAAATTGGAAATTTAAGGATTTTTGGTGATTGAAACACTGGTTTTATTTACTAGATTGATGATGATTTTGGTTGAAGATGAGAAGGAAGAGATGTTCAAGATGATGATTTGCAGGAGAGATTGAAGATAAAATAATTTTAGGGAATTTTGTTTTGTTTTTTATTTGTGTAGTTTTAGGGGATTTTTGGTTATTGAAACATGAACTTTCGTTGTTTGATGATGATAATTTTGAGTTGATGATTTTGCTGGATTGATGATGATTTTCGTTGAAGATAAGAGAGAGAAGAGGTTGAATATAATGATATATATATGTATATATTTTCTAGTTTTATTGGTTGCTCATCTTTAGGGATGGACGGTAGAAATCCAATATGAGATTAAATCTCCATTTGTTCAATTTTTGGAAATTCCAATTTTGTTTAAACATTTTATCTGGACGATGGAGGTCCATAAATTATTATTTTTGAAGTTTTTATTTATTTTTAATTAGATATATTATTTAATTCCATTTTTTAATTTAAGGTTAATATAGTCTTTATATCACTTTATCACTGTTAACTATTAACTTTAATGGTTTGTGAGTAACACAGGCGAATAATTTGTAACAAAACTAAAATGTTTACTCTGTCTAAAAATATTTTAGTTTTGGGCAACTAATTTATAATTTGTTCTTATTATATTATGTTCTATGGCCATTAATGTCTCCAAATTTAATTAACCGGTTACTATTTCCAAATCTATTCTCTTCAACTACCCATAATTGTTACTGTACCCAAAAACATAATGAACATGGGAAGTTACAATGATTTATATTTTCCTACATATACATATAGCTAAGCCATATGTGTCACCCCTCAGAATTCGCAGAATAGACACACTAACACCAACCATGGTAGCAGCCTCTCAAGTGAAGTTGAAACTTCTTAGTGACAAAAAGGCTAACAAAATACTGTTTTCTCTACCTCCTTACATTACCTGTTGGCAAAGTTAGTAGGCTCCTACAAAAGAGAGGTGAAGTGGGTCCCTAAGTGACCTTCTTAGAAGCATCCAAAATCTTTGTGAAACCTACATGCAACGAAGCCTAAACAAGGACTCAGTGTCGAGTCCTAGAGCTTCCATATGTGCTGGTCCCGATATCCCACTTATGTTGCCTGATCATGAATTGATTACTCGAAAAGTCTACACGTGTTCTAGTTGTCATTTTGTGTCTGATTATGATTCAAATACCCGGAAAGTCTATGTGTGTTCTAGTTGTCATTTTGTGTCTGATGATCCAGACTTGCTTTGTCCAATTGTCTTGAGTGCTGTTGCAGGTTGATGAGCAGGGAGATACCTTACGTTGCTCCTGCCAGTGCAAGCTCAAGTTCAGTGGCAGAGGGTGGTTTTGTGAAAAGGATGGTGACATACATGGTGATGGATAATTTAGAGGTCAAACCAATGTCTACAATTTCTTGCTTTGCTTGTAAATACTTGTAACACCATCTCTTGAGTCTGTACCATACCAATGCATGGAATGAGATATTTTTGTTTATGAAATAATGAAAAAGGAATTTTAAAGTGTTCGAAAATGAAATTTTATTTTATTTAAATGTTTTTTGAAGAATTGGGAGAAAATTTAAATTATAAAAGTTGAAGGGTAATTGAGATAAGTAGGAAATTTTTGTAAGAGTGGCACAAATGGTAAATATGGTTAAAGGACAAGGGTATGTGGGAAAAGTAAAGAATTCTCTAGAATGTGGTAAAGTCGTAATTTTAAGGAAGTTTAAGGGTGAAAAGCGAGCTTGACCCATGCCTATAAATAAGCATGTGTGTGAGAAGAGTTTACCGTGAAAATGAGAGAGAACGAGAGAGTTGAAGAAAAATATATAGAGAGAGAGAGAGAAGTTGTCGACAGAGAAGAAGAGAGGCATATTATAGCTGCAACAAGCCAATTTGCTACCATTCTTGGAGGAAATCAAACTACTGGAAGGTGAAGAACAAATTTAGAAACTAGATCTGGTAAGATCTAAGTGATAAGAGTAATTTTTATGATTTTATGCTGGTGAGAAAGCTGTCGTGAATAGCTCTTAGTCTGCAAGTGTTTAATAAGATTTTTATATGTAGATCTGGAGAATTAAGCAGTAATCCAGTGGAAAAGTAAGACAAGAGACTGAGGAAGAAGCTGGTAAATAATGTAGTTGAGAATCAATGTCGATCTGAAGTAATTTAATTGTGAGTTATGATGTTTAAGTGTTGTCGCACAACCTATTGTGGTGTTGCGACTTGGTTTTGAGTAATGAAGCTGTTAAAATAATGTGGATTAGTATATATGAATGTGAAGTGAGGTCGAGGTGTGTTAATGATTGTGTAAGAATATAAAAAGTTGGAAAAAGGGGTGTGTTAGAAATAAGTTTGTATGAGTCTGACAGGAGCTCGCTAGGTATGAGCTGGATGATGCAAGCAGCCCTAGTCAACGTTGGTTGAGTGGGAAGCGAGCTCATAAAGGCGCGAGCTGGGAAATGCCCGTTGCTCTACGTCACACCACTTCGAGCTGGACTAAAGTTGTGTGAGCTGTACAAGGCCTATGGACTGGGCTGAGCTAGAAGGAGGTAGCAACTCGTTGAGAATGCGAGCTAAGTGAGCTCGTTGAGATGAATACTCGTAATCCGGGCTGAGTTGGTCGAAGTGAGAGCTCACTGAAAGGGATTAGCTGGGCGAGCTGAGGTGCGAGCTCGTAGCTCGAGCTGGATTGATAGCATTACAGTCCGTAGCAGCTCATGTAAATTATGAGTTAGAGATGATAGAATTAAATTGGGATTGAAGTGTTCTGCGAGCTGAAAAGAAGATTGTTAATCTATGTCAAGTATAAGTGACACGACGAGCTGAGAGGAGGTCGCTGAAGCAGTGCGTGCATGTAAAGTGGGAAGCAAGCAGTGAATATAAAAATATTTTAAATACTTTTTAGTTTATCTTAAAAATCTTTATAGACTTATATTACTTTTTTTAGCTTATCAATGATTTATCTTTTTAGCATGTGAGTAAATAGTTTATTTATAATATGGTATGCAAATGTTCTAACACTTTTTATATTTTTAGCATATAAGAGAATATGATTAGAATTATAAAAGGAACAAAAAGATTTTTGAAAGACTAGTGGACGACCAAAGTTTATAGATAGACAGACCTTCTAGCATTAGACCCGATCGGTATACCCCGTAGTGTATGGTAAGTGTTAGAAGGGTTAGTCCTGTTAACATCGGAGGGATTGAGTCTAACATGTCTGTCGTGTCGCCTTCTACACTTATGGGGTATTATCTTGTTATGCTGTGTGTGATGATAGTTCCGCCACGCAGTAGCAGAATGTCTTTGTAGCTTTGTCACGGTGTGCGACATTAGCTTTTATGCCATGTGACCCCGTACACTAAACGGAGCTGGTCTACCCGTTCATGTGGTTGTAGCTTCCCTTGGGTTCCCCATTAGTATAGTTTTTAGAAAGAGAAATGTACCATTTAAAAGCAAGTTTTAAAAAGAAAACGTTTTAGAAATTATTTTAGAAAAATTTTTAAAATGTTAAAAGAACATCTTATAAAATCCAAGATTCAGAAATAAATTGTTTTTAAAGAAAAATGTTTTCAAAAAAGTTTTCGGGAGACATTTTACAAAACATAATTTAAACAGACTCTCACACACTTATTAGGCTTTATAGCTTACAACTTTTTTTGGTTTTATATGCAACAACCTCCCAGGTGTAGGAACGAAGAATCAAGATATCAATTCGCCGCATTTAGACTAAGTGGGCCCGACGTTCGACGATGCTACATGCTTACTTTTGTAAACATTAAGCTTGAATATTTATCATGTGTCATGCACATTTTTGTTCTAAATAAATTTTGTAGAATTTTTTATGTTCAAATTATACATGCATGTTTTAGACTCTTAAATGTTTGAGATATTATTATTATGATTTGAGAATTGGTTTTTAAAATTGAATGCGAGATTTTATAATAAATGATTTATATATTTAACAAGGTATTTATAATTACGAGTTCACTTCATGACATCCTTTTGAGTCTTATTAGTTAGACATTAGATAGGTCTCGTGAGGTGCTCGGCAGAACCGCCAGGTTCATTTGAGGGAATCCGAATTGGGTTCTGTTAGCTTGGTATTAGAGTGAGAGTTTTAGAAGATTTCGAGTAAAAGATTTTTCAAACATTCATTTTCAGTTGAAATTTTTCAAAAACTACCTAAAGTTTTGAGATTATGATTTTAACATCCATTTCATGCATTTTATTTCGCAAAATCATGCATCGTTGAGGTCGCCTATCTACTAGGAGAGCGATTGCTCAGATACCTGCACCAAGGGAGGGACACGTTGACGAGTTTGTTAACGTGCCAGTAGATCAAAATCAAGTAGGGCCTTCGCAACCTGCAGGACCAGCAGTGGGAAATATGAATGTAGAGCAGTTGGCTCAAGTTTTGGTAGTAGCATTTCATCAGCCGCGAGAGTCAGAGGTCTCTATTGAACGTGCTCGGAAATTGGGCGCTAAGCCTTACGATGGGACCGGTGATCCAGAACGTGCACTATCGTGGCTAGAGACTAATGAGGAAATTTTCCAAGTCATGGGTTGCTTCGAGGACCAGATGGTAGCATTCTCCGCCTTCCTACTGAAAAACCAAGCTAAAAATTGGTGGAAGGCCATCCAGAGACAAAACATAGTTGGAGTGTCCTGGGCGCTATTCAAGCAAGAGTTCATGGATAAATTCTATCCGAGGAGCTACCAGGATGCAAGGATTGAAGAATTCTTCAAGCTAGAACAGTGTAATTCGTCAGTGGCCGATTACGAAAGAATATTTTTAGAGTTGGTTCGTGTAGTGCTATTCATAGCAAACGACGAAGAACAAAAGCCCAAAAGATTCGTAGCAGGCCTAAATCTGAAGATCAGAGCTTATGTAGCTTCAGCCATCCATACGCAGTACGGAGAGTTAGTGGAGGCAGCTGTCAGAGTGGAAAGAAGTATTGAAGTTATACCGAGGCCCAAGAAAATGATTCAGAAATGCGGTTGGACAGACAATTTCTCAAGAGGACCTAGCAAGTTCACTAGAAGTGGAGAATCGTCCACTGGATCTGGAAGTCGTAGATCAAGTTAAGAGACACAATCCAGTCAGGGCTCCGTAAAGCAATCAGTAGGCTCCGGGAGCAGCAATGAGAGTTGGAAGAACTAGCCGGTGTGCAAGAATTGTGGAAGGATGCATTCAAGCGAATGTTTCAGAGGTAACATCGAATGCTACAGATGTGGACAGGAGGGCTATTTTATGAAGGATTGTCCGAATATAGCTTCAGTTATCAGGCCTGAGATTCAAGCCACAACACTAGGACAAACTAGTAGAGGTCGGGAACAGGTTCAAAGGGGCTCCCAAGTTAGGGGGACCACCAGTTCCGGCCAGTCCAATGGAGTAACAAACATGAGTGCGCCATCTAAGGGCCAGCTAAGGAGATCCCTTACTCAGACCAGAGTGTTCACGGTGACCCAGCAGGAGGCAGACGCTACCCTTGAAGTCGTGATAGGTATTACCTCAGTTTTCAACCATGATGCATATACATTAGTAGCCCCTGGGCCTACCCATTCTTTCATGTCTGAAGGTTTGCTAAGATAAGTGGTATTGAACTGGAACCCCTAAATTATAGCGTGGTAGTGTCCATCCCTACGGGGGATTCCCTTCAAACGAAAAGAGTATTCTAGAGGAGTATAATGGTCATTGAGGGTAGAGAGTTTCCAGCGAATCTGATTGTATTAGACATCCATGACTTCGATGTTATATTAGGAATGGATTGGTTATCCATGCATCGAGCTTGGGTGGACTGCTACTAAAAAGAAGTTAGATTTTTCAAAGTAGGGGAGTTAGATATTATTTTCCATGGGATACGGAAATCACTCTCTACCATCATGATATCAGCAATGGAGGCTAGCAAGATGCTTAGGAAGTCATGTAAAGGATACTTAGCCTATGCAATGGAAGATAGGTACGATGGAGTGAGATTAGAAGATATCGCAGTGGTCCGAGACTTTCCAGATGTGTTCACGGAAGACCTTCCAGGTTTACCTCTAAATCAGGAAATGAAATTTGAGATAGATTTGATTCCAGGAACTGAGCCAATCTCCATCGCACCATACAGAATGGCTTCAGTAGAGTTGAGAGAATTGAAAGTTCAAATGGAAGAATTGTTAGATAAGAGATTCGTTTGACCTAGTCATTCGCCTTGGGGAGCTCTAGTGTTATTCGTCAAAAAGAAAGATGGGAGCTTGAGATTATGACATCGATTATAGATAGCTAAATAAGGTGACGATACAGAATCAATATCCGCTCCCAAGGATTGATGACTTATTCGATCAGCTATAGGGATCTAGAGTATATTCAAAGATTGATCTGAGGTCAGGTTATCATCAGCAAAAAATTCACGAAAATGATCTTTCGAAGATTGCCTTCAGGACCAGATATAGGCATTATGAGTTTCTAGTCTTGCCATTCGGATTGACTAATGCCCCAACAGCTTTTATGGACTTGATGAACAGGATCTTCAGGCCATATCTGGATAAGTTCGTGATAGTATTCATCGATGATATCTTGGTGTATTCAAGCAGTTATGAGGAGCATGCAGAACACCTTTGGATCGTATTGCAGACCCTACGAGAGCATCAACTGTATGCGAAGTTTAGTCAGTGCCAATTCTGACTAAATAGTGTTGCTTTCCTTGGTCATATAGTATCAGCTGAAAGAATTAGTGTGGATCCCCAAAAGATAGAAATGATAATGAGTTGGAGATCGCCTACAAATGTTATCAAAGTTCGGAGTTTCCTCGGATTAGCAGGTTTCTATAAGAAATTTGTAAAGGGGTTTTTCAAGATAGTAGCCTCATTGACCTAATTGACCAGAAAAAAGGAAAAAGGTTTGAGTGGTCAGACGCCTGCTAGCAGAGTTTCGATGAGTTGAAAAGAAGACTGACATCAACTCCAGTATTAACTTTACTAACAGCTGATGATAAATTTACAACTTTCAGTGATGTCTTAAGATAGGGTTTAAGGTGTGTTTTGATGCAAAATGGTAGAGTTGTAGAATATGCTTTCAGACAGCTAAAGAAGCATGAGTAGAACTACCCTACCCATGACCTAGAGCTCGCAACAGTGATATTTGCACTGCGAATTTGGAGGCATTACCTCTATGACGTCCCTTGTCAGATCTTTACAGATCATAAGAGCTTACAATATCTGTTCACTCAAAAAGAGCTAAATATGAGACAGAGGAGGTGGTTAGAGTTGATTAAGAATTATGATTGTACGATAGAATACCACCCCGGAAAAGCCAATGTAGTGACCAATGCTTTAAGCAGGCGACTTGCGAGTTCCCTAGCTCATTTAAGGATAGTATACCTTCCACTTCTGGTGGAATTGAGGTCACTAGGGGTCTGGTTAGGCGTGGCAGACTCAGGGGCATTATTAGCTGCTTTCTATGCTCGCCCCATTTTAGTAAAGCAGATAAGGGAACAGTAATGGCAAGATCCCCAGTTGGTAAAGCTTAGGAAAGAAATTGAAGAAGGATGCAAAACCGATTTTACAATCAGATAAGATGGTAGAATGATGATGGGACAACGTTTATACGTGCTGAACATTAGCGATCTAAAAAGAAAGATCATGGAAGAAGCTCATTCTTCAGCATATGTCATGCACCCGGGTAGCACAAAGATATAACGCACCCTGAAAGAATATTATTGGTGGAAGGGAATGAAGAGGGAGATCGCAGAGTTCGTATCTCAATGCTTCATCTATCAGCAAGTCAAAACAGAGCATCAAAAACCGGTAGGATTACTGCATCCTCTCAATGTTCCAGAATGGAAGTGGGAGAATATGACCATGAACTTTGTTGTAGGGTTTCCGTACAGTTAAAGGGGGCATGACGCCATATGGGTAATGGTAGATAGATTAACGAAGTCCACCCATTTCTTGTCGATCAAGAGTAATTACCCCTTAAGCAGGTTAGCACAGCTCTACATAGATAAGATAGTCAAACTCCATGGTATACCAGTTTCTGTTGTGTCAGATCGCGATCCCATATTTACTTCCAAGTTTTGGCTCAGCTTGCAGAAGGCCTTAGGTACTCGGCTGAACTTCAACACGACCTTTCATCCCCAGATGGACGTTCAATCAGAGAGGACCATTCAGATGCTCGAAGCCATGCTCAGAGCGTGTGTCTTGGAGTTCAAAAGAAGTTGGGATACGCACCTACCACTGGTGAAGTTCGCATACAATAATAGTTATCAGGCTAGTATATGTATGACTCCATACAAAGCCCTTTGTGGAAGGAAGTGCCAAACTCTAGTGTGTTGGTACGAGGTAGGTGAGAGAAAATTGATAGGTCTCGAGCTTGTCCAAATGACTACAGAAAAGATTAAAATCATTAGGGATAAGCTGAAAATAGCAAGTGATAGACAGAAGAGCTATACAGACAACCGCCGTAGGGACCTTGAGTTTGAAGTTGGTGATAGAGTATTCCTCAAGATATCCCCTTGGAAAGGCGTGCTCAGATTTGAAAAGCATGGTAAGTTTAGTCCGCGCTAAATTGGACCCTATGAGATCGTAGAAAGAGTGAGACCCGTAACATACAGATTGCAGCTCCCACCGCAGCTAAGTAAAGTTCATGATGCGTTTCACGTATCCATGCTTCGCAAATACATTCCAGATCTTTCCCATATACTTAGAGAGCAACTGGTAGAACTAAGGAGGAATCTAACTTATGAAGAGGAACCTGTGCGAATATTAGATCGTAGAGAGCAAGTCCTACGCAATAATGTTATTTCTTTAGTGAAAGTATTGTGGAAGAATCACGAGATAGAAGAGACTACTTGGGAGTATGAAGATCATATGTACCAGAGATACCCCCATCTGTTTCAATATGACATGTAAATTTCGGGGACGAAATTTTTATAAGGGGGGAAGAAATTGTAACACTTTTTTCCGAGTCTGTACTATACTAATGTATGGAATGAGATATTTTTATTTATGAGATAATGAAAAAAGGAATTTTAAAGTGTCCGGAAGTGAAATTTTATTTTATTTAAATGTTTTTGGAAGGATTGAGAGAAAATTTAAATTATAAAAGTTGAGGGTTAATTGAGGTAAATAAGAAATTTTTGTAAGAGTGGCACAAATAGTAAATATGCTGAAAGGATAAGGGCATGTGGGAAAAATAAAGAATTCTCTAGAATATGGTAAAATTGTAATTTTAAGGAAGTTTAAAGGTGAAAAACGAGTTTGACTCACGCTTATAAATAGGTGTGTGTGTGTGAAGAGAGTTTACCGTGAAAAGAAGAGAGAATGAGAGAGTTAAAGAAAAATTTAGAGAGAGAGAGAGAAGCTATCGATAGAGAAGAAAGGAGGTAGATTGCAGTTGCAATAAGCTGATCTACTACCATTCTTGGAGGAAATCAAGTTGCTAGAAGGTGAAGAACAGATTTAGAAACTAGATCTGGTCAGATCTAAGTGATAAGAGTAAGTTTTTATGATTTTATGCTAGTGAGAAAGCTGTCGTGAACAGCTTTTAGTCTGGAAGTGTTTAATAAGATTTTTGTATGTAGATCTGGAGAATTAAGTAGCAATCCAACGGGAAAGTAAGGCAAGAGACTGAGTAAGAAGCTGATAAGTAATGTAGTTGAGAATCAATGTCGATCTGAAGTAATTTAATTGTGAGTTATGATGTTTAAGTATTGTCACATAAAATGTTGTGGTGTTGCGACCTAGTTTTGAGTGATGAAGCCATTAAAATGTTGTGGATTAGTGTATATGAATGTGAAGTGAGGTCAGGGTGTGTTAATGATTGTGTAAGAATGTAAAAAGCTGGAAAAATGGGAGTGTTAGAAATAAGTTTGCGTGAGTCTGAGCAGGAGCTCGCTAGGTACGAGCTAGATGATGCTAGCAGCCCTAGTCAGCGCTGGTCGACTGGGGAGGGAGATCGTAAAGACTCGAGCTAGGCAATGCCCATTGTTCTCCATCGTACCAGTTCGAGCTAGACTAAGGTTGTGCGAGCTGTGCAAGGCCCATGGACCGGGCTGAGCTAGAAGAAGGTGGCAACTTGTTGAGAGAGCGAGCTGAGTGAGCTCGCTGAGATAAATGCCCGTAATCCGAGCTGAGCTGGTCGAAGTGAGAGCTCGTTGAAAGGGATGAGCTGGGCGAGCTGAGCTCGTTGAAAGGGATGAGCTGGGCGAGCTGAGGTGCGAGCTCGCAGCTTGAGCTGGACTGACGGTATTACAGTCCGTAACAGCTTGTGTAAATTATAAGTCAGAGATGATAGAATTAAATTGGGATTGAAGTGTTCTACAAGCAGAAAATAAGATTGTCAATTTATGTCAAGTGTAGGTGACATGACGAGTTGAGAGAAGGTCGTTGAAGCAGTGCATGCGAGTATAGTGGGAAGCAAGTAGTAAGTGTGAAAATATTTTAAATACGTTTTAATTTATCTTGAAAATCTTTATAGACTTATATTACTCTTTTTAGCTTATCAATGATTTATCTTTTTAGCATGCGAGTAAATAGTTTATTTATAATATGGTATACAAATGTTCTAGTACTTTTTATATTTTTAGCATAAAAGAGAATATGATTAGAATTATAGAAAGAAAAAAAGATTTTTCAAAGACTAGTGGACAACCCAAGTTTATAGATAGACAGACCTTCTAGCATTAGACCCGACCGGTATACCCCGCAGTGTATGACAAGTGTTAGGAGGGTTAGTCCTACTAACATCGGGGGAATTGAGTCTATCATGTCTGTCATGTCCCCCTCTATACTTGTGGGGTATTATCTCGCTATGCGGTGTGCGATAGTAGTTTTGCCATGCAGTGAGACGTCTATATCTTTGTCATGGTGTGTGACATTAGCTTTTACGCCACGTGACCCCCCATACTGAGCAGAATTGGTCTACCCATTCATGTGGTTGTAGCTTCCCTTGGATTCCCCATTAGTACAATTTTTAGAAAGAGAAGCATACCATTTAAAAGCAAGTTTTAGAAAGAAAACATTTTAGAAATTATTTTAGAAAAATTTTTATAGTATTAAAAGAAAATCTTATAAAATCCAAGGTTCAAAAATAAATTGCTTTTAAAGAAAAATGTTTTCAAAAAAGTTTTCGAGAGGCATTTTATAAAACATAATTTAAACAAACTTTCACACACTCATTAGGTTTTATAGCTTACAACTTTTTTTGGTTTTATGTACAAAAACCTCCTAGGTGTAGGAACAAAGAATCAAGGTACTAGTTCGTCGCATTCAGACTAGGTGGGCTCGACGTTCGACGATGCTACATGCTTACTTTTGTAAACATTAAGTTTGAATATTTATCATGTGTTATGCACATTTTTGTTTTAAATAAATTTTGTAGAACTTTTTATGTTCAAATGATGCATGCATGTTTTAGACTCTTAAATGTTTGAGATATTATTATTATGATTTGAGAATTGGTTTTTAAAATTGAATACGAGATTTTATAATATATGATTTATATATTTAGCAAGGTATTTATAGTTATGGGTTCGCTCTATGATATCCTTTTGAGTCTTATTAGTTAGACATCAGATGGGTTTCGTGAGGTGCCCAGCAAAACCGTTGGATTCATTAGAAGAAATCTGGATTGGGTCCTATCAATACTGGTGTTAACAAGTGTTTTCCTTGTAAACACTGAGGGAAAGAAAGCAAGCCGAACCTGATTCCTGAAGTTGTCAAAGTTGGTGAAGCTTTTGTTTTTTTTAGTGCGAATATGGGGTCTGCAAGTGCTTGTTTGGAGCAGTTTTAAGTAATGCTAGTTACTTTATTGGCTGTTTCATTGCTTATCTCGAGGGCCTTGAACCATTTGTCCTTTTATTTTTTATTTTTTATTTTTTTAAATTTGTGGTACATCTATGAACCAAGCTATGAGAAGAAAATTCTGTTATAATTCAAGTTATGAGAAGAAAATGATCTAGAATATTATTGCATAACATTATATGTAAAATTAAAGCAATTTTAATTCAAAATTTAGGTTAATTTATATTTATAGTTACACTGGAAAAGACTATTTTAGATACAATATTCTAGTTCTAAACCAACTTGTTATTGTTAGGATTGAAAAACCAATCCCATATCATCAAATTGAGTTTTTTTTTTTAAGGATAGGTAGTTGGTGTTTGGAACCATTTTTAAAAATGATTTTTCATTTGTTAATAATAATAATAATAATAATAATAATAAAAAGTGTTTGAATGCATGTTTTGTAAAATATGTTTTCAAAAATGAAAAACTTTTTTCTTAATTACAACTAAAAAGTAAAAAACAACATTTTTATGTTTTTCATCATTTTCAAAATAGATTTTTAAAACAAAGAACTATTTTCCCCTTTAAACAAACAATTATTTTCAAAAATAACTTTTAAAAAATTTAACCAAACATATTGTATTTTTAAAAAGGTTATTTTAAAAATATTTTTTAATTTAAAAATAATTTTTAAAAACACCATTTTTAAAACGGTATTAAACACATCATTTTATTTTTGTTATCTTTTAATGTTTATTTTTATGTTTCAAAATCTCATTGTGAGAATTAAAATGCACATCTAATATTTCAAATAATTTAAAATAAATTTATCTACCCTCCCACACAACTCATCATGACAATTCATGATCATCTCCAACTTGATTTCCATGAATCCTGCATGCCTTTTAAGGAGTATCAAATGCTACTTGAGGAGCATGACTCACTGGTATAAATCTGCTCCTCATCGGGCAAGCCCGGAGGAGCTAGCAAAGAGCAGTCCACCGTTGGTGGTGGACTCCATTTACTTAAAGCCTTTTTAAGTTTAAATTTTCTTCTTTGGAAAAATGGTACACGGATAAGTTTTAGGTTTACAAAGAAAGGACAAAAATTGTAAAATTAATGGCAATAACAAATTTAATAGGACTGATTTGACATTTTACATCGTATTGTTTAATATTAAATTGGAATTAATTATATTAAATTGGATTGCATTGCATTATATTAGTACAATATTGTATTTGTTAATCTGTTGCATTAGACTGCAGCATTTTACACAAATATTTGGTATATTTGTATTATATTACATTGTATTTTTGTAAAATTAATATTTTAAAATAAGTACATTAAAACTTATTCCTTTTTAATTTAAAATTTATCTTAATTATATTTTTTATTTGTAGTTCTTGATTATGAATTGATACATAAAATAGGGTTATCTTAAATATCATATCAAAATAAAATAAAAATTATTTAAGAATTTCGATTTTATAATGCTAATAAAAAAAAAGTAAAATACATTTGTTATTAAAAAAAAAAAAAAAATGGGCAGATGAGAATGGACAGGTGTTAACGAAAATTTAAGGCAAACCAAGCTAATCATTACAAATAAAAGAGTCCTCCCTCTTCATTATATGATGTAGCTGCAATTGTATTACGTACTTTATTCTGTATTAAGCATTTCAGTAATGTAGACTGACCAGACCATGCATGTCCCTTAGACCATTTTATACCATACATGGCCAAACATGGCTCTTGGACTATTTTACAGAGGACAAAACATGGTTCTTATACAATCCAACACAAGGCTTCAAACATAGTCTGCCCATTTTTACGCTAGAGCCTTCTGTTATTATAGTTAATTTTCTGCTTTCCAAAGGTCACCCACCTTTTGAGATCGGTGTTAAGATTGGAGATATTTTAGAGTTGAAATTATAAGTTGGGATTCTCTTATAATCTTGTTTTTTACCTTGCTTTTTTACATGAGTAGTTAGAATTTAAGTGATGTATAAGAGATAAAAAAATATAATGATTCTGACCATCCATATATTATCTTTTACACTGATGTGTTATAAAAAGTCTAAGAAAAATTAAGGTTATGAGAGCATACTAACTCTCAAATTATTTGAGTCATATCTGTTATATTTGTTTTGTTAATAGGAGGTCAATCTAGTCACCCATACTTTGGCTAGATTTGCATCATCTTCCCATCACGAATTAGTTTAGTTATGTCCTGAAAAATCTTTTGCAATAATTTTTAGTTTCAAAACTAAAAATAAAATAAAATAAAACAGTAAATTTTGTATTCGAGATAATGATTTTGTTTTTGAAAAAATGGAGGGGCATGTGGCTCCTGGTGTTCTACCAGTAACGTTGAAGACGAGAGAATTAGATGATGTGCTGTTTCCAATTACTACTTCTTCCCATGCACCATCCATGATCTTAATTAAATTTTCTCTACAATGCGCATTGGAAATCCACGATCATGCGCATGCATGCAGCCAACTATCCATCTTCTTCATACATTCACGCTGTATTGGAGCCTCGTCAGCTTCATTTTCCTAAATATACAGCTCTTATATAAACCAAAATTTGTTTATATGCAGACATTAAAGAGAGACATGGCAGTGGAGTTGAAACTTCTAATTGACACAAATGGGCAAAAAGTTCTCTTTGCAGAAGCTGGCAAGGACTTTGTAGACTTTCTCTTTTACCTTCTCTCTTTACCTGTCTCCACAGTCATTAGGTTCCTAAGGGAGAAAGGCGAGGTGGGTTGCTTGAACGATCTATATAATAGCCTTGAAAGCCCAAACGATACCTACATTCAACCAGGCCAAAACAAGACCGCCCTACTATGTCACAAATCTTCTCTCTGTCTCTCTGAAATCCCACTTTTGCCTCCCGATGATCAATGTACAACCCGCCGTGTGTACATGTGTACCAATAATTATCTTCATGTGTCCAATGTTCCCAACTATAGATGTCCACACTGCAGAGTAAATATGAGCGTTGCGGTTCATTTAGTTAACTCTACTTCTTCCGCCAAGAATAACACTAGTACTAGTTCAACAGAAGAGGGTGGGTTTGTTAAAGGGGTGGTGACATATATGGTGATGGATAATTTGGAGGTGAAGCCTATGTCTACTATTTCTTCTATTACTTTGCTTAACAAGCTAAATGTTCAAGATGTTGGTGCACTTAAAGAGAAAGTTGTCGTTTTGGGTCTAGACGAGGTAAGAGTTAAATCTTCAGTCGTTATTACATATGGCTTCTATAATTAATTTTTTATGGGTATGTATTTAATATTTATAGCTTCTGAGGCATTTGTATTAACGTTTGCTGTTAGGCTCTGAAGCTGTTGAAGGCATCTATGGGGAGCAAGAATGTTTTAACTAGTGTTTTCCTTAAGAATACTACGGAATAATTAAGAAATCGATGTCGTACCTGATGGCGACTTCTGTTTGTTTTTGTTGTGGTTTCTTGCTTATTGTCTTTTAGTAATGTTTTTGGGTTTTATTTATCTTTTCATTTTGGCTTATCTTGATCTGTATTTCTGGTTGCGATGGACATGCCTCTTTTAGTGCTGTTTTCAATTTTTGGATGTCAACTAATTCTAGGCTGTCTAACTAGCTTTACTTGTAGCTACTAAAGACCTGAATGTTTTGTTGTTTCCTTAAACACATGGCCATTGAATGCTTGTGGTTAATTAGGAGATTTGTTTTTGAACTTTATTTGCAGTAGATCTGAATGCGAATAACTGATTGAGAGTCGTTTTTCTTTTTTCTTTTTTTCTTTTTTTTTTTAACAAATAATTTTTTTATTTTTATTTTTAACGAGAATTAATGAAAGTAATACATGATTTAAATTGCCGAGAGTTAAACTAATAGCATGGAAAATTCAATTCATCATGTAGTTTAAATTTTATAAGAACTAACATTAATATAGAAAGAGTATAAGTTAAAACTAATTAAAATTTAACTCTTTGATGTTTGTTTCTTATAGTAGATGATTGTTTGTAATTTAAAATTTGCATTTGATTGCAAATTATTTTCCAATATTATTTGAAATAAAAAAAAAAAAAAAAAACAACTTTTAAAATTGTGGGGGAAAAAGGGAAAAGAGATGTTTTAGAGTTGCAAAAATAAAGTTGAATTCCAAAAAATTTGTCTATAGTGTCTTTTGAAGTTTGATTTGTCTTTCTTATTAACTTTAATTAAGAATGAAATTATCATTAATAGACAAATAATATAATGAAGTGTAAAAAGATGTTTGATGGATTGTCAATAGTAGCACTCGTATCAAAATAGACTAAATAGTTATGACTTGTGAATTAGGTTTTATTTACTAAATTGCGAAACAACAAAATTTAAAAATTGATATTTTTAATATTAAGTGTGTTGCAAATATAAACTAATTTATCTTTTGAACAAAAAAATAATAATAATAATAATAGGGGTGCAAGTATAGTTATTAAGAGGTGTGAATATCAAAATGTGATTTGATAATAAAATCATTTAGTCATTGCATTGCGAGGGTATTTCATATGTTGACTAATGATAAGATGTCTTAATATAAAGGCATCATTACATTATAGGCATTTGCTGTCCAAACGTGATTTGATAATGAAAACGTTTAGTCATTATTGCATTGCAAGGGTATTCCATATGTTGACTAATGATAAGATGTCTTAATGTAATTAAATTATTAGTGATGTTATGTCTTCATGAAGAGTGATCCTCGCTTATTTTTTGAAAGTTTTTGGTTAAATACACCTCTTAAGAGGGACTTTGCTAAAGTCTAATCATAGAGAAAAAGAAATCAACGGTTGGGAGGGGCTGAAAAGATTGAACACTTTCTTCATGTTTGTGATAGATTTAGAGTCTCACTATATTTAATTACTAGCATGTGTGGAACTTCTGGCATTGTCTGAATATGTATCTCCTTTTGTTAGGATTACACGTTTTTAGATCACAAACACAAGAAAAAAAGTGCTAATTATGGCCTAACTATAGCCTGATAGACCTTATATATAATATAATATAATATAATATATATATATAGACATGATCGGAAAACATAAGTTTTGATACAAATTTTAATACGATTTGTTAACCATTGTATGATGAAGATTTCAATGGTTTAGATCTAATCATACCTTTGTATATAACTTAATTTTACATTCTATATTAATTTGTTCCCTCTTATTTCTTCATGATACATTATCTCTCTCCTCCCTCCAATTAATAATAATAATAATATTATTATTATTATTTTAAAAACTTCTCTTACTAATATTAAAAACCAATCAATTAATATTTTTCTTTTTTTAGAAAAATTAATATTATTCTCACTCATTGAAATTTTTTACATCTTTATTTTTTTTATTCATTTTTAAATTATATTATTTTCAAACATATATATATTTAATTATATCTCAAAAAAGACTTATATATATAATTGTATAATTAATGGATTTTCACCATTACATTAAATTATTAATTAAACTTAAAGTCGGTTTGCAATTTCCGTTTCGTGTGCCATTTTGTGTACCCGAGGTCAATTAATGACCCACCTAGCTGTACTATATATACATGGGTAAGCTTTGCAAAACTTGAATATATAAAATGAGAATAAAGTCTCTCCTTTCTCATTTGTCTTCTTATTTCTTGCTTCTTAATTTCATATTGCTCTCGATTTTCATCTAATTTCTTTCAATCCATTTAATTCACTTATGCTTTATCTTATTGTTAATCGCACATCAGTATTGATTATTCAGTTGATTTTACAATATATATAAAATATCTTTTCCGCATGATACAAAAAGTACCCAAAAAAATTATTATTTTTTCTCCTCTTCATTGTTAATATAGGTGCAAAGAAAGAAAAAAAGAAAAAGCAATTTTTTTTTATATTTATTTTCTATCATTATCATCAATCACACAAAATAAAAAGATTATAAATTCAATTTTTATTTAATCTTTTCTCTCTATTCAGTTAATCAAATCATATAAATAATATATGAATTTAAAGTTCTCAATATAAACTTTCAAACAAAATTCATATTACATATGTTTAAACAAACATACTAATTATAATAGTTCAAAATAAAAAAATCAATTAAAAAAAAGAAACTTATTTTGGGTATATGTTTAATAGGAAAGATAAAAACATTATAATTTAAAAATGAGTTAAAAAAAAAGATGCAAAAACATTGATTGGGGTGAGAAGAATATTAATTGATGACTTTTTAATATTAATGAAAAAGATGAGAGATGATATAATTAATGATGAAGAGAGAAAGGAGAAAATAACATTTATATAGAGTGTAAAATTAAGTTGTATATAAAAATGTGAAAAGATCTAAGTTATTGAAATTTTTATAATTCAATTATCAATAAATTATGTCAAAAATTATATCAAAACTTATGTCTTCCGATTTTATCCCATATATATATATATATATATATACATACATACACATACACATACATATAGTCTCCTCATGTGTACTGATATAATAAAAACTGTCATTATCAGCTGATAGGTTTAATTACTTTCACTTGCTTTGATCTAATCAATAAATAATTAACTTAAACGATGGCCCACTTATAGTATACTGATTTAATTAATTTTATAACGCATTGAGGTGAAAATTATATATATATATATATATATATATATATAATAGAGGGTGATTTGGTAATTTAATTAGTTTTTTGGTTTTTTATTGGGAGGGTCTTTTGGTAATTTATGGGCACAAAAATAAATCGTTTTGTTAGTGGGTTAAAACAATGTCAAATTCCTTTAGGGTTAAAAACAACTTTTATACTTTAAATGTGGCCCTTTTTTAATAATTTTCTCATAAATGAAATTCCCTTCTAGATGAATATGATCGTCTTACCACTACTGAGCTTCTAAGGAGGGATTATATTGTACTTGATACTACTAAATTGTTTGCTTTTTCATTTATATCTTAATGGTATTGAATTGCACTCATTAAATTATGTTTTAGTTTATTTTTTAAGTGATAAAAACACTTCAAACTACTCAAAAAAAAAAAAAGTTAGAATCTTAACTTGTAATTTAATTGTAAATCACTTAGTGATATTTAAAATATTTTATTACAAGTCTAGTCTCTCTAAAATAACATATTTTAAATTTTATCCTAATTTTATATTATAAATATTTTTCCTAATATTTATATAACATAATTAAAAAAAAAAAAACCTCTCATCCCAATTTTTTTAAAAATTGGACTGATGTATTTTAATTTTCAATTTAAATATTTACATTTTTTAGCTGTTTGTTAAATATAATTCAACTCATAGATAATTTCATTATTTTTATTTATATATACATACACATATTTAATTGTATCATACCTTTTAATCATATTTTAATTATAAATTGTTATGTCTGTTTTCTCAACTTGGATAAATGGGCTGGTAAAAGTCCAATAAATATGAACAGGAATGAAGGTCCAGAGGGCCCAAACCTCATATCGCTACAGCGAGCTCGTTGAGCTCGCGTAACGCCAAGATAATCCGAGCACATTTTCAGTCCATTTCAACATCTATTCAGCTCGCGTAGCTCGACAGACCAGGGAGCTCGCACCAAGTGACACCCTGTGCAGCAAGTTACCAGATCTATCTAATTCCCTTGATTTTCCGCTGGTGTCACTTACACAGTTACCAAGGAGCCTTTAATGTGGTGGCTGTATATTTAATAAAGAGAAGACTTTTCCTGGTGCATTTAATGTAGCGTGTGTATGAAGAGAATAATCATTATCTTTACAATAAATGTAGCATGATTTGTGTCAGATTAGTTGAAAATAACTATCATTTGTAATATGTATAACACTCTTTTGTAGTTCTCCTCCTTTATAAATAGGGGAGATTTTTACTGTACCAAGTGGTGAACAACTGTAGTATTGTCGTCACTCTGCCAGAATTAAACCAGAGTGGCTCGTGGACGTAGGTGCACTCGCCGAACCACATAAAAATCTTTGTGTTTACATTCATTCTTCCCTCTCATTTCTTCATTAATTGCTCCATTACTGTCATTCATCCACCACAACCAACATTCCTTCGTTTTTATTACAATATACCAGCCTCGAACTTCATTTATAACACATTTGTTACAGTTTTCATCATTAAATTACCTCGATCGCAGTCTGAACCTTAGAATCTCTGAGTCGACCATTTCCGAACGTCGACATAAATAAATATTACAAAAAATTATTTATGTTTTTTGTTTGTATTATAAAAATAAAATTTCATAGCTACTAATAGTATAAAAGGTACAAATGTTAAATTACTAGTTTCCAGACAATTTTTCAGTACATTCAAAGTTAAAAAAAAAAAAAAAAAAACCAACATTATCGTTCGGATTTTAGTTACTATCGAATTTTCAGTAAGTTTTAGAATTAGTCAATAAAAAAACATAGGACCCGGTTTAAGCACTTTTCAATCTTCATAAAAAATAAAAAAATAAAAAATAAATAAAAAAAGGGATCGCTACATCTACTTTGTATAAATGTTGGATTTGGTCATATACTCATTTTCTATATTTCATTTTATTTAATCTATATATGCTCTTTCATTGTTTTTTTTTTTTTTTTTTTAATTTTTATTTCCTTTCAAGATTGCGGGCTATAGATTTATAAAGTTGAGATTAAGATCATATCTCCATTTTTATTGAAAGGTCATATCTTCATTTTTCCTTGTGAAAAAAAAAAGGACATTAATTTCATTATAACTGGCTTTTCTACATGTAAAAATGTGTTTGTATTGACCACGACATATGTTATTTAACCTAGATACATTGGAACAAAATTTAACATGATATCACCCTATAGAATCCGTGTAAGGTTTTCACACAATAAATATATCTACCATCACAGTCATCAATTAATCACAGACATGTTCCATTTGAAAATGATTCTTATGAGAATACATCAATCTTTTGTCATGAAACAGAATTAATTTTGATTGACAGGTACTGAGCATACTTGATTTTATTATCTAAGCAGACAAAACACAAAAGAAAATTGCATGCAGGTAATTAACCTTCTAGATACAAATTAAAAACATTGACACAAGAAAGATAATGTTCAAACAAAAATAAAATCTTGCATCAACCTCCATGTCTCCATGCATCTCTCAAGGTGAAACTACCAATGGTGTTGCAGGTAATCAAAGTTCTTATTCTTAATCTTTAGCCACGTAAACACTTGACAAAACCGTCCTGCATTCCATAGAAGCCTTCAGCAACTTCAGACCCTGTAGGGAGATTAAGTAAATGTCACTGCATTACTCCTGCACAATCTAGTAGCGCATAAATCATCGTTGAATAACAAACAGTAAGTGCAATCGACGTTCACAGTACCTCACTGATGCCTACATCGACAATCCTCTCTTCCAGTGCACTCACATCCTTGACATTAAACCTGCTAAGCATTGCAATAGAAGAAATCGTAGACATAGGCCTCACCTCTAAATCATCCATCACCATGTAAGTCACCACCCCTTTTACAAAACCACCCTCAACGTTTGCACCCTTTTCCGGAACAGCAGGAACAGCATAAGACATTTCAACAGTCATATTTACTTTGCACCGAGGGCAAGGCATTTTTTTAACGTCCGAAATGGTGGGACAGTTATTATTAGCACAAGTGTAAAACTTTCTGGTGTTCAAGTTGTTATCTGACAGCAAAAGTGGGAATTCTGCATCACATAAAGGAGCTCTAGGATTTAACAAAGAATTCTTGTTCTGGTTTGGTTGTATATATGTTTCATTCAAATTCTCAATGCTCGCGTAAAGTTTCCCAAAAGATCCCACCAAACTGCTCTTCTTTAAGAGCCTAATGACACTGCCTACGGGCAAAGAAAGCAGGCAGAATAGGAAGTCGACGAAGTCTTTGCTGGCTTCTGCAAAAAGCACTTTCTGAGCTTTGGTGTCAATAAGCAGCTTCAACTTCATCGACGAGGCTGCTGCCATGGCTTCTTTTTGTGTTTGTATATATGTTGACTTGTAGATTTTTATGGACATATTGGTGTCCCCATCCATATATATATATATGGAGAGAGAGAGAGAGAGAGAGAGAGAATGCTGACCAGGGACTATCTCCATTCCACAGAAGCGGAATGGAAAGCGATCAGCAATTAAATAAAATCTAATTAATTCATTAATTAAATCTCAATCATTGTGCCTGTTGAGTAGATACTATTAATGTAATCGTTTTTCTTGAGGATGGTTAGATTTTGACGAATTAATGATATTGAAAATGTTTACTGTGCATAAAGACTTTTCTATTTTAACAATGGTGGTACAATTTTTTTTTTTTTTTTTAGTTGGATGGTCCTCATAATCGAGAGTATTGCATAGTATATAGTGTACGTAAGACATCTCAGTGACCATTTTTCAGCCGCAATTAGGGTAACCGAAGTTTGGAAAATCAGCCACCTAAGAACCATATTTGTCTCAACGGTACAACTTTCTGGTGATCAATTCATGAACGGACAACAAAAGTGGGACTTTGGTGCGGAGAGTTCTTAATTTCGTTTGGTTGTATACATATAGGTTAATTACTTAAAGAAATTTTAATGGTCTCATAAAGTTAATAAAAAGAATCCACCAAGCTGTTTTTTTTTAAGAGCCTATGATTGAGCCATCAGGCAGATAAAGAAAATAGAATAAAAATTCTCCAAAAAATCTTTACCTGCTTCTGCAAGAAGCACTACTTTGTGAGGTTGTGTCAATAAGCTGCTTCAACTAAACCGATGAAGAGGCTGAAGCTGCGGCCATGGTGTTTCTTAGTGTTTTTATACATTCCATAAACGTTTTGTCCAGCTGTGCACTCAGTGTTGTATTCAACATTGCTTTGCTGTCCAGTAGTATCTCAAGATTTAATTAATGCACTGCTATTTTCAATTTTCATTAATTCTCCACTAACTATGATTTAATAATTAGGCCATTGGCATGCATGGGGAACCCAAAGGTGTAACAAATCTCAATATTTTTTAAGAGAGGATATTGTTGAATTGGGTGTGAATCAATACTCTTTGTTGCCAACCTTTTCTCTTCCTGTGAAACCTTCTATATGTACAAGTCACTTGACAGCCATTTATTGACCCCGAAAACATTCATGGCATCCTCCACAATCAAGTTGAAACTTTTCATTGTCAAAAAGGCTGAGAAAGTCCTTTTTGCAGAAGCAGGTAAAGGCTTTAACGATTTTCTCTCATATATTGGTCTTTGCCTCTTTCAACTGTTGTTATGCTCTTAGAAGAGAAAAGCAATATTGAGGGTTCCCTTGGTCACTTTTATTAAAGCTTTCAAAATCTTCCAGAAGCCTATTTGCAACCAAACCAAAACAAAAACTCACTTCTAAGCCCCAGAGCTCCAATATATGCCAATGATATCTCACTTATGTTGGCTGATCACGATTTGGCTAATCGTAAATCATACTTTTGCCCTTCTTTTCATTTGTTTGTGGCTGATGCTCCAAACTTACTTTCTCCGACTTGCAAGGAAAAAAAAAACCTATGAATTGACTTATGTTCCTCCATCAATGGCAAATAGTTCGGTACCTGTTGGGGATGGCTTTCTTAAAGGGTTAATAAATTACATGGTGATGGATGATTTGGAGTTTCTGCCTATATCTGCTACTAATGTTGTTACTGTGCTCTACAATGTCAAGTTTAAGGATGCGAGTGCACTTGAGAAGATCGTTATTGACTTGGCTGCAGAAGAGGTATGCTAATACTATAATTACTGCATTATTAAATACATGTGTAACAAAAAGTATCAACTGGCTGATGTTTGAGTTAATTCTACTAGGGTTTAAAACTTCTGAAGCTATCTCTAGAGTGCAAGACAGTTCTAACAAGATTAACATGGGATATGTGGTGGGGCACAAAGTTTAAAAGCAAAACTCAGTTGCAAACTTGAAGATTCTTGCTTATTTTTCTTATGAGTTGAATGTTGGTTTAGTTTTAAGAAGCTGTTTCCAAAGTTATTATTTTTTAATGTTGCTTTCATTTTTGTTTCCGAATAATAATTATAATGGAAAATTTTGATTTTTAGTCTGTAAGTTTTTTTTGAAACATCAGTGTTTTAAGTTTGTTTGAATTATTAATGAATTTCATGGTCCTTAAAATTTAAAAAATTCGTCAATTTGGTCCCTATAGTTCATAAATGTTTTCTTTTGATTATTTGGTTGTTTTAAGCACTGAACTTGGATGTGGTCTGCTTAGTAATGATATCTTGTATGCTTGCTACTTCTGACTAAACAAAAAGGAAACTTGATTAAGTTGAAGAAGTGCCCTATGAATGTTCAAGTTGTCAAGTCATTGGAGTTCTTAATGCAGCTCTTTCTAATGCCTTGTAAACAATGAGTATATATGTTGCAAGTCTGCTACGTCTAAAAGGCTAATAGTCACAGACTCTCAGTTATGATGAGTTTAATAAAATATGAATGATTCTTTTTCAACATCTGCTCTTATTGAGCTACTGTTCAATATGGGCCGGTGGTACAAAACTCTCATTTAATTTGGCAATGACCTAACTTCGAGTGGTTGCACCACATATGATATTTTAACTAAAAAAAACTTTGCCTATATTGAAATATGCAATAATCTATTTTTAGTTGATTCAAGACATAAATATACTAAAATCAGACCCAATTTTGCTTTTCATATACATTATTTGCTAGGAAACCATATTTTGGCAAAATATATGTCATTATGGAATTTGATATATATTTCAACTTGTTAAGTAGTGTTCCAAGGTGTATAGAAATTGTAGCATAATATATGTACTTATAAGTTAACAATTTCAAGAACAAGTAACCATACTTAACATCGAGTTTATGACAGTTTTCACTCAAGCCACTACGAGTGAAATTTAATGTCAAATTAAATTTATGTTGTTATGCATTAAATGATTCTGATTTTCCTGATTCCTACAATCAATGAATATGACCATATTGACTTGAATTTGACTGTGATATTTAAGTTGATTTGATTTACATATTTATTTTTCATTTTTATTCGACAGTAATCTTTTCAATTATGTAAAGGTAGATCGTTGCCTTTTTGGTTTTCTTTTGGCTCCTAGTATTAGGGTTTTTGTGTTTATCAGATGCCTTGAATGTATAGAAAGTAGACAATATATTCTTCTCTTATTTCTTCTATATTTCTCCACCACAAACACTAGCCTATAACAAATCTTCATCACTAATATTAAAACCTTTGCTCTTCCTAAGCAAGCCCTTCTAGTCACCTCTTATAAGCAAAACCGCAAATGGTCATGGCATTCTCCACAATGAAGCTGAAGCTTCTTATTGACACAAAAGATAAGAAAGTAATTTTTGTTGAAGTAGGAAAAGACTTCATAGATTTTCTCATTTACCTGCTTTCTTTGCGTCTTGCCATTGTTGTTGGCCTATTAAAAGAGAAAAACATGGTTGGTTCACTTGGTTACTTCCATGAGAGCATTGAAAACCTTCCTGATTCCTACTTGCAACTTGGCCAAGCCAAAAACTTGCTGCTAAATCCTGAGATCCCATATTTACCACTATGGACCTTTCTTGTACAACCCAAGTACGATTTGAAAACCCTAATGGCATATGGTTGGATGAACACTTTTATGTGGCTGATGTACATAACATGATTTGTCTTGCTTGTAGAACAAGAATGACCTGTGATATGAGTTATGTACCACCTTTTAGTCCAATAAGCATTGGATTATCTTCTGAGGTTGGCTTTGTTAAATGGTCTTCGATCAGTTATATTATAATATGCTCTTTCGACATACAGATAATCTATTAAATTTTGCCCTTATTTATGGAATAATAGAATTATTAAAGTATTTGGATCCGGATGTGTAATTGGATTTTTTGTAGAATTTTCGGCTAGGTTCGGGGATGGTTTTTAATTTCAAAATCATAAAATAATTTAAAACGATTGGACCTGGATAAATAATCGAATACTAATGAAGTTTCTGAATGTGAAATTAGATTATAATAAAATTTCTATGTGGACCCGAGACGATTTCAAATACGAAAATGATATTTTAAAGATTGAAAATTTACGGAAGAACACATGTTAGTGGAATTCCAAGTGGCATGTTAGTGGAGGAATAACAAATAAATGGAAGACAAATGTAAGGTGGATTGAGTGGAAGAATGACACATCGATGGTGAATAAAAGAGATGCTTGACAAGCATTGAAATCAAGTCAATAATATATATATATATAATCAAAACAAGCAAGAAACAAACACAAACAAAGACATACACATTCGATCACAACACAAAAAAAAAAAAAGAAAGTAAGAGAGGAGAGTTTGGCTGAGACATAAACAAGAGAAAACAAGAGATGTGGTGTTTGGTTGGAGAGGAGGAGTGAAGGCCGAATGCTATTCAAGGGGAGTTGAAGCCATTTTTGAAGAAATCTACCACATGCAAGGAGTGTGAATCAAAGCTAGAAGCCATTTTCATCCATTTCAAGAGGTAAGTTTTAATTTCCATGAATTTTATTGAGTAAATGGATGAATTTTTTTGAGATTATGTTTGGGCTTGAATGATTAATGTCTTAAGGTGATGAATGATGATTTGCATGTGGTTTTGATGCAAGAAGTGATGAAAATTTTGATGTGGTCATACGTGTTAAATTTGGCCAAAGAGAGGTGTTGATGGATGAATTGTTGTTTGATGATTTTTACCATGAATTATGTTTGAGTTTTAGGATTTGAAACCTCATTAGTGTGGAGGTTGATTTGCATGTGGATTTAGTGTAAAAATCAAGTGAAAAATTTAACATGCATGTGGTGTTGCTCATGGCCAAAGAGGAATGTGTTAGTTTATTTTGAGTTTGAGTGTTTTATCATGAATTTTGGTGTATTTTGGATGTGTAAAACTTGATGGAATATTGATATGTTAGTGCATGTTCAATTCGACTAAATGAGAAATTTATGGGGTTGAATGAATTTTGTTGTTTTGCCATGAGTTTGGTGTTGTTTTGATGTGAATGTAAGTGTAAAATTTGATGGAATATTGTTATGGTGTTACATGATGCATTCAGTCATGAGGTGTTGGATATAGTTCAATTTGAGCTTGAGTTATTTGAATGATTTTTATGCTTGGAAATATGATGAAAGATTGGATTGTGATGTTGAAATGAAAAATAAAAATTGGTGGATATGCATGATGTGAATTCAGCCAAGATAAACTTTATATGATGAAAAATTATTTTTGATTGGTTTGTATGATTTTATGGAATATTTGGATAATGGAATTGACATGGAAATTGAAAGAAAACTCATTGAATGTTAAATGATCATTTCACAGTTAAATTTTTCGTAATTGTCTGAAAGTGATGCTTGGTGAATTTAAATGGAATTTGCACCATTATCTGATATGTTTGAATGTGAATTTGATGAGAAAACTTAATAAGATTGATGGTCTCAATATGAGCTAGCTTTGGCCAACATAAGGAGTTATTGATTCGAAAATGTCATTTTGTAACGACCCGTCCGTTTTCTCTTGGGCTTGGACCGGTCAGGTTGGGGCTGACCCTCGGGTGACTAGGACCCAACCACCTGACAGGTACTGTCCCCTTACCCTCTGAGGGTTTTTCTCACCTTCCACACCTCTCGAACCCATGACAAATAGCTTATAGTCAAATCAGAAGCAAGGTGTGTACCAACTGAGCAAGCTTGCTCAGTTGGTACACACCTTGCTTCTCATTTGACTATAAGCTTTTGGTCATGGGTTCGAGAGGTGTGGAAGGCGAGGAAAACCCCTAGAGGGCCGTTACATGCTTGATCCGTTAATATGAATTTAGGTTTCGTACAACGTCCTTTGTGTGTTTAAATAATTAGAATGACGAACGGATAATAAACGCGAAGAATTGACGTTGATACAACTTTAAAAAAGGTGTTTCGAATTGTTAGTATATTAATATGTGATTATGGAATTATTTGAACGAATTACGTTGGTTGCGACGTAACCTAAAAATAGAATACGAAAATGTATAGGTTACGCAGAGGCGAGAAAACTTTCTCGTTGATATTGAATTTGATAGCGAGCTAGAAAATAAGGTGAGTGTCCTAACAAAAATGATTTGAAATGTTTATATTTCTATTTGCATTGATTTTATATGTTAAATTTAAATTCATGCTATTATTGATTGAAAGTTAATTTTTATATGATAAATGAATTTCCGTATGAGAATCTATTTGCATGAATTTCTAAAGTTTTTATGAAATGTGAGCTTTATGATGAAAAACAAATGTTTGGAAATATATTTAATAGTCTATGGTATGCTTTATAGATATAACCGGTAATGGTAGAGTACCCTAAGCGATGTAGGATTTTGCTTGAGATGCGATATAGGATTTTGCTTGAGATGCGATGTAGGATTTCGCTCTCCATATACATGGTGTATTATAAACTAGCTAACTACTTGAGCGATGCAGGATTCCGCTCGTAGCGATGTAGGATTCTACTACTTGGTTATCGGATACATATGGTCTGAGCGATGTAGGATTCCACTCCGCCATATACGTAGGATACCAAATGGAAATGAATTATCAGTGGATGACTTATTTTATTTAAAGGCTTTTCGAAAACTTTATTTGCCATCACTGTTTACGATTTATAGTAGAAAAATGAGGGCATGCAATATGTTGTTTAATACTTATTGGAGTAATTGAAAAATATGCCATGATAGTCGTTGAAATCAGAAAGTTTTCTTTTCATTACGTTAATAAATTTCAGTTTCACGATGCAGGATTTATGTTGTTTATAAATGCTTATTCATGCTTTTAATTTATAGTTGGTTCTTAACAAATTTATTTTAATTCTGCAGCATGATATTAGTTAAGATATGTTTCTAAAAGTTTTTAGGGATGATATTTTTGAAAATAGTTTGAATAGAAATATGTGACACTCACTGAGTTTATTTAGCTCACCTCTAGTTTTATTGTTTTATAAATAAAACCTCCCAGGGATAGGTACAGGTGCGGACACTTCAGCAGCAGGGACTTTGACTCCAGAATAGTCAGATATCGTTGTGTGTAGCTGTGAATTTTGTGTTTGTACATGTATGATGTTTATATTTTGAAAACCTGTGAAACACTTTGTATATAAATATATGCCACTTTTGGAAAATATGTTTGTGCATGACTCTTTTATGAATTTGAAGTCATCTTTTAAACTTAAGCATGCTTGTGGTTGTTTGTGAAATATGAAAAGAGGGCTTGAGGCCTGGTAGTTGAGAATTGCTTTGAAATAGAAGTGCACGGGTTTTAAATAAAATTTTTATAGGGTGGAATTTTTAGGAAAACACCCGTTATGCTGCCAGAATTTTTATAAATTTTATTTTGCAAGTGTATATTTTAAAATGAAAAAATTCCTACCCATTTCTACTAGAAAATGAATTTTTAAATGAGTTTTTAGTAGATGTAAAAAGACTTAGCTTCATGGGAATCTTTCAGTTGGAGGGGGTCTCAACTGGAAGACAACCATGGTAAGGTTGGCAAAATGGATAGGGTCTTCAGACCCGAACCTTACCCGTAATAATACGGTTCGGGTATAGACCCGAACCGCTTATTTAAAGACCCTTAATGGAATCGATTCTAAAAAAGCCCGCTAATTACGGGTAGGATATGGTTCTAGTTACGGGTCTCTATCAGACCCGCAAAATACCCGGTGTTTATATATCCCCTACTCGTTTCCTTTAAAAAAAAAAAACCCTAACTTCTCAACTCTCTCAACTCTTTCTCTCCAACCTTTATCGCCGTCGTGCCTGCTGGACTGCGCCTCTCTCTCTCCCCATCGCCGCCGTGTTATCGCCGACCACCAGAACATCTCCGTCTCTCTCTCCATCGTCGACCAACAGAGCCGAGGTCTGCTTTCAAAAAACCCGAGATCTTATAAATTTTTCTGGGTCTTTCGCATCTGGTTCTTGCTTCGATTCATCTATGCCTCCCAACTCCTTCATAGCTTGTTGTTTCGCATCTGGGTTTGTGCCATTGCATCTTCTATGATATATTATCTGGTTATTTTTGTGTTATTGATGTTATTGACGTTTGGGTGTTATTGATGTTATTTTTGTGTTATGTTCTATTTTATTGATTTAAATGATGTTTGTTGTAAATTTGTTGTATTATGAGATGGTGTGGATTTGGGTAATGAATTAGTTTGTTGAATGTTTGTTGATGTGGGTTTTGAATGGTTTGTGATGGTCGAGGTTTCCCGTGGTTAATGGTTATGCATCATTGAAGTGTATTCCTCTCTCACTGTGTCTATATTTATGCCATTATGTGTATATGTAGTAGGTGGAGACACTTCTAATCCTTGAAGAAACTTTTAAGTCTGTAGCACCTACAAGTCTCTAGGGAGCTTAGGGTTCTGTAACAAGTCTCTAGGGATAAATACAAGGGTGGCAAACTTGATGCAGAGGTTGACATTACAAGAGAAGATTAGTTTCTTGGTGGACACAGCAGGGAGTGTGAGAAGACTTGGAATTCCATAGTATGAGTGGTGGTCGGACCGTCGGAGGCTTTACATGGTGTCTCTGACGTTGGTCCTGGTGGAAATAAACGTTTCGCTGGTGCTACTAGCTTTCCTCAGGTTATTCTCACTGCTGCTTCCTTTAACGCATGCCTGTTTCAAGCCATTGGAAAGGTATACATTTCTCCGCATCTTTTTGTTTTATCCTTCCAGATGCTGAAGATGACCATTTTATCATTACAGTCACTTTCATCTTGAACATGGTCGTCACTAACACATCCAACTTGCCATCTGAATTGAAATGATAACGAAATCTCAACAAATATTTGTCTTTTTAGTTAAATAAAAAATTATCTTGTGATGAGTGTGTTCTCTTTTATTTTTCTATCCCTTTTTGTAAATTAAGACTAACCTAATCATGTTTGTTAAGTATTGAACAAATTTTGCATACAAAAATGAAATATATATATATATATATATAAAGCTAAAATGATTGTGAAATTTTATATGTTTGATTGATTTACATGGTTGTTGTTTTTTCCATAGTTAATTACAAAAATGTTGAGGTTGTTTGGGGGCTTGAATTACATTTGAGTTGTATTTGCTTTCATGTCATTGTTAGGTGGTTTCGACTGAGGCCAGGGCAATGTACAATGTAGGATCAGCAGGATTGACATATTGGTCACCAAATGTTAACGTATTTAGGGCCCCAGATAGGGAATAGGCCAGGAGACACCAGGAGAGGACCCTTTGCTCTCCAGCAAGTATGCAACAAGTTATGTCAAAGGTCTACAACAAAGTGATGACAACAATTCTAATTGCCTTAAAGTTGCTACATGTTGTAAACATTATGCAACTTATGATCTGGATAACTGCAAAGGGGTTGATCACTACCACTTCAATGCTGTGGTAATTTCTCTTATTCACTTTTTTTTATTAATAGATCATGTATATTGATTACATATTCAAACACGTTTATAAATACGATGTTACATCTGCAAGAAACTTAAAAAATGTAAAATATATCCTTTTTCTTTAATTTGATTTTTTTGGAATACTAAATTACAGATGGCTGAAGTTATTTGGTTTGTATTGTTTTGGTTGCGGGTGAGGTAGGTAACAAAGCAAGATATGGAAGATAAATTTCAACCACCATTCAAGAGCTACATAATTGATGGGAATGTAGCAAGTCTGATGTGTTCTTATAACCAGGTTAATGGTAAGCCAACATGTGCAGACTCAGACCTTCTATCAAGAGTCATCAGAGGCCAATGGAAACTAAACGGGTATCTACTAATTATTCAGTTAATAATAATTTGTTTGAGTCTAGTTTTTATCAGTGTTTTAGTTATAATTTACAAGGATACATATTGGGTAGTTGCAGGTACATGGTTTAGATGAAAAAGTTGAAGATAATTTTCCCGACTTTGATATATTGGCATGGTGGAAAGGAAACAAAGGAAAATATCCAATTATAGCTAGAATTGCCAAAGACATCATAGTCATTCCTGTATCTACTATAGCTTCTGAGTCCGCTTTTAGTATTGGGGATAGATTTTTGAGTCCACATCGTAGGAGATTGCATCCGAACACATTAGAAGCATTAATGTGTGCACAAAATTGGATATGGGCTCAACTTCAAGGTATGAAAATAGTAATAAATTTGATTATATTATGTATATTATTTGTAATTTATAATTTAATCTTTAATTTTTCACTTGATTTGTTCTATTAGGTGGTGTTCCGGAAGAAGAAATATGTCATAACAAGATGAAGAAGAGTAATCAACATCTTGATTTTATTTCTTATATTTGTATTTATAATTTTTTTTTTGTTACTTTTGGGATGTAAATTAAGGATAAATTTTAACTTTTAATATTATTTTTTGTTTAATTTTGAGTGTGGTATATTTTTGTTTCAAAATTGATAAAAATGAAATTAGTTTAATTTGTTTTAGAAGAAAAAATTGATATATATATATTTTTAAAACAAATCAGGTTAAAATTTTTGATCCATTGAATTTGTTGGTCTTTAGGGAATTTATGAAAAATTTTTGGAATTTTTTTTTTTTTAAAAACTTCGGGTCAACCCGAATTTAATCGGGTCAACCCGGTTAAATTTGGACATGTTCCAGTCAACCCGGATCTGACCTGGTCAATCCGGGTCTGACGCAGGTCTGAACAGACCCGCAAAATGTGCGGGTCGGATTTGGGCCAGACCCTCAAATTTATTTGAAGGTATGGGTAGGGTCTGGACCCTCAAATAAAAATGAGGGTCCAATACGGGTCTGGGCCTGATACGGGTCCAGACCCGCATTTTACCACCTTTATACCGTGGGGTTGTCGGGCTGGTCACCTTGAGTAAAAGAGTTAGGGCCCATCATACATTGTGCTGGATAATTTGGAGTTATGCTTTTATATCCTGAATATCTTGTTAGTGTGCTTAAGAAGTTTAGGATTAATGAAGTGGGCGGTGCACTTGAGGTGATTGTTGTTGATTTTGGCATGGAAGAGGTACGTTCATGATAGGGTTTTTACTTGGATTAAATCCATAACTATTAAAGTTTGTACAACTGACGTGTCTATGTGTTTGCTAGGGTCTGAAGCTATGGAAGCTATCTTTGGAATGCAAGACAGTTTTAATAGGCTTTTATTACGACAGTATGGGATCTAAAGTTTAAAGCTTGGTACAACTGTTAGATGAGGAGTTATAGAGATTCTTGTCTTTTGGGAGTTCAATGCTGCGTTTTTTTTAATAGCCTGTTTTGCTAATGTTTCTAGAAATTAATTTAGATGATGCTTTCTTTTGATTTTGACTATTATTTTCTACTTAAATTGAATCTAGTCTGCTCATAAATGACTAACGGTATGTTTAGTACTTGAGACTTCAAAAATAGTTGTTGAAGATAAAGGATTTTGTGTTGGTAGTATACTTATAGTTGGTGTTCTAAAATGCAGAAAACGGTTCTAGGCGGGGACTCAGATTGAAAGTGATATTTAAAAAGAAAAAAAAGAAGAAATTATAGAAAATCATCAATATCAATGAAATAAAGATTCATATCCAACATCGGTGATTCAATGGAGGTTTGTTTGAGTTGAGAAAAACTATTGAGTTGAAAATGGCTTCAATGGAGGTTGTTTAAATCCTGAATTCAGAAGGTTTAATATTTATAGATTTTGCCCACTAATAATTGTCATGATGCCTTCTTTTGATTGTTCTTGATTTTTTAAAATACCTAAATTTGTTCTGATCTACTTGAAAATGATATCTCATATGGTATGCTTACTAATTCTAACTTGGACAAAATTGATCAAGATCGAAGTAGGGTCTTGTATCATCTTGTATTAGCAATGCAATTTTACAAGAATCTAATATATAAGACGCACTAGCTGTTTGTTTTATGGATTATATATACCTTCTCTTTAATAGCAGCATTTAAAGAGATAACATAGTTAAAGAAAAATGGAATTTAAGTTTAGTCTCAGCACAGAACATTGTAGAAGGAAAATAAAGTCCATATGTATAAAGTATAAACCTCCAAAGTCGTAGTTCCTTGAAAGAA
Organism: Litchi chinensis; assembly: GCA_019925255.1. Lineage (NCBI taxonomy): Eukaryota > Viridiplantae > Streptophyta > Magnoliopsida > Sapindales > Sapindaceae > Litchi > Litchi chinensis. The sequence goes on along the minus strand of CM034463.1, from coordinate 28,408,629 downwards.
TCGTGTAACGTAAAACCCAACAAAATTTAGTATATACTTACTAGATTTGGTATAAGGAAGTTTCAACTCCCAAAGCAAATAAAATGGTGGATTCAAAGACTGATATAAACAGGGAAAACATTACCCAATTTAAAGATGTTTGACTTGCATTAGCCCAAAGTATCTAGAATAAATTCTCATTCCATCCATAAAAAAATTGGACCAAAAACAAATATCATACACTTGTTATATCTACAACATTCATTTGTTGTAATCTGTAGTCCATAACAACCCTCAAGTAGTTGGGGTAATTATGGATGAATCTGGAAAAATAAACACAAAAGACAAAGTATTTAATTAATAAGAATTTTAGCGTTTCAATGCCAAAGTTGTCAATCAATATTAGCATTAGAAAAAGAAACCAGAATTAGTTGGAACATCAAACATCATGATCCATTGTTTTTTGAACAATTTTCTTAACCAAGTCTGATTCATAGAATGAATCAATCAATTTTCACTTAATTACTTCATGAATAGATTGATACATCTAAAAGAAATTTCTGTATATATAGCTTTACAATGCAGTCTTGCCTACAAGCCACCATAACAACCTTTTTTAATTGCATATACACAATAAGAACAACCATGGCAGCCCCTAAAATAAAGTAAAACTTCTTATTGACATAAAAGCTAAGAAAGCACTTTTTGTTGAAGCAGGCAAAAACTTCTCATTCACCTTCTTTGTTTGCTTGTTGGCACTGCTTTTAGGTCCTTAAAAGACAAAAGCATGGTAGGCTCCCTCGATAACCTCTATGAGAGCATTTAAAATCTTCCAGATGTTTACTAGTAACCAAATCAATACAAAGAATTAGTGCTAAATCCCAAAAGTTCCTGTATATGCCACTAGAATCCCTCTCATGATATCCGATTTTGGGGTATATGATCGAAAGTCATACACATGTTCTACCTATCACGCATATGTGGCTGATTTACCAAATCTGTTGAGGAGGGTGGCTTTGTTAAAGGGTTGGTGACTTACATGGTAATGGATAACCTGGAGTTTAGGCTTATGTCTACTAAAGATTTTGTCACCTTGTTTAACAAGTTACGTGATAAGGAAGTAACTGAACTCAAGGAGGTGGTTGTTTACTTAGGAATGGATGAGGTGCACGAATGTTGGAACTATTTACACTAGTTAGTTATACATGCATGTAGTATTGAGGCTTGTTGTTGAAATTCTTTTTAGGTTTAAAGTTGTTGGAGGCATCTATGGAATGCAAGACAGTGTTAACATTATTTAGGGATGGCAATCCGAGTTGACAGGTCAGGTTGGACGTAACACAATTATTTTTGATACAAAACGATTAATAAATGGGTTGAACCCCTCCAACACACATACGACACGATTATATATGGGTCAAAATGGAAATGACTCAGTTAACTCGTTTATTTACGGATCGTTTATTAACTTGTTTAATAATCCATGTAGTTGACACGTTTAATAACCTGTTTATGACCTATTTAACTATATTTAATATATTTAAATTTTAATATAATAATAATAAACAAAATTAAAATAGAGATATACATAACCTCTTAAATCCATAAATATAATCCAATACCTAAAACTACAATCATCCATAAATATAATCTAAAACATAAAAATACAAACATCCACAAAGATGAGTATAAAAACATATTTACAAATATAGTCCTTCATATTAAAAGAAAAATATGAAAAATATATCCATAAATATTGTCCTTCATATTAGAAAAACAATAGCAACTGTTGATTGCATTCATGATTCACCAAACTACAACCTGCCAAAAGTTAATAATTAAAAGTTAGCTAATTAGTAAATTATACATTTATAAATGAGAAAAATATTTTAACGAATATTTTATCAAAACCAATAGAATTTTACCACTACACGGCAATTTGTGATAAGATAGATTTGATAGTGTGATTACTAGCACTAACAGTTTCACTATCATCATTCATGTTCATAACGTCTTAGATAAGCTCATCCAATCCAAGATTTGAATTTTCTACAATAATGACAAATAAAAAAATTAAGATTATGTATTACAAAGGAAAAATAAAACTCATAATCATATAACAGATGCAAATTGCAATTAACACATTTTAGTAAAAAAAATACCTTTAACTCCATATATCCAATCTCAAGTGCAAACTATAGCCTCCACCACGTGTGGTTTAAGTGAATTCCTGTATTGATCACGGACTCAACCACCAATACTAAATTCTGATTCGGATGCCACCATAGATACTGGGATACTCAAAACATCACATAAATTAATTTAAATACATTATTATATACTTGGGATTGGATTAAAATAAAATTAATTTAAATACTTTATTATATACTTAAAATTAATTTGAAAATTAATTTTATAAAAAATCTGAAAAAATAAGAAAAAAATATTACATATTCGTATTTCTATGCTTTCCATTACAGACTAATAATGGCCAAGGAAAAAAGCAGTTGCAAATTTCATCAAATTTGACCACATTAAAAATCCTATTTCTTTGCTTAAAACATAAAAAATCCAATCAAAACCACACTACTCAAAGCCAACCAAACCAACTCACAATCACTATTTTCCTTTGAATAACAACACTTTCACATATCATGGCCAAAAAACGACACCCCAACATAAATTTACTCACCATATACCCAAACACACAAGCAAAATGAGAAAAAAAAAAGGATCGAAACACACCGGTAGTGTCATAAATAGAGGGCAAGAGAGAACCGATAATGATGATGCGGCGACTAGCATTGAAGATAAAAGAGATAAAATGTGATCTCGGTGTGGCTGCTCGATGGAGAATGTGTAGACATGATGATTGGTGTGGATGTGCGGGTGTGGTTGCTAATGGACAGACAAAGAATTGTTGTTGATGATGATGATGATGAGGCACCGGTGTCAAAGATGAAAGAGATGAACTATCCTTTGGGTATGGTTGCTGGATGGAGGATGTGTGGACCGTGGATGTGGTGACTGGTGTAGCTGTGTGCTGTGGGTATAGTTGACTACTGTTGGATGGGGAATAAGTGTAGTTAGGCAGGATTTTGAAGGATCAAGGATATATATATACTAACCACTAAAATTACATGAAGACTCCTCTAGTATAAAATTACGTTTTTACTCTCGTTAAACGGGTGTGACTCAAAAACACAAACCCAATACGATTATTAAAGGGGTTAGGTGGGTTGGCCTGCTTATTTATCCAATCTGTTTATGCTCAACCTTAACCCGTAATAATCATGTCAAATTTGTGTCGACTCGTCGTGTCAGGTTCCAAATTACCACCTCTAGTTAACAAGTGTTTGCCTTGACAATATTGAGATAAAAATTGTCAAAGAGGAAGAGTCAGCAGGGTTCTTGCATTCTCTAGGAGTTTAAATCTGGTTATGTATTACAAAAAGCTGCTTCTTGATTGTTACAAGGTTTTCAAATTTCAACTTTTCTTTATCTCAGGTTAATGATAGAGCTAGCTACATGAAGTCATTTGTAGAATATGAACCATTGGGAATGTTGAACAATGCAGAAACAATGTACAATAGGAGGAACTATTATGTATTTGGTATGGGAAGAAAAGAAAATTTGCTCAAGGTGATGAAGAAGAGCCTTGTGATTGTAGTGTTGATGCACTTGTGCAACAACCTAATACATATATGCAAATAGAGAACACATAGTTGTTTTGTTCCATGAATTCTACTTGGTTTCTACTTTTGTTGATGTCATTTTCTTTGTGCAACATATATATATATATATATATATATATATTTTATAAGACTAGAAGAAAGTAAGGCATGCTCACTTTAACGATGGGATGGTTGAATCATATTAAGTTAGGGATAATTTGTTTTTTTGTATTTATGATTTAATGGTGTTGAATTACACTATTTTTTCAAATGGTCAAACCACTTAAAACTTCTTAAAACTAACTTAAAAAAAAAAGAGTAAGAATTATTGATTTATAATTTAATTACAAATCACTTAATAATAATTGAAATATTCAATTTCAAATTTATATTAATTTTATATTATATAAATTTCCTTTTTTCCCCCAAATATATATATAAACTTCTAAAAGAAAAATCTTAACACATCTTATCCCACATTTTTTTAGAATTGGACCACTGCATCTTAAGTTACAATTTAAATATATTTTTTTAGTTGCTCTAATTTAATTCAGAGGCCATTTCTTTTCTTTTTTTTTTTAAATATATAAATATCATCAATTTTACAATGGTTTTTTAATTATATTTTAAGTATGAATAATATGTATATAAAAGTGTTTTAGAATTTGTTAAATTATTTGTTTTTAGTTGTTTACATCATATTAAATAAAGTTTCATAGCGATTAATAGTATAAAATATATAAATATTAAATTACTAATTTTAGACAATTTTAATTAAAAAAAAAAACAAGTTTACAATAGATTTAAATGTGAGGAAAAGAAAGAATATATTGTTTAGATTTCATCTTTCAATCACTATATAATTTTCAAATTAAAAAAACAAACCCCTACAAATTCTTGATTTATAACTTAATTGCAAATAATTTAATGATATTTAAAATATTATATTCTAAGTATATCCTCTCCAAAATAATGTATTTTCAAATTTACACTAATCTTATATTTATACAAATTCCAACACCCCCAAAAACACCACCCCACCCCACTAATACCTACCCCCACACTGCCCGCCCCCCCCCCCCCCCCCCCCCCCCCCAAATACTTATAAAAAATATTTTAAAAGAAAAGCATTAAACACATCTCATCTTAAATTTTCTTATAATTGGACAACTATATTTTAATTTATAATTTAAACATTTATTTTTTAATTGCTTTGTAATTTATTCAAATGTCATTTTATTTTTATTTAAATATATAGATATCATTAATTCTACAATGTTTTTTAATCACATTTTAATTATGAATAATATATACATAAAAGTATTTTAGAATTTATTAAATTATTTGTTATAGCTGTTTGTATCACATTGAATAAAGTTTCATAATAATTGATAGTAACAATTATATAAATATCAAATTATTAGTTTCAGATAATTTTAACGTAAAAAAATCAAACAAATTTACATTAGATTTAGAAATAAGAAAAAAAAAAAGTTATTTAAATTTTAGGTTTCAATCACTATGAAACTTTCAGTAACTTTTAATATTGTTCAATATTTAAATTTAAAAAAACAAACAAACAAACAAACGACTCAGTTAAATTTGATTTGTTGGGCAAACTTGAATTCAATACAAATAGAATCAACCATCATAATTTTAATAACACATAATTTTTAGAGGTTGGCTATAAATGTTGTGATACAAACACTATGACCTGCGATAACCAATGAAAACAGTTGCTACACATTAAAATATTATATATTATATTTATTAGATAACAAAATAATAATATAATATATTATTATATGAAATAAAATTACATACAAATGTTATAATATATGCACATTTCTATAAGAATGATTTGCTTGACCAACGGTTAGTGATCTAAGATCCAAGTCATATTTACTAGCATCATACGACACAATTGATTGTACAACTAACACGAAGTTCTTATGCATCAAATTTCTAGAAACTATTAGCCCTTTAGAGTCCGCTCCAATATATTGATATCTTCTGTCTAGAGTCCTCCCATCGACCATTGTATGAAACTAAAAATCTAACACATTCCATTTCTTTGCAACAACAAATTTCTCAATGTTAACACTAAATTTACATTTATCATTTTTTTTTTTTTTTGAACTTACATTTATCAATTTCAAGAATTTAAAAAAAAAAAAAATCACTATGCCCCACTACTAAAAAATGTACTCTAAAAAATAATTAACGAACTTTTGGAACTCATATCAATAGGTCTCAAAGTTCTTAACTCTGTCCTAAATTTCCATCAGTTGGTCCTAGTATAAAGTGAATTGTTCCCAAATTAGTATAAATAAGTCCCAAATTCTTTGACGTTAATTCCGAATTAAGTCAAATTAGGTCCTGAGTTCAATTAAAATAGATCCTGAATTTAGTTAAAATAGGTCTTGAATTCCTACTACTTGGTCATGAATTCAATTGAAATAAATCCCAAACGAAGTCTAATTAAGTGCTGAATTCTTAGATTTTAGTCTCGAATTAGTACTTACCCATATTTCGAATCTCATCCTTCACGGGTCTTTTACAATAAAAAATATAAATATATATATAATCAAAATCAAGCTTAACCAACCGCAAATGTGTATCAAAGCAACATATATCAACCCTTGAAAACGTTAATACGAATGCCATCTTTTAAATGTATACATAGATCTGAACTTAAATGACACTATAGTAAGACATACTTATATTTCAACTATATATATTTGGATTATTATTAATTTATCCTCTAGAATTGAAAATAATATCAAACAACCTTTGATTTTGAAAGTAATATCCAAACCAACAATGGAATAGTAAATCTGTCAATGAATTAATGGATCCGTTAGTTTTGAGGGTAGAAGCGTCATTTAGCCTAGATGACAAATATAAAGGACAGCTGGAAACCATTTGTGACAATTTTAATTAAATAAAAAAAAGAAAAGCAAAAATAGCAACCACCCAGAACATGCCACGTGTGGCATGTTATATTGGTGGTCCAGATACAAAAGGCAAAACCAACTTCTTCCCCGCCATTTCCATACCCTTCCATTCCTCTCCCTTTCACCAGTAGATGACCTCACCAGTTCGCGCCAGAAAAAAGTTACGACCTCCACTGCATCGACGTTTGATGGTAGTGGTCGACCATGATCGCTGTTTCTAACCAGTAGAAAGTCTACGGGTTAATATGTGTATTCATACGTCATAAGTTTTGTTACATAGTTGTGTGGTTGATGTATTAAGTTCAATGCTTGTTGATGATTGATTTCTGGGTTAGGGTTTGAAAAAAATTTTGGGAGTTTTGAAATGTTTGAACATGTTTGGTAAATTCGAACTGGGTGTGATAAAGTGAGGTTTCAAGAAGTGCAATTTTTTGGTAGCTTTCATTTTTGTTTACTCACTGCCTTCACTGCTTTCACTTGTGTGCAGTGCTATCAATGTACTTTAAGGATTCTTCTTAGTTTTGTGTTCAAAAACATTGATTTATGAATATATGTATGTTGTGTGGACGCATCATATCAGATAATTGTGCGTACGTAGAAGTTTTTTCTTAGTTATCTGTTCATTGCTTTCAATCGATGTTCTTGTTATAGTAGGTTGACAATTATTGTGTTTTGTGCTGCAACCAGGGGTAAGTGAAAGAAAAAGTAAAATAGTTTGACAATGAAAACTTTGATCAAAGAGCTGAGGTGCAGTGAGGTTAGCAGTCTATACTATTGATTGCGTTGCTTGTTACTTACTGCATACCCTTATTATTGTTTACATGTACTGCATATATATGTTCTGCATCGTATGAAAAATCTGCTTGTTGTACTGCATATACTTCATTCTGTTGTTTGTTGCTTACATGTACTGCATATACTTGATTGTGTTCCTTGCTGCTTACAAGTACTGAATACGTTTATATATAGTATTTATATGCCAAGTATGTATGATGTTGGTGGTTAAATGAGTTTTTTGGTTTATTTTGTCAACATGCATTGTGAGCGTTCCTCTTTGCTTTGTAATGTTTATTATTAAATTATTCATACAGTGTAATTTTTAATTTCTGTTTGATTGAAGATCCATTTAATTTTGATTAATATTTCTACTCTAGAACCTACTGCAATGTTGTTTCATATGTTGAATCTTAATTGCCATTTAGTTCCAATAAAGCACCTCTAGTTATACATCTTATTTGTACATGTGTCGGACGTAGCTCAATTTTCTATTGGGTGGCTTTATTGTCACCCAAAATGTTTTCTCCGCACCTACTTTTAATTGAAAGTATTTAGTTTTAGGGAAGGACATAAGTGTCCAATTGAAAAACTAAAATTTCTGTTTAGGCCCATATGGTATATTCTTGTTCATATCATAATCGCTATTATTCTATTCGAAAACAAAAGTAATTTTCATCATAGCTAAATACAATTTTGACATATATTGAATTGAAATTGCATTAAGAAATTAAAAAACTAAAGAAGAATGCTACTACTCTTTCATCGATTTGCAATTTCAACATATAGTGTTGCATATACTTAATTGTGTTACTTGTTGCTTGTTATATTGAAAATTCTGCAAAAACAAAATGTACTGTTTATATGCATTATACTAAAGAGTTAAATACACAACACCCCCTTGAGGTTAAGTTTAATACAGGCACATGAACAGTTTGGTTTTTATAACACCATGACCCCTAATTAATAGTCAATAGCTGTTAAATGAGATGTTTGACCCTTTTTTTTTTTATGAAATGATTAAAATGTCCTTAGCTTTTCATTTAGAATGTGCCAAATGTCAAAAAATTAAAAATTAAATAAAAAATTTTCATAAAAAATTAAAAAACTAAATTAGAAAAAAAAATTCATCAGCAACTTCGCCACCATCTCTCTCTCTCTCTTTCTCTCCTCTCTCTCTTTTCTTTTTCTTCTTCTTCGAGCATGTCACTGTCTCTCTCTCTTCTTCTTCTTCTTCTTCTTTTTTCTTCACTCCACTCAAACCTCCCAAAACCACCAAATCTCTCCGTTATTGAAGCCGCCGATGATTCTCTCCCTATCCCCCTCTCTACGACATCTTCATCCTTCCCTTCTCCCCTACTTTCGTTGAGATCTCCAGCCTAGCCGACTTCGATTTCGTCGTCCTTGAAATGGGCATAACCCCAACGGCATCTCCAAAGCCTTTGCCAATCCATGTGTCCTCACCGTCGCGTGGATGCTGGCCAAAAACCACCAAATCTCTTTGCCATTGAAGCCGTCGTCGATCCTCTCCACATCCCTCTCTCTACGAAATCTTCATTCCTCCCTTCTCCCGCACTTTTACCAAGATCTCCAGCTAGCTGACTTTGATTTTGTCGTCATTGATATGGGCATGACCTCAGTGGCATCTCCAAAACCTTCGCCAATCTCTGCACTATTGCTTTTGCATGGACACCGACCGTTTTACGTCTCTAAGGTTCGATTAATTGTGGGTTTTTTTGAGTTGTTTTCGGTTGATTGGATTATGATGTTTTTTTATTCAAGATGGAGTGTGTAAATATGAAGTTTTGATTTTTTTTGATTGGTTGTTTTGGTGTTTTTGCTGCTGGTTTTAATCTAGAATTGGTTGGATTCAAGATTATTTTTTTATTGATTATTTTGGTTCAAGATGATGTTCAATTTCTTTTTTTTTTTTCGATTTGATGTTCATTGGGTTTGATGTATAATTTTAGTTTGCTGTTCACTGCAGATTTGGATTGATGTTTATTGTTGGTTTTATTTGAATTTTCTATTGTGTGAAGGTGAAGATGAAGTTCTTCATCATCTTTTATTTGTAGAGGATGGTGGATAGAGAGAGACAATTATTATTATTTTTTTTGGGGAAATTTTGGGTTTGAAACCCAGACCTTCAAGTTGAAGATCTGGGTTTCAAACCCAGATCTTTGAACACCATATTCATTTTTCTTTTTTCGAGATTTTTTTATATTTTTTAATGGGGATTCATTTTTTATTTTAAAAAAATAAAAATTAATTTTTTGATTAATTTTTAATTTTTCTATTCTTTAATCATAGAAAATTTATAATTTTATTTTCGTATTAATAAAAAATTTTAATTTAAAAAAGTTATCTCTAATGTCCTTCTCAAAAGATGGACAATAGAGATTTATTTTTTTAATTTATTTTTTATTAAATTAATTTGTATTATTTTAAATTTTAAAAGAAAAATGATTTAAAAACTAAGGGTATTTTCGTCTTTATACCTCAAACATAGTTTTTTTTTTTTTTGAAGATATACCTCAAACATAGTTGACTGTTAAACTTAACACACTTTGAATGTCAAGTTGGGGGTAATTTGTTATAAAATAAAACTTTGTTTTTGTTTGCATTTAGCTTAACCTCACAGGGGTATTTTGTATTTAACTGTATATTAAAATTTCGCTTTTTGATATATATATATTATATATATATAGTGTTTTCTTCTGTTTTTTGCTTTGAAATGATGACATTGATGAGCTTTCTTTTGTTTCCTTGTTGTGTGGAAATGTGTGTTTGATCTCTTATGAGCTGTGTGTGAACTGGTTTGGGGAGTGTGTGTGGGTGAAGTGGTTTGTGTGTTTGTGAATTGGTTTGGGGAGTGTGTGTGTGTCAACTGCTTTGTGTGTTTGTGAACTAGTTTGGGAAGTGTTTGTCAACTGGTTTCAAGAGTGTGTGTTTGTGAACTAGTTTGGAGAGTGTGTGTGTTAGTGTGTTTGTGTTTGTACTTGTTAACAGGTACCATGTTTTTGAAAGGAAGTGGCTTTGTTGCCGTTATAGCAACGGTTATATGTAGGGACAAAACAGTAATTTCGTTGGGTTAAAACTGTAATATCTGTAATTGTCAGGGTAATTTTGTCATTTCAACTAATACTTTGTAGGGGGACAAATATATAATTTTATAAAGTTTATTTTTGTCTTTTAGTGCAAGGGTATTATGGTCTTTTAGTCACTTGGTCACAAAACCAAAAAATAAAAAAAAAATGATGAAAACCGCTTTTGATTGATGACAGAGAGTTTTTTTATTAATATTTTAAAAAGTTGAAGTAAATTAAAATTATTTACCATTTTAGCGAGTTTTTAGATTTTTCTCTATATATTTTGATTTTTGATGCTTTACGGCAAGAAAGTTGAATGAGCTTTGTTATTGATTTATTTGATGATAAGAAGAAAGTAAGACCATTTTAGTTTTAGATTTGTTTTGATGATGAGAAAAAAGTAAGTAAGAGACAAGAAGGAAAAGAGAGCAAATATAATGTCAAAAACTTTCATTAAGGGTATTTTGGGCACTTTATACTTTTGGGTTACATTAAAACTCATACTATTAATTTAATGACATGTTTAGAACCCAAGCCAACTTGGAAATTATTTTCGCTCATTTTCACTTAATTTTTTTTTCTCATTCTTATTATTTTATAGACATTATAGATAAATGATTGAAAAGTAAGCGTTGACCAAACCAATCACAATTAATTATGTGTTTGCCTAAAAACTCAAAATCTAAGACCCTAGAGATGTTATATAGGGATTCTTCAAGGAGTGGTATTATAAATGAGATTAAACAGGCTGAGATAGAGTTAGAGCAACTGTTCAGTAAAAAAGAGGAATATTGGAGGCAACGGGCAAGGTCTGATTGGTTATCAGCCGAGGATCGGAACATAAAATTTTTCCATGCAAAAGCTACTGCAAGGAAGAAAAAGAATATGATCACTGAGCTTCTAGGGGAAGATGGGAAAGTGGCTGATTCAATTGAAGACATGACTGAATTGACCTATAAGTTCTTTAAGAATCTTTTTAGCTCAACCAATCCCTCTCAACATAACATTGATGCAGCTTGTGTGCACATTGATGCAAGATTGTTAGAAGATATGAAAAGAGATATTATGAGACCGTTCAAAGCAGAGGAAATTCAACGAGCACTTTTCAACCTTGGACCAAATAAGACCCCAGGTCCAGATGGTTTCCATGCTCTACTCTACTAAAAAATGTGGGGTATAGTTGGGAAAGAGATTACAGAATATTGCTTAAATATTCTAAATGGAGACAAGTCGATAAAGGAGTTTAACAAGACTAATATAGTCTTGATTCCTAAGAAGAAAGATGCGAAGTATTTGAAAGACTTCAGACCTATTGCACTGACTAGTGTTATTTACAAAATTATTGCAAAATGTTTAGCCAACAGGTTAAAACCTTTTCTTTCCAGCCTTATTGCTCCAAATCAATCTGCTTTTGTCCCAGATCGCCAAATATTTGATAATGTCATTGCAGCTTTTGAGATTCTGCATTCTATAAATAGGAATAAACAAGGAAGTGAAGGATTGATGGTGGTTAAATTGGATCTAAGCAAAGTGTACGATAGGGTCAAATGGAGCTTTTTGAAGACTGTTCTCAGCAAAATGGGTTTCCCAAGAGAATGGATCAGGAAGGTGATGAACTGTGTGACTACTACCAATCTGTCCTTTATTCTAAATGGGAAGCAAATGGGGAGGTTATCTCCTTCAAGAGGTATCAGACAGGGATGTCCAATTTCCCCATGCCTATTTTTATTGTGCGCTGAGGGTCTGTCTAGCAATTTAAGATTTGCTAAAAATGGTGGTAGAGGGCTTGGCTTGAAGTGCACTCAAAGATCCCCGCTTGTGAGTCACTTGTTTTTTGTAGATGACTCCATCGTTTTCTACAGGGCGTCTGAAGCTAACTGCTTGAAGATTAAGGGGATTTTGGAGGTGTATGGAAAAGCATTAGGACAACAGGTGAATTTCGAAAAATCCTCAGTTACATTCAGCCCGAATTCAAATCAAGGCATAAAAGATAGGGTGGTTGCGGTTTTAGGGGTGGGTGTCGAGAACGCTCATGATATTTACTTGGGCCTGCCTACTATGGTGGGACGTAATAAAATCAAGACTTTCAACTCTATAAAAGATCGGGTTTGGAAAAGTTTATGTGGGTGGAAAAGTAAATTCTTCTCGCAAGGAGGAAAGGAGATCTTAATCAAAGCTGTCTCTCAAGTGATTCCCACCTTTACGATGAGTGTGTTTCAGCTTCCTAAGGGGTTGTGCCATGAGTTAGGGGCCCTGACATCCAAGTTCTGGTGGGGGGTTAAAGACAACAAGCGTAAAATTAGTTGGGTCAGCTGGGAAAGAATGTGCTTGCCTAAGGCTGAAGGTGGGCTTGGATTCAGAGATCTAGTTGCTTTCAACAGGGCTCTGTTGGCTAAACAGGCCTGGAAGGTTCTGAACAATCCTAACTCCTTGGTGGCGAGAATCTTCAGAACCAAATATCATCCTCATTCTGAATTTTTGCAAGGGCAATGTAAGGCAGGTAGCTCCCATATTTGGAGAAGTATTCTGTGGGGCAGAGGCTTATTGATTAAAGGGTTAAGAAAACAGGTTGGTAATGGGCAAAGTATAAAAGTTTTTGGGGATCCATGAGTCCCAAAACCCTTTTCCTTTCAGCTGGTGTCTCCTAACATTAATGATAATTTAGTTGTCGCGGATCTAATCGATCAAGACTCCAAGTTATGGAATGAGGAGAAAGTCAGACAGATTTACCTTCCCGTAGATCAACAGCTGGTGTTGGCGATCCCGTTGAGCTCCAAAAATGTAAGGGATAGATGGAAGTGGCACTTTGATAAGAAGGGAATGTATTCTGTTAAGAGTGGGTACCGTCTGGAAATATCAGCATGTACGTCAGCGTCCTCTTCCCTCGGGGACCTCCTCTTATAAATGGTGGATGTCCTTGTGGAATCTGCCTATTCCCCTTAAGGTCAAGCACTTCACCTGGAGAGTGTGTATGGATGCCATTCCAGTGAGATCAAATCTTAGTCGTAGGGGAGTCTTGGTGGAAAGGAGATGTCCTTTATGTGATCAAGGTGAAGAAACTGTAACGCATGCGCTCTTTCTGTGTCCCTCCATCCTTTGTGCTTGGAGTTCTACTGGTTTCAACATATAGCCGTTGGTCTTGTCCTCTTCCTCCATTCTAGATTTTTTTGCAAGTCAGCTTTCTTCTGATTCGGACGTGTCGATTGCTAAATTGTGCATGATAATGTGGGGTTTTTGGCACAACAGAAACGCCAAATTGTTTGGCGGTCGGGTCAGATCTCAGGAGGAGGTGGTTTCCTGGGCTCTGCAGCTGCTTATGGAATTCCAAAAAGTCACTTCAGCTTCCAATGCCAGGGTGCAGAATGGAGACATGCCCAGGCCTACAGATTCTTGGTGTCCTCCGACTATGGGACAGCTAAAGTTGAACACGTACGCAGCGGTGAAGTTGGATTCTAATGGTATAGGTATTGGGGCAGTTATAAGAGACCATAATGGGGTGGTGATTAGAGCAGTGTCTAAATTTTTGTTGGGATCCTTCTCCCCTGAAGTTGGTGAATTTTTAGCTCTCCGAGAAAGTTTATTTTTGGCCAAAGCTAATAGCCTTTCTATCTCGTTTGTGGAAGTAGATGCTAGGAATGTTGTGTTGGAGATTAATTCCAGTTGTATCTCTTATAGTGAGGCTAGCTTTGTTGTGGAAGATATCTTGGCTTTGTGTAAAGAGGTGGGCGTTAAAAAGTGTCAAGCCATTTCCCGAAATGGGAACCGTTTGGCCCATAACCTTGCCTCCCTAGCCATGTCCTCCAGAGAGGAGTTTCAATGGCACAATACTAGTGCTAATTGTATTTTTCTAGTGCCCAATTCTTAGGGCTGTGTTGTTTATAAAAGCAGTCTTAGTTTCAAAAAAACAAATTAGTAGCAGACTCCAAATCTAAATATATACACGTCATTCAAATGTCCCAACTAAGACACCTGGGCACGGGGAATAACGCTGGCGTGTAACAAACCTTAGATTTATTCCATACCATGCCATCAAACCTTCCTCTTCCCAACAAGTAGTGTATTATATATGTTCAGCTTGATTTTTCTCTTTCGATATGTATATGTACCCTTAAATCACCCTGAAATTAATAGTCAATATTGCCATGGCATCCCCCAAAACAAAGCTGAGGCTTATTGTTGACACAGGGGCTCGGAAAGTAGTTTTTGCAGAAGCTGGCAAAGACTTCATAGACTTTCTCATCTACCTCCTTTCTTTGCCTATAGCAACCGCTGCTAGAATCTTAAAAGAGAAAAACATGCACGTGGCAGTGGGCTCCTCAGCCACCTATATGACAGCCTTGAATATCTTCCTGATTCCTTCTTGCAACCAAGCCAAGACAAGAACTCACTGCTAGACCCTAGAGCTCCCAAATATGCCATCGCAATCCCTCTCATGCTCTCTGATTACGATTTCAAGGCTCGAAAGTCTTACAAGTGTTCCTACTGTGCTGTTTACATGGCTGAGGGCCCGAACCTGAATTGTTCCTCCGTCGCCTGCAAGTTATTCTTTGGCGCCTGTGGATGGTGGCTTTGTAAAAGGTCCAGCTGCTTATATTGTGACGGACAATTTGGAATTCATGCCTATGTCTACCAAAATGTTTTTTTTATTGCTCAAAACGTCTGATGTTAAGGATCTGGATGCACTTGAGGAGATTGAGGTCGATTTGGGTGTTGAAGAAGTATGTTAATCATCATATGCATGCATATAAGAGCCAATAAGTATTTGTAAAATTTTATGAATGGAATTAATATGTTTTACTAGCTTGTCTGTTCTGCAAAGAACGTCACATGTGAAAGACCAAAGAAGAGTTTTCAATGCATAACTACTTAATTACTATATAATCATCTCATGTGGCATAAAAAATTGCATTTGATTAATTATTCATAATCCAAGATACAATATCATTGTGGTGCATGCATGTATTAAATACATATTGAATATTTTTTCAAAACAAAAGGGCAATAAAATTTAATCAATCACATGCATGCACTACAACAAAATGAGCCTATGAAGGCAGAGCAAAAATGCTGTCATATGGTTCCAACGGTACTTGTTCAGTATGCCGTAATTTAGGATGTCGTGGAAACTTGACCATTTTTACGGCAATAGTTTATATTCGTTAAATAGTTTATCACGACAATACAATTATGCCGTTACATCACTTCAACGACAAAATAAAATTGTCATTATATTGAAGAATAATTAATCATCAATTACAATTTGTAGACCGATTTAGTTTTATTATGATGACTCGAAGGGGTTCATTACTGGTCATTACAATATCATTGATAACAATACCAAGTTGCTATTCTTCACTAAATACAAATAATTCAATAATATTAAATCATTATAATTATTAATTGTCCATCAATTTAATGAATAAATTCAATGCACTGACAGATGCATACACATGTATACATAATAAACATTTGATTATATTAAATAGAGTTGATACATACAATAAGTTGTCTTTCAATCCTAAAAACATCTAGTAAATTTGTTTCCATGTCAAACAAATTGTCATAAATGTTCTCAAAAACATATATATGATATATAATATAGCATTTACATACAGCTCAGTTTAACATATAAATATATATGTATATTCGTTAACAAATTGCCAATAGATGATACAAATATGAGTTACCATATATATTAAGAAAGTGTCCAAAACAAAAAGATCAAAAAGCTCTTCCTTTCTTGGGTGCAATTTTTCCATTTACTCTAGTTTCCTACAAAATGAAAAGAACAAATAAATTTTAGAAATCAAATAGAGTATAAATGAAAGTTGAACTTTAAATGTAAGACAATTTTAACACAGGCTAATTAAACTAACAAAAGCAAGACATACAACTACATGAATGAAACAAAGCTACAAAAGTTATACCAACAAAAAACAAAGAATTTTTGCTTTAAAAGAAAGAATTTGATCTAATAAAACTACAACAATAGGCTAATAAATTGAATATATTAATTTAAAATTTAGCGAGAGGTTGGTCTATTTTGTAGTTTCTGTGACCTAAAACACCATAATTATCAAGAGTATCTGGAATGCCATTTCAAAATGAATTTCTAAAAGTTGATGCTTACAACTGATTCACCATGTTACAAGAGAATAAAACAACACATTTATTGGCCCATAATAGATTTATGTTATACATCATAATTATGTCAGTAATTTTCCATGAGTCCATACAAACACAATACATATTCTATATGGAACAAGTATAAACACAATTATTAATAAAGTTTCTGAATCCAGATTAATTTCCATGTCTGGTGCAAACCATAGTGTCGACACTTGTACCAATTGCAGGGAAAAAAAAACAACAAAGTTTGTCAAAATAAACATAACTGATGAAAGTGCAAACAATAGCATGAAAGAAATGGTTCTGTAAAGAATAATATATGCCTAAAGAGCAAATTGATGAAAGTAAATAATTGAAAGAGATAGGTGGACCATCCCAAAGCTACTGAAACTCTTCCTTTACACGGCGAGGAAGCAGATGACCTAAGAGCCAACTCACTGATCACTGATATTCCAGCCCTTACTCTCAGTCAGCACAACTAAAGCAGAGTAGACGGCACACGTAACCAACCCAGTCAAGTCGCTAAGGGCGAAGAGCTCAGCGAACTGTAAAGCTTCTGGAGTGCACGAATAGTGGATAAGGGGCACATATTCAAGGCTGCCCTTGTATCGAAACAACTAAATAAGCCTAAAGGAATGAGCAATGAATACACAAAATAATTAAATTTACCCTAAAAAAATTCGTAGCAAGTAATCAAAATATCTACTTACATGACTACACTATATATATAAAATGACAAAAAATTCTATAAAACAAATAAATATCATTGCAATAATTTACACCAAGTGCAGTTAAATAAGTAAACTCTCTATCATGATTAGTAACAGGTTTTCCAGCCCAAAAGAATCCATTAATGACCTGCTTATCACAAACCAATATAGATGAGTGATAGAGATTGCATAACAAAAAGTGTGGATACCCTGTTACCTATAACCAATGCATGAATCATATCAAATGCTTTTCTTATGCAAAATTCAAGGGAAAGCTCTTAATACAAACTAGGAAGAAATATCATATTTGACCAAAACATGGTTTAATTTAACTCAAGCCTATGCTAACAAATTACTGGTTCATGTATTCAAATATCTTAAGGACAAATTGGTTCCTCTTTATAATGATTAATCTATATTCTTATGGCAAGTCATTAGTGACCAAAATGGTAATTTGGTAAGTGATATGTCAGCCACTGAGACCATATTAGCAAACCACATGGCGACAGATAAAATAAGAGTTCAATACATGCAAAATTGCAATAAAAATGATAATTTAATTGCAAAATAAGTCACACCTCATGACAAGTTTCATCACCTTCAACTGTAATTACAGCATCAACATCCTGCCTTATAGCCTGCAAACCGTCAAACTCTTAATACATGCCATAGACAGTAAAACCAATTTCTTTGCAACAAATAGAAACTAACTTCAAGATCAATCAAGAATCTCTTCAACATACATGCCTCCCTAGTTATGCCAATCACATGAGAAGGACCAGAAGTCAAAGATTCACATATCTGACCACAAGTTGCAAATTTTAATCAACTCACAGACAAACTCAACCCCCAACCAAGAATATTTACAAAGATATAAATAGCATACAACAGGTCATAGCAAAACAACCATACGGAAGCAAAAGAGATATGGTCGATGCCAACACATTCCACGTTGTTGATCTAAACACAAAAGTATTACAGCAAATAAGTTCCTACAAATTCAAAGTTGTATAGAGTAAAAACCACAACAACTTTTACTGTTCTAATATTTCCACCCTAAACTAATAGGAATTTAACAGACAACCAAGAGATTCGAACCTAATATTAAAAAATTTGGAAACAGAGATATATAAATGAAAAAAATAGTCATTTAAAATAACACTTAACCATTCTAAAGTTTAATCCTATGAATACTGAACAATACATGAGAAATACCAAATATAATTATACTTACTGTGGGTGTTTGTTTGTAGTAGATATTGCACTTCAAATTGACTGACTTTAAAGGTTGATCACACAATGAAAACCCAGTCACCATCACCAAAAATCAGTAAAAGTTGGACGAGAATGAAGCACAAGTTAGACAGGCAGGAAAAACAATGAGAGTAAACTTGATAGCTCTAGAAGAAAAGTATTATATTTTGTTTTAATGGATTCTGTCAACCCTTGGGTTTTGTTAAAACAAATAAAAAATTAATTAATTTTGGTGGGATATGTACAAGCGATTGTGGCGGGAAGATGAAGAGGTGAAAAAATGAAATTGGTGGGAAGCCACAAAGTTTTAATTAGTTTCATATAATTTATTATTTTATAGTGTTGACTTGTGGCCACTTTTGAATATGCTACTCGATTTTGACGGCAATTTATAAGATAATGCCGTTGTTTTTCATTTTTGCTCATTGCTTTTATGAAATATTGTAAATATATGCCGTGAATACGTTTTAATGATAATAAAAAAAAATTATTTTATTACATAACTGTATTTTAACAGGATTTTCTAGTTTTATGCCATAAAATCTGTGTCGTGAATAATTAATTTTATTGTAGTGATGCATGCATTTCATGTGTTGAAATTTAAAGATATTGATTTCGAAAATTAAAATGGCGGTAATGCCTTTGAAAATTTTTTACAATTTTGCAAAGAACCTATAAAAGACTGATATGTGAGTGTTTGTATATATTCTCTGATAGGGTCTGAGCTTCTGAAGCTATCTTTGGAATGCAACACAATTTCAACAAGTTTCTACTTTGGTGATAGTATCAGCACTTCAAGTGGAGTATGAGAGACCAAAAATATGCATTAATTTATCTTCAATGTAATCAGTATTACATATTATGAGCTGTAAAAGAAGAAAAATAGTTAATTTCATGCTGTAAACATGATGTCTAATAATTAATAACACAAATCTTAAGCATCGCTTTTCCTTCCCCCATGATCGCTGCCCACTTAATTGTAAGTTTTCCAAATGGACCTAATTAACTTTTGATTCACTGTTAAATTATCTTTGTTTGTGAACATCAATAAGTTTAGCAATTAATAATGTTATATAGAATTCAAAAATATGGATATTTTTCTTAAATAAATAGAATCAATATCACTTCAAGTGGATTATTAGATGTCAAAAATATGGATTTATCTTCAAGATAAGCCAGATGATTGAAGAACATAGTTAATATTACATTTTGTGAACTGTAAATGAAAAAATAAATTAATGTTCTAGCTTAAGCTGTCAATATGATGTCTAGTAATAACAGAAATCTTAAAGCTTGGGCTTTTCCTTCCTCACACTAGTGCTGCCTGCAACTGCAATTACAAGTTTTTCAAAGGACTTGGCATATACTAACTGAGTTTGTAATACCAATTAGTTTAACAATAATGGTATACAACGCAAGAAAAATCAACCCAAAAAATTCTATCAAAATTATGTATCAAATATTTGTTATTCATCATACCATTCTATGATTTATATAGTAAGAACAAATCATTTGTCCCATAATTTTAGATTGATTTTTGATTAATTTTTGGATTGTATAACATTCCTTTTAGTTTATGCATGAGTTCAATTATAGTTGATTTTTCAGAAGAGAATGAGAGATAGAGAGAGAGAGATCCATTAATATAAATTACATAGAAAGTTTTGGATTTAAATTCAACTAATTAACCTAATAATTTGGAGGATTTTGTTTAATAAAATAGCTTCTTGAAAGAGTTTTCCATTTGGTACTATGCTTGTTTGGTTGAGCTTTCTATCCTCTATTTAAGTTTTTAAAGTTGTTTGGTTGAACTTTTGAAATTGATTTTTCTAATTTAGTAAAGATTAAATCTCTACTAGACAAAAGTTCATTTGCAACTTTTCAAAATAAACCTTTTGAATATATATATATATTTAACTTACATATCCTTATTTTTAATAATTGATATGGAATACATTATTAAATAAAACCTTTGAAATTATAATATTCTTCATTCTTTGTTCTTCATAAATAGGCCATTTTTCCTACTCTAAACATATAGAGAAATTTTAATGTTATTATTTTAAGCTTAATTTGCATTAGAGTGAATAAATAATATGTCATTTTTAGTAATATCCTATTTCAATAGATCTTTTGAGATGATAGAACCGAATAATTTAATCCTATTGTCGATGGTGAAATCTGGTCGACCAAAAGTTCAAGCCCAATACCTGCAATTAATAAAAAAACAAAGCAGAAAACAAAAGAGAAGGAGAGGAAGATTAACTCTATGCCAATATTTTACGTGGTTCAGCAAGTGTGCCTATGTTCACGGTTGTTCCTATGATGATTTCTACAAAATAATAGTATATTATTGCTTCTGTCTTTGTTATAATGAATTTCAGCCACTATTTATAGGGAGAGACGTTTACAATTTAAGTTAAAATAAAATGGAAAAGAATCGTGCATTAATTACATTCCAAATTAGTTTGCACCGAATTAGGAATCGGTTCCGCTAAATCAGGAATCACATCTATCAGAGTTTGAATTTAAATTTATTTCCAATTCTGGTAGAAGAATCACGATCAATTTAGGTTACTACCTTTATGGAAGATTTCCTTATTGAGCTGTTCACTGTGCAAGCTAGTGACTGCCTCGGATGATCTCGAGCTAGACCTCGCTCTGAGTAGCAAGTTGTACATAGAGCGAGCTGAGTAATACTGGAAGCGACCTATAAGTAACAGTAGTGATGCGAGCTCGTCCTCGTGCGAGTTGAAGAGCTCGTTTGGGCTGGGTGTTGATGAACCGGACTTTGGGTGTAGGGTCACTTCATTGGGCCGACTTGTTGAGCTTCTATCAGGCTTTTACCGGCCCATTTATTGAATCTGAAAAATACTCATAACATCAACCCCCTAACTCTCAATACATTCTGTGAACTGGGAGCTCGAATTCGCTGGTAAAAGCTGACACGCCACCCCTTGTTGTTCCGCGCTTCTTCAAATTCCATCCCATCACTTTAACACGTGGCTACGATTAAGATAAAAGCTCGACTGACATGTCTCATGCCACGCGCATTTAATGCGTACTTCTCTCAACTGACGACTCATGATTACAAAAGCCATAATTCGTGCTGCACTATAAGATTCAAGACTGTTATACAACTTCCAGATCGAACAGTTAGGGCGCGAGCTCGGCCGCCCATATAAATAGGTAAAGCCCTTTTATTTTCTTTTCACTTTGTCATTTTCTTCTTCAGCCATTGAGTTTCCCTTTTTTCTCTTCACTTCATTCTGCTTCTTTGCACCGGTTTTTTGTAAATTCTCCATCTTCAATCATTGGATTTCTCATATCTCGACAAGGATTTACGGTAAGTTTCATCTCTAACTTCAAGTTTTTGGCTTTTGATCTGCTTTCATTGTTTGTATCACATTGCGTTTGCATTGCTTTTCCTGGGTTTGAAATGAGTTTGAGCGTTTCATGTTCTGCTATTGATTATCTTATTGCTGAGTGCAACTTTTCATTTTCTTGTTGATTTGATCCTGTAGCTTGCCTATTTGCAACTTGATTACTATTTGTGGCTTTTACACATGTATGCGAGCTGTAGAATGAGATATTTGTAGGTCGCTAGCTCATAGGTCATTCTTTTATTGGTCGAGCCCCCCCATTATATTAACGAACTGTGTGACATTTGCGATCTGCAGACTAGGTAGCACTTTGGTAGGATACTTAGGATTTTTTAGACATAGTCTAATAACAGAGACCTAATTGCATCTTTTCATGCGTAGATGTCTTCAAGTCGCACATGCCAGTCATACAGATTTGAAAGCAATGACTCATCCAGCTCGAAAGAGCTCGTTTCTACTGAAGTGCATACCGTTGGGGGAGCAACTTCCTAAAGCGATGGGGTCGCTGAAAGGTTTATAGCTCACGCAGACCCTTAGGCAACTCGTCAGGTCGTTGAGGAACAGTGAGCTCGTGATGTGTTTATTCACCACACCTCAAGGATAGATTACACCGAGCTGGGGGGAATCACTTTGCAATACCATATTCCCAAGGGCCATCGCACGATGTCACCTGTTCTTAACGACTATACGTGTTATCCTCCCAAGTGATACATCGACAATACCCATCATCTTAAGCATGGGCTTATATTTCCAGTCCCTACTTATCTAATCGAGTTCCTGAACAAGCTCAAACTTTCACCTTTCCAGCTAACCCCGAACTCGTATTTGTAGCTGACATCCTTGGCCTTAGTCTTTCTTAGAAATTATCTTCCTCCCCCAACTTTGAAAATCCTGAGCCACCTTTACAGCATCAAATGTGCCATTAGCATAAAAGATGGAATACGAGAGGGAATCTACTATCTCGCAGTTCGTCAATCAGACTACTAGAGTCTTCTGCCTCGAAGCGATGTAAAAGGAAAGTCCAATGTAGAGGCCTATAAGACGACCTGGTTTTACATTTCTTGCCCTTCCTTCAAGCATCTTGACAACTTCACTTTTGTTATAAGTCTAGGTAGATAGAAAGGGAAATACCTGCGAGCTAATGACCTTTTTTTTTTTTTTTTTTATATGAACTGACATTCTTTGTTTTGCAGACGTAAAAAGGGATAAGCCCATCCTCAGTAACGAGGAGGAAGCAGTCCTCAAGATGTTTGTAGATTCCAATGAGGCAACTCTTAGCAACGCGTTTGATAATGACCTCCTTAGGACCTACGGGCTAGCTCGTCCCCTTGACAGCAAGCTAATAAATAGCAAAAGAGACATAGAAAGTAGGAGAGAGTTTGAACTTGCTTCCGTGTTTGAAGCTGATAGCAAGAAAGAGGCTGCTCTTGTCCCACAAGCAGATCAGGCTCTCACTCCTGCTCTTCAAGCGATTCCAGCTTTTGCTCAAGCAGATCCAACTCTAGCTCCTTAACGAGCTTCAAAGATGGCAAAGCTTTCCCTCAAAAAGGCTCATCCAAAGCGACCTGTCGACCCTGCAGTCCCTCCAGCTGCTACTTTTAAGCATCCAATCAAGACCAAAACCCCTTCAGCTGTTACTCCCAGTGAGGTGCTGCTTTCGACATTAGTCGCAAATCTTTCACAAGTCATAGCCCCCAACTCACAACCAGAAGTGGGTGAAGTTCAATCTGAGACCTTATCTTACGAGACCCAAACTAGTTCCAGCAGAGGTGGAAGGAGAAAAGGAGCACCTGACCCTTCTTCAGTCAAGCGACATCGATTAGACAAAGGTAAAAAGCCCGTGGTCACGTAAGTTACGAAGTGGACTGTTCCACCAACTAGGTCACGACCTGAAAATGGACTAGGGGAAAAATACTTGAGGTCCTTCATTGACAATTGGTTCGATATCATGCTAACCCATACTAAAGCCTTGGAAAATAACACCCTTTGCGGCTTGGACCTAACTGAATACTTAACTCGTCATGGGATGCTGGTAACTAACTCCCTTTTTATCTTTCTCACCTTCTTGTTTTGTCAAATACTAACTTGCGGCATTTTAGGTCGCGCTAGGAGCAATAAAGAAAAGACGAGAAATTAGAATCTCTGAGGACCGAATGAGGAAATTAGAGGACGAGCTGGAGAAGGTAAAGGAAGAGTTCAAGTTTTTGACGGAAGAGGTTGAGACTACCACTAGATGTCCGCAAGTTATGAGGCGAAACTGATGGATGCTGAAGTGACTAGGAGAGAGGCTGAGGAGGCTCTAATCCACGAGGAGAATGGTCACAAAGTCGCATCTTAATGCTAAGCTCCTCAACAACGAGAAGAATTAAATAAAGCAAAGAGCAAGCTTGAGAAAGCCTTGCAGCGAGCTGAGGCAATTGAGAAAAAGGCTGAAACTACTGATGAACAAAATGTGGCCACATTATAGCGAGTTATGGCTATTGAACATCATGCGGAAGATGCCCATAGGGAGGTTGCTACCTTGAAAGCGAAAGTTGCCCTTATTAAGGAAGAGGCAGAGGAGCAGATCATTAAAGCTAGAGAGGAGGCTGAATCGAAAATAGGTAACGATTTCCTCTTCACCTTATAGGAGGCTCATCTAGAGCTAGATTTCTCGATCTTTGGTGAGATGAGACTCCAGGAGGTGGAAAGATTCAAAGCAAAAGCCGCCTTGTCACCAGTCATTTTAGACGCCCTTTCTTTGGCTACGGAGATACCAGGCACAACCTCTCAAGCTGAGCTAGATCAGGTCACAGAGCTTTCCAATGATGAATCTCCTTCAGGATCAGCTTACCATGATCAAGGTGCTGAATAGCTCATTATGCTAGACCTTCTACTCTTGTACTTTGATTTTTCTTTTTGATTATATTGTGTTCGCCTCACTTAGTGGGATCCTTTGTAAGAAATTCTTTTGGACTTGATAAATTTGCCTCGTTAAGTATATATTGGACTTATTTTTCTTACTTCATTTACTGTTTCATATTTTATCACATCTCATTTTTCTAAGTGTGAAAATTCCCAACGAACTGAAAAGCAAGCCATTTAAACAAATGATAACAGAATCTGACTGAAGATCGAAAAGTTATTGATTTTAATAAACTGTAACTTAAAAATTATCATTAACGATTGACTCAAAGATAAGTCAGTAGAATATAATAAAGTTATCTCGAGCTGGGTAGTGGGTCGCAACCTCGACTACTATATTGAAATGTTGACGAGCTATGCATGAGATTGTAACCTCGCCCGCCATAGTAATAATTTTGCGAGCTATGCAGGGGGTCGTAACATTGCCTGCTATAGTAATAATTTTGCAAGCTATGAGTGTGACAGCGAGCTAATAAGATGGAATCTGCTAGCTTAACAACTCATAAAATTCGAAGAACATGTAAAGTGATTAATAGAGCAATCACTCAATAGTGCAAGTAATATGAGGAACTTAGAACTTTCATTAACTTTGATAAAATTGAATGATAAATTAAACATAAGTACTTAAAGAGTTACCGATAGTATGGACGAAGATGTTTAGCGTTCTAAGCCCAAAGGATTTCAGTTCCACTCATATTTACTAGACGGTAGGCTCCATTTCCTAAGTTTTCTTTAATAATATAGGGACATTCCCAGTTTGGACCTAAGGACCCATTGCTGGCTTTGCGAGCTCTAGGTAGAATAAGACATAGTATTAGTTCACTCATGTTGAAACTTCGAACTCAGACTTTTCTGTTGTAGTACCTCACAATCCTTTGCTAATAGACTGCTACCTTCAATCGTGCTGCTTCTCTTGCCTCTTCAAACAGGTCGAAGTTTGTAGCAAGTAGCTGGTTGTTGTCTTCTGGACTGAAAGTTGCTCTTCGTTGCAAGGTCATTTCTAGTTTTGCTGGGATCATGGCTTCAGATCCGTACACCATTGAAAAAGGGGTTTCTCTTGTAGTGCTACGAGCTGTGGTTCTGTAAACTCATAGCACCTTTTGTAGCTCGTCCACTTATGCTCCTTTCTTCGCTTCCAGCTTTATCTTCAAGGTCTGCTTTATTATTTTATTCACAGCTTCAACTTGACCATTGGTTTGTGGATGGTCTACCATTGAGAAGCTTTTAACAATCTTCAGGTTATTGCAGAACTTAACAAATTGGTCGCTGCTGAATTGGGTCACGTTATCTGTCACGATCTGTTGAGGAACCTCGAACCTGCAAATTTTCACACAAATTTTTCTATCTTTGTTGTGGAGATCTCTACCAACTCTTTAGCTTTTGCCCACTTAGTGGAATAATCTAAAACAACTAAGACATACTTGCATCTTCCGCGAGCTGTTGGTAGCGACTCAATCAAATCTATTCCTCAGATCGCAAATGGCCACGGGCTCACTATTTATTGGAGATAAGCTGGTAGAACTTGTGGAACCTGAGTAAACCTCTGACACTTGTCACGCTTTTTGATCAGGTTGATGGCATCTTGTTTCATAGTGGGCTAGTAGAACCCTTACCAGAGTGTTTTTTGAGCTAGAGATAGCCCCCCAACATGATTTCTACAATGATCCTTATGTATCTGCTTCATCACAGTCTCGTAATCTTGGCCATCAATATACCTTAAGAGCGAAGCTGAAAACCCCTTCTTGTACAACTTGTTATCATAAATGCAATATCGAGCTGCCTGGCTCGTAAGTGTCGTGCCTTCAATTTGTCACTTGACAACTTTTTATCCTGCAAATAATTCAAGATTGAATCCATCTAGGAGTTATGCTATACAGCTATGACAATCATTGAATAATTTTCTTCTGTACTTGGAGCTGGCAGGAACTCCACTAGGATTGCCTCTCAGAAATCTACATCTCGGGTGGTTGCCAAGTGAGCTAGTACGTCCGCATATGAGTTCTGAGCTTGCAAGATCTGCTTCACCTCATACTTTTGAAAAGTACTTAGCAACTTTTGGACTTTTTAGAGGTACACAACCATTTTAGGTCCCCTAGTATGATATTCTCCTTATATATGGCAGACCATGAGCTGAGAGTCGCTGAAGATCCTTAATCACTCAGCTCGTATTTCTCTAGCCAGACGTAGACCCGCGAGCAGCGCTTCATACTCAGCTTCATTATTGGTAGCCTGGAAACCGAACCTTAAGACAAAGGATTTTATGACCTTCAGGACTGATTAACAAAATTTCAGCTTTAGCCTTTTGCTAGTTAGACGACCCATCAACATATAACTCCTAGGTCGGGTCTTCAGAGGATTTAGCCTATTCATTTTCGAGCCCTGTAAATTCTGCAATGAAATCTGCTAAAGCTTGGACCTTAATTGCTGACCTTGGTTTGAACTGAATATCAAACTGTGTCAGCTCTACTGCCCATTTAAGTAAGCGACCTAAGGTGTCTGACTTCTAGAGAACCTGTTTCAGCGGATGTTGGGTGAAGACTTCAATTCTATAAGCTTGGAAATAGAGGCGCAGCTTCTTGGATGCAACCACCAGGTAGTAGGCAAGCTTTTCCATATGTGAATACCTGGTTTCAGCATCAAACAGCCTCTTACTTACATAATATATAAGAAGCTGCGTCTTCTTTTATTCTCTCACAAAAGCAACACTCAAAGCATGTTGAGATACCCTCAAGTGTAGAATGAGCTTCTCTCATTCTTTCGGCTTGGAAATGAGTGGAGCTCGGCCCATGTATTCCTTCAATTGCTGGAAAATCACCTCGCACTGTTTAGTCCATTCGAACTTCTTTGTTTTTTTCAACACATCAAAGAGAGGGATACACTTGTTTGTTGCCTTTGAGGTGAACCTACTAAGAGCTGCGACCTGGCCATTGAGGCTTTGCATATCTTTAACCCCAATACGGGACCTCATATCAATCAACGCCTTAATCTTCTCAGGATTGGCTTCGATCCCTCTGTTATTCACCATAAAGCTAAGAAATTTCCCAGAGGTTACCCTAAATGCATACTTATACGGGTTCAACTTCATCTGGTAGTTTCTTAGAATCTGAAACATTTCCTCCAGATCGCGCACATGGTCATCCACCTATTTAGACTTCACTAGCATATCAACCACATATACCTTTATGGTCTTCCCAATCTACTTTTCGAACATCATATTGACCAGACACTGATAGGTCGCTCTTGCGTTCTTTAGGCCGAAAAGCATCACCTTGTAACAATATAGATCATGATTGGTAACGAATGAGGTGTGCTCTTCATCCTCGGGATTCATCAGAATCTAGTTGTAGCCTAAGTATGCATCCATAAAGCTTAGGAGCTGGTGGCCAACTATTGCATCCACAAGCTGTTCTATTCTGAGCAATGGAAAGCTATCCTTTAGACATGCCTTGTTTAAATTTGTAAAATCAATGTAGGTCCTCCATTTTTCATTTTTTTTCTTCACCAGCATAAGATTGGCGACCCAGGTGGGGTAGTAGGCTTCACAGATAAACTTATTTGTCAATAGCTTATCTACCTATTCCTTTAGTGTGAAGTAGCGTTCCCTTGTCATAGGTGTTTTCTTTTGGCGAACTGGTTTATGGTGAGGGTTGATGTTTAATCTGTGCGACATGACCTTGAGGTCTATCCCCATTATATCTTTATGGTTCCAAGCAAAAACATCCAGGTTCGCCCTAAGGAAATCCACGAGCTGGGCTTTCGCTTTTGGAATCAAACCTTATCCTAGCTTGAGGCATCTCTCTGTATCTACCTCGCTAACTTAGATATCTTCGAGCTCTTCAACAGGCCTAGTCGTTCTGTCCGCATCCACCTCTCACGGGTCAAGGTCATGACTTACCCCTTTTTCGCTCACAGCTTGTGGCTTGCCTCTTGAAACCACGTTCACTTTCTTTCCTCTAACCCCCACTTTGACAGCATCTTCATAGCAGCGTCTGACTAAGTGCTGCTTTCCTCGAACACACCCTATTCCATTGGGGGTTGGAAAGTTGATTGTGAGGGTCCTGGTAGAGGTGACTACGTCCAGGTCGTTCATTGTAGGTCTTTCAAGGACCATATTATAGGCTGATGGGCATTCAATGATTAGAAAATCTATCAACACAGTAGCTTGATGACCTGATTCTTCGAGTGTGAGTGACAGCTTGATCTAGCCCATTGTTGTGATGACATCTCCAATGAAGCCATAAAGAGGCTTTGGAGAAGGCTTCAACTGTTCTGCTCTCAACCCCATCTGATCGAAGCAACCCCTATACATGACATTGACCAAGCTCCCTGTGTCGATCATAATTTGTCACACCTACACATTGCTGATTTCGCTCAAATGACAAGCGCATCATTGTGAGGCCAGCATACGCCCCTAGCATCTTCCTTGGTGAACACAATATCATCCGATGTTATCTTTGCCTTCTTCGTAAGTCCTTCCAAACCATTGTGACTTGCAAGCAAGGCATGGTTTGCTTCCCGTACATATTGTTCATGCGACCTGTTTGATGTACATGCGATATGGAGGCTATCATGAATAGTAAAAATTGTTCTTACCGCAGGTTCATGTTCTTGCTCAGGAGCTCGCTAGGGCTGTTGTTGCTGCTGAGGTTATTGTCATGGAGGTCGCAGGTCTGTTGGTCTCACCACATAATCTCTCAAGCGACCTCTCTCAATCAATCTTTCAATAGTGTCTTTTAACGCCCAACAATCCAAAGTATTGTGTCCGATCTCATTGTGATAAGCACAAAACTTGCTCCTATCTTTGTGATCAACAAAGGCTCTCAAAAGATGTGGCTTTCCAAAATCCTTCCTATTCCTTTTTACTACAAAAATCTTGTCTTGTGAATCTGATAGGATGCTGTAGTTACCATAGTGACCCTAAAGCTGAGGTCACTAATTTCTAGGCTCTTTTTTGGCCTTTTTTGCGATCTGATTGCTTGAGCCACTACCTTCACCTTCACCTTCATTCCTACCATTATTCATCTTCTTTGACTGGCTGAAACTGCCCGTTTGGTTCTTCTGATTGGACTTTTTAAGGCCAAAGGTCTCCTCCCACCCGATTTCTTTCACAGCTCGCTCATAAAACTCTTACCAGATCATTTACTGGAGATTTGTAAATACTTTCGTATAATTTCCTATCTTTGCGAAGCTCGACTGAAATCGCAGTTAAGACATTTTTGCCTGATGGGTTCTCCACATTGGCGACCTTTCGTCTATACCTATTAATATAATCCTTAAACGATTCATTTTGACATTGGAAAATGGTGGCCAGATGATAGGATGGTGCGAGCTGCCTCCTCAGAGCCCTGTATTGGCTGACAAATTTCTGCTGGCAATTCTCCTAACTTTCTATATTATGAGCTAGAAGATTTTTAAACCAAGTCCACCGAATATCCCCTAGGGTAGTTGGGAAGACGTGACACTTGACCAACGAGTTATTCGTTTGAAGATCCATCTAGACATTGAATGCATCAAGGTGGTCGTAGGGATTGCTATCTCCATTGTATTGTGGGATGCTAGAGACTTTGAATCTAAGAGGGAGAGGTTGTGTCTCGATTTCCCTAATAAAAGGAGTCATCTCTTTATAACGGTCACGTTGGTTTGTGGCGCCAGGTCACGCTTCCAACTGTTGGACCCTCTAAAAGAGCTCTTCTAACTGCGGATCCTAAAGTCTTTATCCCATTCTATGCTCGTAACTTTAGAGCGACAATCTAGTACATATCTTTAGCTTTCTCTGAATGAGCCACCAGCTCGATACGACCTTGCATGTCGTTGATTATCTATCTCATCATCTTCATGCTGAGATGCGGCTCAGACTCGATCGTGACTAGCTCCCACACGGCGGCTTCCATCTTGACTCACCCTTATTACCAAGCTTGCAGGATGTGTAATTTCTCTCTCTTCACGGGCTTGGCGACCTCCAGCTCTAGAGCGCGAGTTGGAAGAGCGAGCTGAACCGGTAGGTCGCGACACCTCTCTCAATGGCCTTTCTGGCCCTGGCACTCACTCTTCATGCTGTTGATAGGCTTGTCTTGGAGCAACAGCCTCAATCCTTAGCACGTTCTGTGCTTGGGGCCTAGGCCAATGTCCTTACTGCATTTGCAAGCTACCAGACCTTATCTTTCAACGCCTCTTGCCTTTGATGCCACGTTTGTAACTCCTCAGCTGTTGGGGCGATTGGTACTGGTTGGCGAGGGGGCAGAGGAGGCATGCCCGCAATAGCACCGACTGTCGGAACATGAGATGCGCCTACTGTGGGCATAGATGCATCTTCCATTGGCTGAATATTATACTGGTGCTAACTCGTTTGACTTTTTGCTTGGTCAGCCTCCGTGTCTAAACGTCTGGTTGTTCTCACTTTTACTATGTCTTCGAAAACTCAAGAGAATTGCAGTCTAGGCCCTTCTTCTAGTGCCAAAATATTGACAGTAAAATCTGATCGACCAAAAGTTCAAGCCCAATACCTGTAATTAATAAAAAAACAAAGCAAAAAACAAAAGAGAATGAGAGGATGAACAACTCTACGCCAATATTTTACGTATTTTAACAAGTGTGTTTATGTCTACGGTTGTTCCTCTGATGATTTCTACAGAGTAATAGTATATTATTGCTTCTTTCTCTGTTACAATGAATTTCAACACTTATTTATAGGGAGAGACGTTTACAATTTGAGTTAAAATAAAATAGAAAAGAATCGTGCATTAATTAGATTCCAAATCAGTTAGCACCAAATCAAGAATCAGTTCCGCTAAATCAGGGATCACATCTATCAACGTTTGAATTTGAATTTATTTCTAATTCTAGTAGAAGAATCACGATCAATTTGGGTTACTGCCTTTCTGGAAGATTTCTTTATCGAGCTATTCACTGTGCGAACTAGTGACTACATCGAACAATCTCGAGCTAGACCTCGCTCTGAGTAGCGAGTTGTGTATAGAACGAGCTGAGTAATACTGACAGTGACCTATAAGTAACAATGGTGATGCGAGCTCATCCTTTGCGAGCTGAAGAGCTTGTTTAGGCTGGGTATTGATGAACCGAGCCTTATCTGTAGTGTCACTTCATTGGATCGACTTGTTGGGCTTCCACAAGGCTTTTACTAGCCTATTTATTGAATCCAAAAAATACTCATAACACCTATATAAGTGTTATTTTAATTACACACACACACATATATATATTGCAAAAGCTCTATTTTTAATGGAATTACTATAAGTAGACTTTTCTTTTATAAAAAGTAATGTTAGACTTTTCAAATATTTTATCCAAATTTATATCCAAATGATGTGACATGTAAGTTATCAAAATCCTATTAATTATCATATCATCTCATGATTTATAAGATCTTGACAACTCACATAACATATTATTTGAGTATAAATTTGAGCAAAATATTTGGAAAACCTAACATTAACCAAACATACTCTAAAAACCAATTGCAAAAAAATCTAAAAGCTCCCTGAAATGGGAAACAATATCATTTTACCTTGACTTTCAAAATATTAGCCTTAAAAACTCTTACTGTGAATTGAAAGCGATTTTTATCCAAATTTTTAGTGGTTTTGTGACAAGAAACGCTAAAAGACCAAAATCAAAAAAAAAAAAAAAAAATCTCTAAATGTAAAAAATAAAAAATTAGTCAATTACCAAGCTTACCTTTCTTGACCAAACTAAAAAATTTAAAAATTAAATAAATGAATAAATTAATTAAATGAATAAATTTCTATCATATCTCCACAGTGAGATTAATTTGAAAAAAAAATATATTAA
Organism: Litchi chinensis; assembly: GCA_019925255.1. NCBI lineage: Eukaryota > Viridiplantae > Streptophyta > Magnoliopsida > Sapindales > Sapindaceae > Litchi > Litchi chinensis. The sequence goes on along the minus strand of CM034463.1, from coordinate 28,375,967 downwards.
AAAATTAAATAAAAAAATTTAAAAAAAAAAAAAAAAAAAAAAAAAAAAATTAATTTTAAAAAATTAAAAAATTAAAAACTAATCCAGATCCTCAACAAAAATTTGATGAAAAATGGAAGAAACCCATATCTTTAACAACTTGATGATATGGGTCTCATTAAATCAAAACAAAAATTCAAAAGAGAAAAGAACTATTCAATAAATTAAAAAAGTTGAGCAAACGTAGATATTCAACAAATGTTTGAAGGTCTAGGTTTCATTAAGTCAAGGAAAAAATGAATTTAAAAAAAAAAAAACTCTTTAATTAATTGAAAAAACAAAATTTCAAAAAAAAGAAAAATTGAAGAAACCCAAATCTTCAAACATTTGAAGATTTGGGTTTCATTGAACTAAAAAAAACACACACACACACAATCCCTTATCACATCTAAAAACACAAAAAAACAGACCAAAAACAAATAATAACTCTTCAATAAATTGAAGAAACCTAGAATGTTTGAAAATCTGAGTTTCATTAAACCACAATTAAAAAAAAAAAACATGCACTAAAAAAAAAAAAAAAAAAAATCCCCAACCATATCTAAAAACACAAACAACCAATCAAAAACAAACCAAATCATTTGTTACATCCAACCAACCAAAATAAATAAATAAATCTCCAACCACTTCCAACTAACCAAAGGATGAACCCAGGTGGGTTCATTGTTAGACAAACCCTTCTGGGTTCGACAATCTAGATGAACCCACATGGGTTCATCAACGAACCCAATTGAGAGATGATAAGGGATTTAAATGGTCGTTAATTGATGGTAAGCGATTGTGGGAAATGGTGAGCTGGACGTGACCGATGAAGGTTCACGACAAAGACTATGAGAGAGAATCAATTTTGTGAGAGAGCGAGAGAGAGAAAGAGAGTGAGTGAATGAGTATCTATTAATCAAACCCATCAAAACCAAAAACCCAAAAAAAAAAAGTTATTTTTTTTTCATAAATAAATTGGAACGATAGACCTAGAAAAAAAAATAAACTGAAAAAATATTGATGAAAACATGAGAAACTTGGTTCTCTATCGTTGGAGACTGGAGGTCTCTGGTGAAGGCGATCTAAGGATCTGCATCACGTGAAGACTCGACTAGCAATACCTCATAGTCGATCACCCTCCATCTTCTCCCTCCATTAAGGAGGCGGTGAGTTGAGAGATGGTGAAAGAGAGAGATAGTGAGAGAATCGACCATGGTCTCAGTTGAGAAAAGGTAAAAGGTGAGAGAGATAGTGATGCAATGAAGAGAGCAAATAAAAAATTTATTAGTTTTATTTTATTTATTAATTTAAAATATGAATAATTTCAATCTAGCTGACAGAGAACCAAATAAACTTATCAGACACATTGATATTTTTACCCGTTCACCTTAATAGATCTATCAACTTATGGACGGAAATCACTAACCCTCTAATAGTTGGGTTTTTTGGGTAATATTTTCAAAACTAGGGTTGTTTGATATTATTTTCAATTCAAGGGTAAAATAATAATAACCAACAAAATTGATAAGTAGAGAATATACCAAGCACATTCTTAAGCTTACAACAACCTTAAACCCCAAACATTGGCTTGATACTAGACCAACTCTCATTGGAAAGGAGGGGTGTGAGCTAGGAAGATGCTTCTCTTATTAACTTAGTGAAATTATATATTTAATTAAGACACGTTTTGTTTTTGTTTTTTTTATGCTTTCTTGCACCAGAGCATTAAACAAGAATTGGAATTTATTTATCCGCTACTCATTTTATATTCTATATAAAGCTTTGAAAGAATATATGAAGTTTTAAATTTAAATTGGAATATGATATTAAGATTTAATTTTCTACAAAACTTAAGTCTTTAAAAGGAATTTTGACACATTAAAATAATAGATAAGTATTATTTATTTACTTTGGATTTTAGTGTTACATATACAAAATCACTACATACCATCCCCTTTAAAATTTTTATTTTATTTAAATGGGCAATTATAATTCCCCTAGATTTGAAAATAATATCAAATCACCACAAGTTTTGAAATTATTATCCAAAAAAATCCTAACTATTAGTGGATTAGTTTTTTCCATCTAAAAGTCAACAGTTCTGTTAAACTCAGGGGTAGATGAGTAATTGCATTTATAAGAAGAATGAGTTTTTACTATCGGTGTTTTCTAACTTTAAAAAGTTAAAATAAATCAATTAAATTTATTCATTGTAATTTCTTTGCTAAAACAAATTCTCTTTTTTATGAAATTCAAATGCAATGGATGAATTTGATTGGTTCGTCATAACCTTTTATAGTTAGGAAACACTGATGGTAAAATTACTCTATATATATAATTAAAAAAAAAATAACATGGATATAACTTATCAAAATTCAATATACCCTAAAACTTAGAACAAAATAACTTATAGCATATAACCAGAATCTTTCAAGATAGACATAATTTTATTTTAATGAACACATTCCAATAACAACATTTCAAGGAAAGCAACACCAAACTTTTGTGTCATAATTATAGTGTTTGAATATTTTCAACTGTATGTAGTTTTTCGAAAAGTAGAGAGATAGGATGTGATTGGAAGTCATGCAATCTCTCCAAAAGCAATTCATTAACTAAGTTCAAGGTTTATAATGGTTGCCTCTAAAAAGCCACAAAAATAGAGAAGCTTTGAAGATAGAAATAATAACCACCATGTTCATGACTTATAAGGAATCTAATTCTATAACTAGAGTGCAACAAATCTTTATTCTTTGTTGCCAACCTTTTCTCTTCTTATGAAACCTTCTATATATATAAGTCATTTGACAACTTTTCATTCACCATGAAAACATTCATGACACCCTCTACAATCAAATTGAAACTTTTCATTGACAAAAGGTTGAGAAAGTCCTTTTTGCAGAAGCAGGTAAAGACTATATAGATTTTCTCTTATACCTTGGTTCTTTACCTGTTACAAATGTTGTTAGGCTCTTGAAAGAGAAAAGAATTAAGCGTTCCCTTGGTCACTTTTATGAAAACATTCAAAATCTTCTAGAAGCCTATTTGTAGCCAAATGAAACCAAAACCTCACTTCTAAGCCCCAAAGCTCCAATATATGCCACTAATATCTCTCTTATGTTAACTAATATTTGGCTAATCGTAAATCATACATTTGCCCTTCTTTTCATCATTTTGTGGCTGATGTTCCAAACTTACTTTGTCCTATTTGCAAGGAAAAAATGACTAATGGATTGACTTACGTTCCTCCATCAACAACAAATAGTTCAGTGCCTATTGAGGATGGCTTTCTTAAAGGGTTAATAAATTACATTGTGATGGATGATTTGGAGTTTATGCCTATGTCTGCTACTAATGTTGTTACTATGCTCAACAATTTCAATGTTAAGGATATGAGTGCATTTGCGGAGATCTTCATTGAGTTAGTTGTAGAAGAGGTATACTAATATTATAATTATTGCATTATTAAGGCATATCCACTTTAATAATGGGATGGTTGAATCATATCAAGTTAGAGATTTTTATTTTATTTAGTTATTTATTATTATTATTTTTTTGCATTTATGACTTTTTTTTTTATAAAATGTTATTGGTCAAAGTTAACTTATTATTAAAAATAAATAAAAGATTACAAAAATGAACCAATTAGAACCTTCTAAAGCCAAAACTAACAAAATTGATATTTGCTCTTACCAAAAAGGTCATCCGAAAGGAGAGGATATAAAAAACCGAGAGTCATCCACCACTAAGTTGGATGAACAATTGAAGGGGATTGGGAGGCTAGCGAATACACCATAAAATTTTCCTCACGATAAATGTGAGTAACCCTAAAATCTATACCCTATAAATAATCAAGACATTTCTCCCAAGTTGGTTGCCAGCTCCAAGAAACTTTAAAAGAGCGAGTAAGAAGAAGAGAGACCATATAAGTAGAATCATTTTCTAGCCAAAGCTTATTCCAACAAAACTTCCAAGTATACCTAATGACATGAATAGTTGTTGCTAACTCCACCTCAAAGCCAAAACTTATTGCAAATGGAATAGCAAAAACACTCTTGAAGGACCCACAGAGGTCCAAAAAATTCCTACACAACTAGCTAAACTAGGAGACCAAAAGCAGAATTGTCAGTATTAACCTTGATCCATCCTAAAGGGGGGTAGACCAAATTACTTCTATAATATAGGGAGCTTAAAAAGGCTGGGCAAAACCTAGAGTTTGCGCAGAACTAAAAGGTAATCCATTGAGTTTCGCATAACTTCAGAACTAAGGGAATCTGCCTCACGAATGAAATGTCGGATTAAAGAAATAGTTGTATGAAAAGATAGGCACTTATTTCAAAAGTGATAGAATTTCAAGTGACCTAAATAACCAAAAAAACTATACTGATGCTAGCCTTCCAAAAATGTTGAAGTTGAGAGCAAACGTTAATAGATATAGTAGTTTGCCATAAATTTCTAACCGTCTTAGAGAGAAATATCATGATCAAAAGTAGAAGATAAGGAATGTTAAAGGCTAATTGCAAAAGGGTAATTGAGAAATAGGTGTTCCAAGCTCTCCTCTACAGCCTAAAACAAATGAAAACAAGAAGGAAAAATAAACCCTCGCCGCTAAAGAGTCAAATCAGTGCGCAATCTGTTATGCATAATTTGCCAAACCTACAAAGATCTTAAAGGAGGAATGAAAGCTATCCAAATATATCTAGCTTAATAAAGATGAGGCTGCAAAGGAGATAAAAATTATAAGCACTAGTAGTAGTCATTTTTGCTTCGAGGGAAAGAGTCTAGATTCTTGAATCAGTTGAAGTATTAATAATCACTTGCTCAATATCATGAGCTAAATTTTGATGTGTCTGATGTACTGTAGGAGGGAAATATCAACTATCATCATGATAAACATATCTAATACGAGTTAAGAGCAACAGTTCTGAGAGTAGCAAATAAAAAATTATGTTATGAAGAGGACCATTCATCCAGTTATCTAACCATAAGCAAATTTTTGAATGACGGCTCACTGACCATTTAGACTTAAACACTAGAGATAGATAATGAGTTTTCATACCAAACTAAATAGAGGAAGAGAAATATCTTGTCCTAGGAAGAAGCATAAGAGAAAGACATTTAACACAAAAAGAACTTGAAAACAGTAGAATCTTTAGTCATGATTCTCCAAATAAATTTTTTAAGTAAAACATTATTGAGAACACATAAATCATGTAAACCCAAGCCCCCCTCAAGCTTAGACTTACAACAAGCTTTCTAAGAGACGTAAATCAATTTTCTCTTGTCAATAGACCCTGTCTAATAGAAATTCCTGATAGAGGATGTGAGAAAGTGAAGGAGGGACAAAGACTATCAATAAATCTGAAAAGAATGAAGAAATGAACTATATATGGCTGATTGAATAAAACAGAGTCTTCCAACCATAGAAAGAGTAGAACCAGCCCAAGAGTGAAGTTTAAGGCAGATTTTATCAATTAAAGACAAGAACCATCATCTGTAGAAGGCATCACGAAAAAGAGGGATACCGAGTTAGTTCATTGAAGATCCCCTTCTTATCATGGTGCTCATCAAAAGGATATCCTCTAGGAGCGAAGAGCAAATTCCATCTCCAAAGCAGTTACAAGATTTTTGCCAAAAACCTCGTTGACCAGAAAGATCACCGTAAATTTTAAAAGCAACCACGATCACCTTATTGAATTGCACTATTTTTTTAAATGGTCAAACCACTTAAAATTTCATAAAACCAACTTTAAAAAAATGAAAAAAGAAAAAAAAAAGTAAGAATTATTGATTTATAATTTAATTGCAAATCACTTAATGATTGTTAAAATATTCTAGTTCAAGTTTTCAAATTTATACTAATTTTATTTTATATAAAGTTCCTTTTTTCCCTAAATATATATACATGTATGTGTGTGTGTGTGTATAATCTTCTAAAAGAAAATTCCTCGCACAATCCATCCCAAATGTTCTTAGAATTGACTATTGCATTTTAATTTACAATTTAAATAGTTATTTTCTTTAGTTGCTATAATTTAATTAAGAGGTCATTTCATTATTATTTAAATACATAAACATCATTAATGCTGCTATTTTTTTAATTATATTTTAATTATGAATAATATGTATATAAAAGTGTTTTAGAATTTGTTAAATTCTTTGTTTTTAGTTGTTTGCATCATATTAAATAAAATTTCATAAAAATTAATAGTATAAAAGATATAAATGTCAAATTATTAATTTTAAACAATTATAATTTTAAAAAACAAGTATATAGATTCAAAGGTGAGAAAAAAAAAGAAACATATTATTCATATTTCATTTTTCAATCAATATTCAATCTTCAATAATTTTTGGCACTTTTTAATTTTCTAATAAAAACAAACAAACAACCCTACGAATTCTTAACTTATAACTTAATTGTAAATAACTTAATGATATTTAAAATATTCTATTTCAAGTATATCCTCTCCAAAATAAAATATTTTCAAATTTATACTAATGTTATATTTATACAAATTTCTTTCCTCCCTCCCCTCCAAACACTTATCAAAAAATCTTTTAAAATAAAAACATTAAACATATCTCATTCTAAATTTTCTTATAATTGGACAACTGTATTTTAATTTAAAAATTTAAACACTTATTTTTTTAGTTGCTTTATAATTTAATTTAGATGTCATTTTATTTTAATTTAAATCTATAAATATTATTAATTCTACTACGTTTTTTAATTATATTTTAATTACGAGCAATATGTATATAAAAGTATTCTAGAATTTATTAAGTTATTTTTTTTAGTTGTTTTTATCAAATTAAATAAAGCTTCATAACAATAAATAATATAAATAATATAAATATCAAATTATTAGTTTTCAGATAATTTTAATTTTAAAAAATCAAACAAGTTTACATTAGATTTAGAGATAAATAATAATAATAATAATAATAATAATAATAATAATAATAATTTATTTAGATTTTTAATTTCAATCACTATTAAATTTTCAATAACTTTCAAAATTGTTCAATTTTTAAACAAAAAAGCAAACGATTCCTTAGTCAAATTTGATTTGTTAGGCAAACTTGAATTCAAAACAAATAGAGTCGACCATCATAATTTTAATAACACGTAATTTTTAAAGACCGGCTATATGTGTTGTGGTACAAACATCGTGACTTGCAGTAACCAATGAAACCGATCGCTACACATTGAAATAATATCTTATATATATTAGATAACAAAATAATAATATAGTATATTATTATATGAAATAAAATTATATACAAATGTAATAATCTATATACATTTCTGCAACAATGATTCGCTTGACCAACGGTTAGCGATCTAAGATCCAAGTCATATTTACTAGCATCATAGGACACAATTGACTGTACAACTAACACCAAGTTCTTATGCATCAAATTTCTAGAAACTATTAGCCCTTTAGAGTCCGCTCTAATATATTGATATCTTCTGTCTAGAGTTTCCTCCCATCGACCATTGTAGAAACTAAAAATCTAACACGTTCCATTTCTTTGCAACAACAAACTTCTCAATGTTAACACTAAATTTACGTTTATCATTTTTTTTAACTTACATTTATCAGTTTTAAGAATTAAAAAAAAAAAAAAAAATCACTATGTCCCACTACTAACAAAATGTATTTTAAAAAATAATTAAAGAACTTTTGGAAATCATATCAATAGGTCTCAAAATTCTTAACTAGGTCCCACATTTCCATCAGTTGGTCCCAATTTAAGTAAATTGGTTCCAAATTAAGTATAAATAAGTCCCAAATTCTTTGACATTAATTCCGAATAAAGTCAAAATAGGTCCGAATTAAGTCAAATTAGGTCTCAAATTCAATTAAAATAGATCCTGAATTTAGTTAAAATAAGTCTTGAATTCCTACTACTTGGTCATGAATTCAATTAAAATAGGTCCCAAATGAAGTCTAATTAGGTGGCGAATTCTTAGATTTTAGTCCCGAATTTGGTACTTATTCAGTCATATTTCGAATCTGATTATCTTTCATGGGTCTTTTACAATAAAGAAAATTACAAAAAATCAAAATCAAGCTTAACCAACCACAAATGTGTATCAAAGCAACATATATCAACCTCTGAAAACGTTAGTTACCCATGCCATCTTTTAAATGTATACATATATAGATCTGAACTTAAATGACAAGATAGTAAGACATAATTATATTTTAGCTATATATATTTGGGTTATTATTAATTTACCACTTAAAATTAAAAATAAAATCAAACAACCACCGGTTCTAAAAGCAATAATTAAAATAGTCCAACCGTTGAATGGAATAGTGAATTTATCAATGAAGTAATGGATTCGTTAGTTTTGATGGTAAAAGTGTCATTTGGCCTTGGTCATATACATGGAGGACAACTAGAAACTCTTTGTTAAAATTTTAATAAAATAAAAAATAAATAATAACATCCACCTAGAACGTGCCACATGTGGTGTGTTATTGGTGGTCTAGATACAAAAGGCAAACCTGACTTTTTACCCACATTTTCCATACCCTTCCATGCCCCTATTTTTCACTGGTAAATGACCTTACAACCTTGCACCAAAAAAGCTTACGACAACCACGATTGCTGCTTCTAACCTGCAGAAGAGTGTTGAAGAAGGCTAGACTTGGTCGGTTTTTATTGTTGTTGGTTGAAGAAGGAAAGGAGGGGTTTTTATGGGTTAATATGTGTGCTTCGTATGTCATAACGGTGTTACATAGTTGTGTGGTTGATGTATTAAGTTCAATGTCTGTTAATGGTTGATATCTGGGTTAGGGTTTGAAAAAATTTTGGGACTTTTGAAATGTTTGAACATGTATGGTAAGTTCGAACTGGGTGTAATAAACTGAGGTTTCAAGAAGTGCATGCAATTTTTTTGTAGTTTTCATTTTGTTCGCTCACTACCTTTACTGCTTTCACTTGTGTGCAATGCTATCAGTGTACTTTAAGGTTTCTTCTTAGTTTTGTGTTCAAAAATATTGATTTGTGAATTAATGCATGTTGTGTGGATGTATCATTTAGATAATTGCATGTGCGCTGAAGTTTTTTCTTAGTTATGTGTTTTACTGCTTTCAATCAACGTTCTTGTTATAGTAGGTTGACAATTATTGTGTTTTGTGCTGCAACCTGGGGTAAGTGAAAGAAAAAGTAAAATAGTTTGATGACGAAATTAAATTGTGATCAAAGAGCTATGATGCAATGAGTTTAGCAGTCTGCAAACTGTTGATTGTGTTACTTGTTACTTATTGCTTACCCTTATTATTGTTTACATGTACTGCATATATCAGTTCTGCATCGTATAAATAATTTGCCTGTTGTAATGCATATACTTCATTCTGTTTCTTATTGCTTACATGTACTACATATACTTGATTGTGTTCCTTGTTGCTTACATGTACTGAATACCCTTATATATAGTGTTTATATGCCAAGTATAAATGATGTTGGTGGTTAACTGAGTTTATTGGTTTATTTTGTTAGCATGCATTGCGAGCATTCCTCTTTGCTTGATAATTTTCATCATAACTAAATACAATTTTGACATATATTGAATTGAAATTGCATTGAAGAAATTAAAAAACTAAAGAAGAGCGCTACAACTCTATCACCAATTTGCAATTTCGGCATATAATGTTGCATATGCTTGATTGTGTTGCTTGTTGCTTGCTGTACTAAAAATTCTGCCAAAACAGAATGTACTGTTTATATGCATCATATTAAAAATCTGATTTGGATATATATATAGTGTTTTCTTCTGTTTTTTTTTCTTCGAAATGATGACCTTGATGAGCTTTCTTTTGTTTCCTTCTTGTGTGGAAGTGTGTGTTTGATCTCCTATGAGCTATGTGTGAACTGGTTTGGGGAGTGTGTGTGGGTGAAGTGGTTTGTGTGTTTGTGAATTGGTTTGAGGAGTGTGTGTGTGTGTCAACTGGTTTGTGTGTTTGTGAACTAGTTTGTGGAGTGTGTGTCAATTGGTTTCAGGAGTGTGTGTTTGTGAACCAGTTTGGGGAGTGTGTGTGTGTTAGTGTGTTTGTGTTTGTATTTGTTAATAGGTACCATGCTTTTTTAAAGTGGCTTTGTTACCGTTATAGCAACAGTTATATGTAGGTACAAAGCAGTAATTTTTATGGGTTAAAGTTGTAATATTTGTAATTGTCAGGGTAATTTTGTCATTTCAACTAGTACTTTGCATGGGGACAAATATATAATGTTATTAAAATGTATTTTTGTCCTTTAGTGTGTAAGGGTATTATGGTCTTTCACTCATTTGGTCACAAAACCACAAAAAAAAGTTCGATGAAAACCACTTTTAGTTGACAACAAGAAGTTATTTAACTAATATTTTGAAAAATTGGGATAAATTGAAATTATTTACCATTTTAGCATGTTTTTAGATTTTTCCTTATATATTTTGATTTTTGATGTTTTACGGTAAGAAAGTTGGATGAGCTTCATTATCGATTTATTTGACAATGATAAGAAAGTAAGATAATTTTAGTTTTAGATTTGTTTCGATGATGAGAAGAAAGTAAGAGAAGAAGAAAAATGAGAGCAAATATAAGGTCAAAAACTTTCATTAAGGGTATTTTGGGCACTTGATACTTTTAGGTGACATTAAAACTTATGATATTAATTTAATGACATGTTCAGAACTCAAGTCAACTTGATATTATTTTTGCTCATTTCCACTTAATTTTTTTCTCATTCGTATTATTTAATAGACATTATAGATAAATGATTGAAAAGCAAGCTTTGACCAAACCAATCACAATTAATTATGTGTTTGCCTAAAAACTCAAAATAGCAGCAGACTCCAAATCTAAATGTATACACGTCATTCAAGTGTCCCAACTAAGACACCTGGGCACGAGGAATAACGCTGGCGTGCAACAAACCTTTGGTTTATTCCATACCATGCCATCAAACATTCCTCTTCCCAACAAGTAGTGTATTATATATGTTCAGCTTGATTTTTCTCTTTCGATATGTATATGTACACCCTTAAATCACCCTGAAATTAATAGTCAATATTGCCATGGCATCCCCCAAAACAAAGCTGAGGCTTATTGTTGACACAGGGGCTGGGAAAGTAGTTTTCGCAGAAGCTGGCAAAGACTTCATAGACTTTCTCATCTACCTCCTTTCTTTGCCTATAGCAACCGCTGCTAGAATCTTAAAAGGGAAAAACATGCACGTGGCAGTGGGCTCCGTCAGCCACCTATATGAGAGCCTTGAAAATCTTCCTGATTCCTTCTTGCAACCAAACCAAGACAAGAACTCACTGCTAGACCCTAGAGCTCCCATATATGCCACGGGAATCCCTCTCATGCTCTCTGATTACGATTTCAAGGCTCGAAAGTCATACAAGTGTTCTGGATGTTATGATTACATGGCTGAGGTCCCGAACCTGAATTGTTCTAGTTGCAAAGGTAAAGTGAGCATAGGGATGTCTTATGTTCCTCCCTCGCCTGCAAATTTTTCTTTGGCGCCTGTGGTTGGTGGCTTTGTAAAAGGTTCAGCTACTTATATTGTGACGGACAATTTGGAGTTCATGCCCATGTCTAACAGAATGTATTTTTCTTTGCTCAAAAAGTCTGATGTTAAGGATCCGGATGCACTTGAGGAGATTGAGGTCTATTTGGGTGTTGAAGAGGTATGTTAATCATCATATGCATGCATATAATAGCCGGTAAGTATTTGTAAAATTTTATGGATGGAATTAATATGTTTTACTAGCTTGTCTGTTCTGCAAAGAACGTCACATGTGAAAGACCAAAGAAGAGTTTTCAATGCATAACTACTTAACCACTATATAATCATCTCATGTGGCATAAAAAATTGCATTTGATTAATTGTACATAATCCAAGACGCTATATCATTGTGGTGCAAGTATTAGAAATATATTTAATATTTTTTCAAAACGAAAGGACAATAAAATTTAATCAATCACATGCATGCATGCATTTCATGAGTTTGAATTTAAAGATACTGATTTTGAAAATCAAAATAGTAATGTCTTTGATAATTTATACAATTTTGCAAAGCACCTATATAAGACTGATATGTGATTGTTTTGTATATTCTCTGATAGGGTCTGAAGCTTCTGAAGCTATCTTTGGAATGCAACACAATTTTAACAAGTTTCTACTTTGGTGATAGTGAATATGATGTCATAATTGTTAATTTCGTGTCGTAAATACGATGTCTAATAATTAATAACACAAATCTTAAGCTTTGTTTTTCCTTCCCCCACGATTGCTGCCTACTTAATTATAAGTTTTCCAAATGGATGTAATTAACTTTTGATTCACTCTTAAATTATCTATGTTTGTGAACATCAATAAGTTTAGCAATTAACAATGTTATATAGAATTCAAAAATATGGATATTTTTCTTAAATAAATAGAATCAATATCACTTCAAGTGGATTATTAGACGTCAAAAATATAGATTTATCTTTAAGATAAGCCAGATGATTGAAGAACAAAGTTAATATTACATTTTGTGAATTGTAAATGAAAAAATAAACTAATGTTCTAGCTTAAGCTGTCAATATGATGTCTGGTAATAACAAAAATCTTACGCTTGGGCTTCTCCTTCCTCACACTATTGCTGCCTGCAACTGCAATTACAATTTTTTCAAAGGACTTTGCATACACTAACTACGTTTGTAATACCAATACAATGCAAGAAAAATCAACCCAAAAAATTCTATCAAAATTATATATCAAATATTTGTTATTCATCATACCATTCTATGATTTATACAGTAAGAATAAATCATTTGTCCCATAATTTTAAATTGATTTTTGATTAATTTTTGGATTGTATAACATTCCTTTTAGTTTATGTATGAGTTCGATTATAGTTGATTTTTCAGAAGAAGAAGGGAGATAGAGAAAGAGATCCATTATAAATTACATTGAAATTTTTGGATTTAAATTCAACTAATTAACCTAATAATTTGGAGGATTTTGTTTAATAAAATAGCTTTTTGAAAGAGTTTTCCATTTGGTACTATGCTTGTTTGGTTGAGCTTTCTGTCCTCTATTTAAGTTTTTTAAAGTTGTTTGGTTGAACTTTTGAAATTGATTTTTCTAATTTAGTAAAGGTTAAATCTCAACTAGACTACAACTTTTCAAAATAAACCTTGTGAAAAAATATACATATATTTAACTTACATATCCTTATTTTTAATAATTGATATAGAATACATTATTAAATAAGACCTTTGAAATTATAATATTTTCGTTCTTTGTTCTCCATAAATAGGCCATTTTTCCTGCTCTAAACATACAGTGAAATTTTAATTGGCATGCTTAATTTTATTATTTAAGTTTAATTTGTTTTAAAGTGAATAAATAATATGTCATTTTTAGTAATATCCTATTTCAATAGATCTTTTGAGATGATAGAACCAAAAAATCTAATCCTATATAAGTATTATTTTAATTACCAATCAAACAATTATATACATATTTTCTGCAAAAGCTCCATTTTTAATGGAATTACTACAAGTAGACTTTTCTTTTATAAAGAGTAATGTTATATTTTCTAAATATTTTATCAAAATTGATATCCAAATAATATGACATGCAAGTTTTTAAAATTCTATTAATTATCACATCACTTTATGATTTATAAGATTTTGACAACTCATATGTCACATCATTTGGACATAAATTTGAGCAAAATATTTGAAAAAGCAAACATTAACCAAACATACTCTAAAAATCAAATTGAAAAAAATCTAAAAGTTCCCTAAAATGGGAAATAATATTATTTTACCTTGACATTTTAAAATATTACCCAAAAAAATACCCTACAGTGAACCGAAAGCAATTTTCATTCAAATATTTAGTGATTCTATGACAAAAACACTAGAAGACCTAAATAACCTTACTATATTGAAAAATAAAAAAATATATATCTCTAAAAATAAAAAATAAAAAATTAGTTAATTACCAAACTACCTTTCTTGACCAAACTAAAAAATAAAAAAGTAAAATAAATAAATTTCTATCGCTCTCCATCGTGAGATTAATTTGAAAAAAAAATACATTAAAAAATTAAATAAATTAAATAAAAATTTTCATCATATCTCAATCAAGGTAAAGATTAATTTGAAAAAAAAAAAAACTAATCCATATCCTCAACAAAAATGTGAAGTAAAATTGGAGAAACCCCAAATCTTTAACAACTTGAAGATCTGAGTCTCATTAAATCAAACAAAAATTCAAAAAAAAAAAAAAAACTCTTTAATAAATTAAGAAATTGAAAAAAAAAAAAAGAAGAAACCTAGATCTTCAACAACCGTTTGAAGATCTAGGTTTCATTAAGTTAAAAAAAAAAAAAAAAAGAATTTTAAAAAATTTAATAAATTAAAAAAATCTCAAAAAAAAAAAAAAACCAAGAAAAAAAAAAAAAAAAAAAAAAAAAAAAAAAAATTTCATAAAAAAAAAAAAAAAAAAAAAAAATCCCTTGCCACATCCAAAAATACAAACAACCGACAAAAAGCAAATCATCACTCTCTTTAATAAATTAAAAAAAAAAATAATAAAAATTGAAAAAAAAAGAACGTTTGAAAATATGAGTTTCATTAAATCAAAAAAAATAAAAAAGAAAAAAACACAAAATCCCCAGCTACATCCAAAAGCACAAACAACTAACCAAAAACAAACCAAATCATTTGTTACATCCAACCAACCAAAAAAAAAAAAAACCCTCAGCTATATCCAACCAACCAAAGGACGAACCTAGGTGGGTTCATCATTGAACAAACCCTCCTAGGTTCGACAATCTAAATAAACCCACCTGGGTTCGTCAATGAACCCAATTGAGAGACGGTGAGGGATTTAAATGGTCGTCAATTGATGGTGAGAGACGGTGAGCTAGACGTGACTGATGGCAATTCATGATAGAGACTGTGAGAGAGAATTGGTTTTGTTTTTTGAGAGAAAGAGAGAGAGTGAATGAGTATCCATTAATCAAACCCATCAAACCAAAAACCCAAAAAGAAAAGATATATTTTATTTTCATAAATAAATTGGAGCGATGGGCCTAGAAAAAAAAAATCAACTGAAAAATTATTAATGGAAAGATGAAGAAACTTGGTTCTCCGTCGTTGGAGACCAAGGGTCATACATATTTTGTACTATTTATGAGACTCACGGGTGGATAGATTTTAACATGGAGGTAAAATCCAAACTATTATTAAAGGACAATTTGATATCTTCTAAGTTATAATCCTCTGGCTCCATTTTTCAATGAGCGCAATACATAATTGATTCTTGTGGTCTAATCAACATATCTTGTAAGAAAATTTTGCTTATAGCTTGGCTAATATGTCCGCTCAAATATTATTATAATTTTTTTCCCTATATGACACTAAATTGAACTATTATCAAAATCAATTGAGATAGAATTTTAAAATATTATTTAGATATATAGTTTCAAAAAATCGAAGCGAACTATTCACATAAATAGTATAAAAATGTCATTGTGGGTAATATTTTCAAAACTAGGGATGCTTGACATTATTTTCAATTTAAGGGGTTAAAATAATAATAACCCAAACAAAATTGATAAGTAGAGAATATACCAAGCAATTTCTTAAGTTTACAACAACTTTAAACCCCAAACTGACGGACCCCATTCCTTATACAATGGCAGCCCGTCCAATAATCCCACGATGGCCTTCTAGTCAAGAATTACTCCGGTTGAAAGGTTCCTGTGAAACTAAATCTTTTTAAAATTCTTTTAGAAATTTTTTATTTAGTAAAGATTGGTGGAAATTTTTCATTTTAAAATATAAATTTGCAAAATAGAGTTTATAAAAATTTTGATAGCATAACAGCTATTGTTTTGAAAATTCCATCTTGTAAAATTTCATTAAAAACCTGTACTCTTCAAAAGTAACTCGATTCTCAACTCTCAAGCTTCAGACCATCTTTTCACTTTTCATAAACAACTACAAACATACTTTAATTTGAAAGATAACTTGAAATCATAAACAAGTCATGCATTTATACATGTTGTCTAAAAATTTCATACAATTATACGCAAAATTGTTTCATAGGTTTTCAAAAACATAAATATCATACATGTGTTATCACAAATTTCACAGCAGCACTCGTCTGACTACTCTGGGGTCGAAGTCTCTGCTACTAAAGTACCTGCACCTTCACCTGTCCCTGGGAGGTTTTGCTTATAAAACATTAAACTAAGGGTGAGCTAAACAAGCTCAGTGAGTGTTATGCTTCTATATTCAAATCATATTTTCTAAAATAGTCTCCCTAAATACTTTAAAATCATTTTATAACTATTTCAATGCTATAAAACTAAAATGCATTTTTTGAAAACCTTATCTGAAATAAACACATGTATAACATTCGATATAAATATAATTCATACGCAATAAAATTGGAATATATTAATATATTGAAAAACGGATTTTTGATTTCGGGAAACTATTCTGAAACGCTTTTCAAATATGAAAATTTAGCAACATGTATTATTTCATATTTGTTGTAAACTATAAAAGGTGAGGGCAATAAAATTTTCTAAAAAATTTCTCTTTGTAAAATAAGCCAACCACCAGCGTCTGCATACCACATAGCACCCTATGTTACTGTAAACTAAATTTCTTATGGCCTGGGCCATAGATCCGGTTCCTTGTAGCTTATCACTACTAGAAGCTAGCTGTTATATACCTCTATATGTACATGGACGACACACTAAACTATACTAATTGACATAATCCCTCTCGTGGGTTTCCTCCCGTTGTTAGTGATAGACATCCTTGACATTGCTATGTACGCTTACGGTACTATAGCCGAAAATAACTATTTAAGATATCTATAAGACGTACTATAGGCTTATAAAAACATTTCCATACATACTGCTTTTTATCAAATAATCCATAATTCATATAATCTTTCTAAAATTCATGCAAGAGGTTTTCATGCTAAAACTCATTTATTATAAAAATTTACTTTCAAGCATTCAAAGTATGAATTTAAATTCAACACATAAATTTCATGGTAATTAGAAAACAATTGCATCAAAACATTTTGAAAGGGACACTCACCTTTTCCTAGCTGACGATAATTTATGAATTCAGGTTCCCTCACTTTCGCGTTATCTACACATTTTCATAATCTATTTTTAAGCAACATCGTAACCAATGTTATTCGTAAATACATTTCCATTAACACATATCAACTCACACAAACGCTTTGCTACACAAGGATTTCGAAATACCTTTTTTGAGTCGTACCAATACCGATTATTTGTATTTACTTTCCATTCGAAATTCTAAACTTTTAAGCACATAAAGGATGTCGAATGAAGCCTAATTTCGCTCTAACGCATTAAATGAAATTTTTATATTAATTTCACTCTTATGTTGGCCGAACCTAACATATTTTTATACCATCAATCTTATTGAATTTTTCTCATCATAATCACACTTAAACACATATATTGGGGTATAAATGCAAGTCCAATTCTTAAAACATCATACTTTTGTAAATAAATAAAGTTTGGCCGTAAAGTAGTCATTTGACATTCCAATGCATTTCTTTTAATATCCATGTTATTTTCATCATCAAAACAAACTACAAAATCATCCAGTGACGAGATCCTTCCCGAATCCCTCTTCTGGACCTGAGAAAGACCCTGTAGCACCTCGAAAGAATTCCCATGAACCCTAACTCAGTCCGGAGGAATCTCGTCAGGGCATCGGAAACTCATTTAACTAGATCTTTTAACTTCTTTTACAAGGTGATAGTGATAAAATTTTTTTACTTTTTAATAAAAATTTCGACAGCATGCCGTTTGTTTTTTAAACTATGCCACCCTACAAGTTTCAAATACAGTTTATAAAAACACTTCTACGAAATCCATTTCTCAACTTCCAGAGCCTTCGGCTTATTTCTCACAACACAACCACAAACTTATAAATAAAATCTGAAAACTGAATTTCAGAAAACTTTGATAAAACATTTTTAACTAATGCATCCACTATTTCTTTAAAATATTTACAACTATATATATTAACATATATATGATCAAACTAACAAAATATATATATATAGTAAGTGTCGTCCTATCCGTCCGCCTGCACGTCTGACTGAACCTCGTCAATTGGACGACTAGCTCCTGCTCCTATGGGAGAATTTTTAAGAAAAACATTTAAAGAAAACTATGAGTATAACTCAGTGAGTGGTTAATTTGTATAAACTAAAACTCATTTCTGTGTAAAGTATTCTCCCAAAACAGTTTGTAAAAACTAAAAGGCTTTCTAAAATTCTTTTCTAAAACACTTTCTGGAATCTTTTCTTAAAATCTTTTCTAGTGCTCGCCTACATGGTAACCCAGGGAATATCTACTCCTGACGTGGTAGCATATAAACTCTATCTAACCACTAGGAGTAGGAATCTACCATGTATAGTCACCGAAAGCGGGCCCACGCTGCGGACCGACTACACTACCCTATACGTGTATACGGATCACTCATGCCTCGCTCACACAAGAGTCGACTAGACTCAAATCTCACTAACCGACTTCCTCTCATCTACCGTATCACGTATAGAGCATTCGGCCGGGTACTAAACTGGGGCTAGGGTAAATCATAAGCTATTAAAATTTCTTTTTCTTAATACATTGAAATATTCTAAATTTCAAGGCAATAAATCTAAAATCTTTAATTCTAGCACATTCTCATATACATAAATAATAAACTAAAATCTTTATGCTAGAATTATAATATAAATTCAATTAATAAATGAATAACTATTTATAATAAATTCTTTTAACTTTAAATAAACTTTAAGAAACTATAAACTTTAAAAACTTGTATTTTCACTCGCAACACGTCCTCGGATAGAATCCGATCCTTCTCCGTATGCCTCCGGAACTCTCCGCTTTTACCCTAAAACATCAAATATCCATTTAAGGTCACTTAACTCATTCAAATAACATTCGAAATCAATAAAAATCTCATTTATCTCTATTAATACCCTTTAACGTCTAAACTTTCGGATCTCAATTTCTATTCAATCGGGGTTTTCGAAATCCGTTTTCTCTACATAAATTCTACTTATTCTTTCCTAGGAATACCTCAGTATACTCAATTTCATCGTCGGAAGCTCGAAATGAAATTCGCTCGATTTCGCTTACTAATAAAAATTACTTTTTGCTTCGAACGTCCGACAACTTCAATAATCAATTCTCTAGTGTTCTAACACTCAACTATGATTAAATAAACGGTTTCGAATGTTAAACGAATGTGTTTAGAAGGATTTCGGAAAACACCCTTAAACTTATCCGTTTGGCTCCGAAATCGATCCTAAACTTTTCGTTTTCAAAATCTAACTTCATAAGATTATTCTCTAACCTCTAAATCATCCATCTAATGCCTTAGAATCGAAAATGAACTCGGATCTCACAATACCTATTTTTGGCCGCGACTTTCTCTCTTTTTCTCACCCATTTTTCTTCCATCAAATCACTCACAAATTACACCAAAATCATCCTCACACCTCTCTCTCATCCTTTCTAAACTTTAATTTGAAAAAGAAAAAAGAGATGAGATGAGTTTTAACATAAACTATCAAACTTTAAACTGACATAACTCATCAAATAGGCGACCTTTTTGCTTCAAATTTGTTGGGTTAGCTAGAGGAGATGTCAAGGAATAACTTTTGTGAAGAAACCTTGGCGAAAATCAGACCGGATCTCTTTCTTTTCTCCCTCTCTTTTTCTTGCAGGTTTTTGGCCTCACTCTCGGCTCTCCACTTCTCTCTCTTTTTCTCTCTTCTTTCACGACCAAAATGCACCCAAATAAGACAAAACTCATTTATATATATATTAATGCTCAATTACAATTAAGTCACTCAAGAAAATTTTATTTAATCACCTCAAACTTTCAATAATCTTACGAGTGCCCAAAAATATATATTTTTTTATTCCGTTGGTCCACTTGGCAATTTCCCATCCATTTATTTATTCAACTATTCACTAGATGACATGTGGCACATCTATAGCCACTACTTTTCAAGTCACTTATCTCTTTTCTTATTGGTTGAATTAAAATATCTTTTACTTTATCCCGTGAGCTCACCTCGCTTGATTAACATATAATTCATTTCTAATTCTTTCGAAAAATATTCCATAAATATTTTACACATATTTTATGGCCAATTTAACTTTATAAGCTTTAATTTCGGCCTAATACCTCTCATATATACTTGATAAAAAAATGTTCCTAACCGAATCCGGGTAAATAAATCGATAACTTTTTATACGTATCTATAGCTTAAATACTCGATTTTTATACCCATTCTCTTTAACTCATTCTCATTCACTTGGGTTACACTCCTTGAAACTTCTGCATATTATGCTCACGCATGATCCATGCATACTTAACTTAAAATGTCCATTTTGCCCTTTATATAATCTAATTTCACTTCGACAGGAGAATATTCTGAAAATATTCCATGGTCATCTAATTTTCAAATTGACCATGAAATACTTTAATTGGGTGTCTTATCTATCAGTCTCATGCTTCGAAAAAAAATTCAATTGGGTTTAAACTTATTAAAACCCATTAATCTCTCAAAAGGGCAACATCGTAATTTTCTTCGGATTGCTTAAAACTGACTCAAATGGTCTTCTTTTTGATCCGTTTCTATTTCTCTATACTCTCCTGCTATTTTCGGACCTTTTCGATCGTTAAGGTCAATTTTCGAAAATTTTACTATTCATCCGAAAATTTATGTCCGAAAAATACTATTCACCAAAAACTTTCGTTTCCCACCAAATCTCAATTTATGACCCTGAACAATATAACCAGGTCTAAATTTGGTCTTAAACACTAATTTCGGATCTTTTTTGAAAAAAATCATTATTCGTTTCGAATCCGAACATTATTCACCGAAAATTCTCATTTCTTCCTGACACGACACTTAGGGTCTTATAAATATAATCGAATTCTAACTGGATCCCTTGCATTATTTCTGGACTCTTTATTCTCTATCCGATCGTTGGAAATGAATTCTTTGAGGAAACTAGGATCGAGATTTACCATCCAGCACATCCTAAAATAATTTTCCAACACCTTAACATCAACATGGTAGCTTATATACCAAAGTTTTTCTTCTAATATTAACACCAAGTTTTCAACATTTTGATACATCTATACGCATGAAATTTACTCATATCATTCAAGCTTTAAATTGGTCCATTTGTTCATACTTAAACATCTTGACAAAACAATCAAGCTAAGTTGAACTATAAAACCATCTCTTTGACTGAATTGCGTGCAATCTCATTTCTAATATTTCTTCAAGATTTTATACATCAATATCACACCAAAACTCATCACAACACACTCAAACTACATTTGAACCATTCACACACCACTTGACCGTGACATTTCATGCATCCAACACAAATTTTTCTTCAAATTTCATGCCAAATTCACATACAATTCAACACCCATCATTTTAAGGTCACTAATTCTCAAACTCAAACATAAAATCATAAATCCACACACTTACACAAATTAGTTCATGTAAAACTCAATCCTTATATTTCAAACTAACCTCAAATGGATAGATTTCCCTTCTAGATTGGTGTACACCTCTTGTATGTGTGAAAAACCTTAAAAAATGGCCTTCAAATCTTCCAAAACAGTTGTTGTCTTCTTTGGTTTCTCACGGCATAACAGCTCTCTTCACCTCTCGATCAGCTCCTCCCTTTTTCTTCTCAAAACCGAAAGCACTCTCCCTTGGATTCTTTATGTTTGACCGAGTGAAAGTGTGCCTCTCTTTCATTTGTTTGTTTAATTTTTCACTTTATATATGTTTGATTATTTGAGGACACTTGACACACTTCTTCATCATTTACCATACACTTGTCATCTTGTTATTCCTCTTGCTTGACAAATGTCTCATATACATGCATTCTTACTCTCTTTTCATGACACGTGTAATTCCACTTTCATGCATTCTTTTATATTTCCCAATCTCCTAAAATGCCCTTTTCGTATTTGGAATCATCTCGGGTTCATCTGAAAATTTTATTATAATTTCATTTCACATTCGAGAATTTTATTAAAATTCGATTACACATTTGAATTTGGTCACTTTAAATTATTCTATTACCTCGTAAATGAAATCATCTTTGAAGTTCTCGGAAAATACACTAGAATTCAATTTATCATTCGAACCATCTTTAGTCCACCCGGGAATTTTATTAGAACTCGACTTACCCATCCGAACTTTTTTAGGAATTTTATTAATCATTACCAGACTATTCAAGAATTTTATCGGAACTCAATTTATTCATCCGGATCTATCCGAAAATTTTACTAAAATTCGATTACATATCCGAGTATTTAAAATTATTTTATTCTCTATAAATATTGTATATGGTACTAAAATCGAATAAAGTATTTTCGTTCAATAAACTTCAAATCACTTACGATATCTTCAAATGGACTCATCTTTGATCCGTCTCAGTTTCGTTTAACTCTAGTACTAATTTCAAGACTTTTGATTTGCAAGGTCCGCTTTTCAAAAAATACTATTCATGTGAATACTATTCACACAAAAATACTATTCATCAAAAAAATTTTATCTCTCCTAGGAAAAGGATATTCTAGGTTTTACGAACTTGAAAATTACTATTTACTCATAAATACTATTCATCGAAAATACTATTCATATGAAATTACTATTTATTGAAAAAATTTTTATTTCTCCTAAATAAAGAAAATTCGGGGCTTTACACAAATATTGGCCTAATACTAAACCAACTCTCAGTGGAAAGGAGGGGTGTGAGCTAGGAAGATGCTTTTCTTATTAACTTAGTGAAATTATATATTTAATTAAGAAAAGTAATTTTATGCTTTCTTGCACCAAGGCATTAAACAAGAATTGGAATTTATTTGGCTACTCACTTTACATTCTATATACCTTAATTCTAAAGCTTTGAAAGAATAGATGAAGTTTTAAATTTAAATTGGAATATAATATTTAGATTTAATTTTTTACAAAACTTAAGTCTTTAAAAGGAATTTTGACACATTAATATAATAGATAAGTATTATTTATTTACTTTGGATTTTAGTGTTACATATACAAAATCACTATATACCATCCCCTTTAGAATTTTTATTTTATTTAAATGGGCTATTATCATTCCCCTCGATTTGAAAATAATATCAAATCACCACAAGTTTTGAAATTATTAACCAAAAAAATCCTAATCGTTAGTGGATTAGTTTTTTCCATCTGAAAGTCAACAGTTCTATTAAACTTAGGGTAGACGAGTAACTGCATTTATAAGAAGAATGAATTTCTACTATCGGTGTCTTCTAATTTTAAAAAGTTAGGATAAACCAATCAAATTTATCTATTGTATTCTCCTTCCTAAAACAAATTCTCTCTTTTATTAAATTCAAATGTAATGGATAAATTTGATTGATTTATCGTAACTTTTTATAATTAGAAGATACTTATGGTAAAATTACTTTATATAAATAATTAAAAAATAATATGAATATAATTGATCAAAATTCAATATACTCTAAAAATTAGAACAAAATAACTTGTAGCATATAACCAGAATATTACAAGATAGCAATAATTTTATTTCAATAAACACTTTCCAATAACAACATTTCAAAGAAAGCAACACCAAACTTTTGTGTCATAATTATAGCGTTTGAATATTTTCAATTGTATGTAGCTTTCCGAAAAGCAGAGAGATTGTATGTGATTGGAAGTCATGCAATCTCTCCAAAAGCAATTCATTAACCAAAATCAAGGTTTATAATGGTTGCCTCTAAAAAGCCATCAAAATAGAGAAGGTTTGAAGACAGAAATAACAACCACCATGTTCATGATTCATAGGGAATCTAATTCTATAACTGAAGTGCACCAAATCTTTATTCTTTTTTGCCAACTTTTTCTCTTCTTATGAAACCTTCTATATATACAAGTCATTTGACAACCATTTAGTCATCATGAAAACATTCACGACATCCTTTGTAATCAAATTGAAACTTTTCATTGACAAAAAGGCTAAGAAAGTCTTTTTTGTAGAAGCAAGTAAAGACTTTATAGATTTTCTCTTACACCTTGGTTCTTTGCTTGTTACAACTGTTGTTAGGCTCTTGAAAGAGAAGAGCATTGAGGGTTCCCTTGGTCACTTTCATGAAAGCATTCAAAACCTTGTGAAAGCCTATTTGCAACCAAACAAAATTGAAAACTCACTTCTAAGCCCCAAAGCTCCAATATATGCCATTGATATTCTCTTATGTCGGTTGATCACTATTTGGCCAATCGTAAATCATACATTTGCCCTTATTTTCATCATTTTGTGGCTGATGTTCCAAACTTACTTTGTCCTATTTATAAGAATAAAAAAGACTAATGAATTGACTTATATTCCTCCATCAACGACAAATAGTTCGGTACCTGTTGAGGGTGGCTTTTTTTAAAGGATTAATAAATTACATTGTGATTGATGATTTGGAGTTTATGCCTATGTCCACTACTAATGTTGTTACTATGCTCAACAATTTCAATGTTACGGATATGAGTGCATTTGCGGAGATCTTCATTGAATTAGTTGTAGAAGAGGTATACTAATGCTATACTTACTGCATTATTAAAGCATACCCACTTTAACAATAGGATGGTTGAATCATATCAAGTTAGGGATTTTTTTTTTTTTTTTTTTTTTTTTTTGCATCTATGACTTTTTTTTTTTTTAATAAAAGGTTATTGGTCAAAGTCAACTTATTATTAAAAATAAATAAAAGATTACAAAAATAAACCAATTAGAACCTCTTAAAGCCAAAACTAACAAAATCGATTTTTGCTTCCGAAAAGAGAGGGCATGAAAAACCAGGAGTCGTCCACCACCAAGTTGGATGAAAAATTGAAGGTGATTGAGAGGCTAGCACATCCACCACAGAATTTCCCTCACAATAAATATGAGAAACCCTAAAATTCATACCCCGTTCATAGTCAAGACATTGCTCCCAAGCTGGTCGCCAACGTTTGAAAACTTTAGAAGAGCAAGCAAGAAAAAGAGAGGCCACATAAGTAGAATTACTTTCTAGTCAAAGCTTATTCCAACAAAACTTCCAAGCATACTGAATGGTGTGAATAATTGCTGCTGACTCTACCTCAAAGGCAAAACTTATTCCTAATGGAATAGCGAAAGAAGTCTTGAAAGACTTATAGGAGGTCCAAAAAATTCCTACACAACTAGTTAAACTAGTAAACCCAAAAGTAGAACTGTCAGTATTAACATTGATCCATCTTGGAAGGGAGGGTAGACCAAATTACTTCTATAATATAGAGAGCTTTAGGAGGCCTAACAAAAACGTGGAGTTTACGTGGAGCTAAAAGGTCACCTACTGAGTTTCGTATAACCTCAAAACTAAGGGAATCTGCCTTATGAATGGAATGCCGGACAAAAGAAAAAGCCACATGTAAAGAAGGGCACTTACCTTTGAAAGTGGTAGTGATAGGACCCGGTCTGGATTCCCTCTAATGAATCCGATGGTCTTGCCAGGCATCTCATGAGACCCTTCTGAAGTTTAACTAATAAGACCCAAAAAGACGTCATGGAGCGAACCCGTATCTATAAATAACTTTGCTAAACAAGAAAACCATCCACTTTAAAATTTCATTACAATTTCTAAGCAAAATATATCTAAAAACATCATCATAAACATTACTAAAAACATTATCTAAAATAGGCATGTCATCATGTTTACATAAAAATTCTACAAAATCTTATTCGAAATTTGAAATGCCCATAATAACGTAATTAATAATTAACATTAAAAACACAACGTTTACAAAAGAACAATGCAGCGTCGTCAGTCATCTGACTCACCTAGTCTGATCGCAGCAGACCGGTACCCTGATTCCTTGTTTTTGCACCTGGGAGGTTTTGTAACATAAAACCAAACATTTGTAAGCCGTAAAGCCTAGTGAGTGCGAGAGTTTTGTTTAAACTAAGTCATATAAAATATCTCCTAAAAACATTTTCGAAAATATTTTTCTTTAAGACGTTTTATTTTCGAAAAACTTGGGTTTTATAAATTATCTTTAGGATTCCGAAAGCTTTTTCTAAAATATTTTCTTTCTAAAATCCGTTTTTCAAGGTATGCGTCTCTTTCTAAAATCTATATTAATGGAGAACCCAAGGAGAGCTACAATCACATGAACGGGTAGACTAGCTTTGCTTAGTGTTTGGGGGGAGGGGGGGGGGGGGGGGGGGGGGGGGGGGGGGGGGGGGGGGGGGCGCAGGGGTTACGTGGCGAAATAGCTATCATCGCACACCGTGACAAAGCTACAAAGACATCCTGCTACTACATAGTGAAACTATCATTGCACATCGCAAGCGAGATAATACCTCACGAGTGTAAAAGGCGACTCAACAGATATGACAGACTCTATCCCCCCAATGTTAACAGGACTAACCCTCCAAACACTTGCCTTACACTGTAGGGTATACTGGTTGGGTCAAATGCTAGAAGGTCTGTCTATCAATAAGCTTGAGTCGTTCCACTAGTCTTTGAAAATCTTTACTTTTTTTTTTTTACTCTTTCTATATTTCAAATAAACTAATCTTTCATGCTACACATGAACTATTTTCTTTGACTTCTAATTTCATATGAGCTGCTGGGGACTGCAGCACTGCCAAACCAGCTCGAGCTGCAAGCTTGCATCTCTAGCTCGCACCTTTAGCGAGCTCTTACTTGCACAGCTCAGCCTCTGTTGTGGGCATTCATCTTAGTGAGCTCACTAAGCTTACTCTCTCAGCGAGCTGCCACCTCCTTCTAGCTCAGGTCGCTCCTTAAACCCTTTCAGCTTGCCCTTACGAGCTACTACCTTAAGCCAACTTGGCCAGGCACCCCTGATGGGTTACGACCTCACTTAGCTCCTTCTGCGAGCTCGCACTCTAGCCCAGTCCAGGTAGGCGAGATGGAGAGCAGCAGGCGTAGCCCAGTTAGCTCCTTAGTCGGTCATCTTAACTAGCTGAAATGTGCTAAAGGCCTCCTCCAGCTCGCATCTTACGAGCTACTGCCCTAACTTGCACAACTCATCTCTAACACCTCGCTTTCGAGGTTTCACATTTCACACACTCAACAACATATCATCAATTCTTTACCAAGCTCTCAGGTCGTGACCTCATCAAGTTCAGCGGCAGAAACTAAATCATCTTAAATCATAAATAAACCACTACAAATCAATATCATTCTCAGTTATTTCACTTACCAGACTCTTGCTTAACCATTGCCTTGCTTTCTCACTCGCTTTCAACTTCAACTCACCATATCTATATACCAAAAATCTTGTTAATCACTTATAACCCAGAAGCTGTTCTCGACATCTTTTCACCAACATAAAATCATAAAAATTTATTCTTATCACTTAAATCTTACTAGATTTGGTTTCTCACCTTCCAACAGCTTGATTCTCCTTAAAAATGGCAGAAATCAGCTTGGTCACCACTACAGATTTGCCTTCATTCTCTTCTGCCGACAACTTCCTCTTCTCTCTCTCTCTCTCTCTCTCTAGATTTTCTCTTCTGCCGACACTACTCACCATACACCTATATTTAAAGGCGTGGGTCAAGCTCACTTTTGACTCTTAAACTTCCTCAAAATTACAACTTTACAAGATTCTAGAGAATTCTTCACTTTTCCTCAATGTCATTGTCATTTCCTCATATTTACAATTTTGTCATTCTTTACAAAATCTTTTATTTTTACCAATTTAATTTCATCATAGAACATCTTAAAATTTCTTTTTTTATTATTTTATAAACAAAATCATCTTAATCTATACATGAATTTATTATAAACTCGGGAGAGAGTGTTACAGGCAAAATTTTAAGTAACCCAGATAACCTAAAAAATTGCACTGATGTTAGCTTTCCAAAGATGTTGAAGTTGAGAGTAAAAGGCAATAGACATAGTAGCTTGCCATAAATTTCTAACCATCTCAGAGAGAGAAATATCATGATTGAAAGCAGAAGATAAGGAATGCCAGAGGTTGACTGTAAAAGGGTAATTGAGAAATAGGGACTTCAAGCTCTTATTCGCAGCCCAACATAAATGACAACAAGAAGGTAAAACAAACACTCTCCACAAAAATGTCAAATTAGTGGGAATTTGTTATGCATGATTTACCAAACCAACAAAGATCTTGAAGAAGAAATGAAAGCTACCTAAATATATCGAGCCCAACGGAGATGAGACTGCAAAGAAGATAAAGAGTTATAAGTATCGGTAGTAGTCATTTTTCCGTCAAGGGAAAGAGTTTAGACTTTTGAATCAATTGAAGTACAAGTAAGCACCTACTTAATATCATAAACTAAATTTATAAAACTCAAAACTTCTGAAATAGTATTTCTTGATGAATAGTATTTTTGTGTAAATAGTGATTTTTCAAAAAACGGATCCCGAAGTCAAAAAACTCCAGAATAAGTAATAAAGTCTAAGGAAATTAAAACAGATAAAAAATGAGTCCGTTTAAGGTAAAATGAAACCGTTTCTGGATCCGACTAGGAATTTGGAAGGATTTTCGAAAAAATTTAAAAATTTAGAGAAATGTCAAAATGAATATCAAAATGCTTAAGAAAAATTTTAGAAACTCAAATGACACTTCCGAAAAAAGATTCAGATTGAAATGTAATCAATCCGAAAATTGCTAGAGGCGATTTAGTGAATTTACGGAGAGTCAAAAAGGGGTATGGAATGACTTTTAAGAGTCACTAAGGTTACTAGAAGTATGTAGGAAGTCTGAATATAGGTCTTGGTAAAATTTGATAGGATTTCAAAAAAAGTTCCAAAAAAGCTGAATTTGGGCGTTCCGAAAAAGTCATATCAAAAGAAATAAGAAATGATAGATATATGGGACAAGTAACCATAGAAATGTAACATGTGGCATAAGGGATAAGGATGAGGACACTTGGAAAGATTTGATGGATGATATTTTTGTAATTTTAAGTTAGTTAAAATACAAATTAGACTTTAGCAAGGTTTAATATATAAAATGAAGTGTGAAAGGAGTTGAACCAAGTGAGATCACTCAGCCAAAGAGAGGAGAGACGTGAAGAGAGAGCTACACTCGTGAGAAGAGAGTAGAATCGAAAGAAAAAAAAAAAAAAAAAAAAGGAAGAGCAGGCCGTGAAAGAGGAAGATGGAAGAAGCAGAAGAAGAAGAAGAGGAGATCCCAAGTGAGTTCCAACCTTCCTTACCTCTCTAATCCATCAAGACTTTTCAAGAAAACAAAAGTGAAGAGAGTGAAGGTAAGTTGATGAATTTCATGAACTAGTTTTATGGGTTTTTAAAGTTTGGTGATTAAATGAGTTTTTGATGGATTTATGGCATGATTAGAGGTTGACCATCATTAAATTGAGTTTGGAAAGGAAAGAAAGCATCAAAGATTTTTAGGTCAAGAAATTAGTAAGGTAAGGGTTAGAGTTAGGGTTTGATGATCAAAAGTTGATGAAATTTGATTGATTTTTAGTTTAAGGCTTTAGTGATGTAATTGATGATTATTTGAAGCATTTGGTCATGATTTTTGAGCTTAGAATGAAGTGAATAACTTAGTTGTGTTATATACTAGTATATGCCTAAATTGGAAAAGTTTACGTGATTGAATGGATTTTAATGTTTGGATGAGTTTATATGTGGTATTGTATTTATTTTAGGTGAATTTTGGAGAGAAAAATCAAGTGACTGAATAGATGGACATGTATATTAGTGTATGGATCATTTGTGTTTTGCATGTGTTTAAGTTGATTTTAATGTTTGAATGAGTTGTATGCGGTTTTGGGATTTGGATTGATTAGAATCAAAAGAATGTAAGAAAAAGGGAATTGGAAAGTTTGGATGTTGATTTTAGTTAAGGTCAAGAATGAGTGTATAAGTTGTTATTCAATCATTTTAATGTGTTTTGGTGATGTTTATGGTGTGTTCGAATGCCTTGATGCAAAGGAAATTAAAAAAAAATCGATGTGAGATTATTGGTTGGAATTATGGTAGAGTTATGAATTTATTGAGTATATATATATTGAATTGGAATTAAGTGATTAATTGATATCTTATGTGTTAGATTTAATTGAGTGATTAGTTCGATATTTGAATGAGTTTAAATGCAAAATTTTGGTTAGAAAGTTGGTTGGAAGATTAGTCAAGAATATGGTGTTGTTATGCATTGGTGTATGAAATTTTAATGAAGTTACTAATATGACGTATTTATGAATCCTAAATCAAGATTTTGGTTGGATCAAAGTGTTGGAAAATTGCAAGATCAAAGGAGGACTTGAAGAGTGGTGAAATTGTATTGGACATAAGTTGTGAGTGGTTATAATTTTTAAAGTGTTTATGACTTTTTAATGAGTTATAATTTATTAATTCAATTGTTGTTAAGTTCCTCATTTTATGATTGTTAAAGTTATCATTTTTGTTTCATCGTCAATTTTATAATTGCGATTCATTTAAACTTTATCATGTTAATTATTTTAGTATTAAAGCAATCTATTATATTTGAGTAATTACACGCAAAAATTAGACATGCTAAAGTCATTTACGAACGTTAGGCTTTTGCCTTAGAAAAATAAAATTTTAGCTTCAAACCATGAGTTGAAAGAAAAGAAAGAATTTTTAGTATATTGAAAGAGATTTTAGATGCCTTTGGTTTACCCTAATCCCCAGTATATCCGACCGTAGTACCATTGTGTGTATGACAAAATGGTTGGGATAATTACTAGCTTGGGGGTTGAGTCTGAGTCCGTGAGTCACTCTTTACACGTATATGGTAGTGTAGATTTGCATGATGTTGCAGGGGATCATGACCCTAGGGTTCCCACATTTGCTATTACACATGGTAGCATTCCTAAGCTTAGGAGGTGATGAGAAATTTCATCACAATAGAGCTAAGATTTCCTTAGGTTTCCTTTGGCTAGATAAAAAAGAAAAGCATATGAACAGATGTGTAGTTTATTAAATAAGAATTTTATTACCAATTTCGAGAATAAAAAAAATGTTTCTGAGCTTTAATTAGTTTTATAGTTTTAATGAAAGTTATAATAAAATATTAGTTTCCTAAATTATTTTGGGAGGATAGATATTTTAGAAAAAAAAAAATTAGTTAAAAGTTATCCACTCACTAAGTTTTATCCTCATTATTCTTTTCATATGTTTGTGAAAAATCCTCCCCAGGTACAGGTATGAGTAGTCAATCAAAAAAGGCTCTATCAGACACGTAGATGGCCTGACACAAAGATATCATTGCATAGGTTTATAATTGAAAGTGTATGTCATGCATTACATGCAACTTTTTGGTGAATATGTTGTAAATTATATTTTGGGTTGTATATAGTATTTTGTATTTAAAAAATTAAATTTTTGGTGAATGAAATTATATTTTTATGTTAAATGAAAATGAAATGCATTTATAGATTTCAAATCAAAAAATATTTGTGGTTGGATTATGGAAAATGATTTGAGGACCTGAGACCCAGTAGTGGAGAATTTATTGAAATAGAAGTGTTAAATTTTTAAATTTGTAAGGTGGCATGTTCGAAGAAATAGTCGTTATGCTATCCAAATTTCATAAATCCATTTTGTAAATGTTTGAAATAACAAGAAAAGAAAAAGAAAAATTTTCTGCACGTTTTTTGCATTAAACGAAAATTTAGAAAAGCTTTGGAAAGTAAATGACATAGCTTCATGAAAACTTTCTAATTAGATCAGGTATCCGTTGGAGGGTTACCGTGAGGTGGTCGGCAGGCCAAGTAAGGAGAGGGGCCTGTCAATTTGGTATCAAAGCAATTTTTTGAATTTATTTTCATATCAAGCATACATTGCATGACATTTTAGTATGTTTTGAATGCAGTGAGTAATGCGTCATGCTGGCCATCCCCGTACGTGTAGAGCCGCAGCGAAGGCTCCATTTGTTCCACTAGAGGGTGAAGAAAGAATAAACGAATCAGTGAATGATCCGCAGGCAGAGGGTCCATCTGAACTGCTTGTGGGAGAGCTTGTATTAGACCCGATTGAGAGATTAGCCCAAGTGATAGAGGGTTTGAGGCTATGTGCACCTCGTGCCACTGTAGAGAGGGCGAGGAAATTGAGTGTTGAGGCGAATGATGGATCAGGAGGTCCACCAGTTGCTATTGATAGGACCCTACCTAGATTCCCTCTAATGAACCCAATGGTCCTGCCGGGCACCCCACGAGACCCTTCTGAAGTCTAACTAATTAAAACTCAAAAGGATATCGTGAAACGAACCCGTAACTAAAAATGATTAAATTTAAAATCTCATGTTCAACTCAAAGCAATTTCTTTAAAAACGTAATCATCATTACATCACATATTCAAATATCTAGCACATGTAGGCATCATCATTAAAATAAAAGTTCTACAGAGTTTATTAAGAATAAAAAATATGCCCAACACATGATTGATGTTCAAATCATAATATTTATAAAAGTCACTATGCAGCATTGTCAAAAGTCTGTCCCACCTAGTCTGAATGCAGCGGACTAGTACCTCGATCTTTTCGTTCTTGTACTTGGGAGGATTTTGAAACATAACACCAAAAGGTTATAAGCTATAAAGTTTAATGAGTGTGAAGGTTTTCATTTAACTAGTTTTGTATAATGCCTCCCGGAAAACGCTTTTTGAAAACATTTTTGTTTAAAACCATTTATTTCTAAAAACAGGGATTCTATAGATTTTTTTTTTTTTTTTACTTGAAAGTTTCAAAAGCTTTTACTAAACTGGTTTTATAAAGTGCTAAAGTATTTTATAGTTTTCTAAAATATTTCCTTTCTAAAACTTACTTTTAATGGTATGCTTTCTCTTTTTAAAACGTACTAATGGGAACCCGATGGAATGCTATAATCACATGGCGACCGACCCAAATGACGCACAATGTGAGATACTAATCACGTGGCGTATATGCTAACAGTGCACACCATGACAATACTATAAAGACATCCTGCTATTGCGTGGCGAAACTACCATCGCTTACCGTATAATGAGATAATACCCCGCAAGTGTAAAGGGCGACACGACAGACACAACGGACTTTATCTGTAAACCCCTAGTATCGAATTATAACCTCCTATTGTTAAGAGAGAGATTAGAGAGTTAAAATCAATCTCTACAGTAAATTAATGGAATTTCATGGTCTCGAAAAATTATTAATTCAAGAGTACGACGAAATTCGTCGAACATAAAAGTTAAAGTAGCGTGTCAATGAAAATCCAAGTTAGGAAATCGAAGATTTTAGTCCATGATAATCTAATTGAAGTTTAATTAAAAAGAGAGCGTTAAGTGGTCGATAAGACAAGCTTGACGGTTAAAGTAAATTTTAATGGAA
The DNA here is from genome assembly GCA_019925255.1 of Litchi chinensis. Lineage (NCBI taxonomy): Eukaryota > Viridiplantae > Streptophyta > Magnoliopsida > Sapindales > Sapindaceae > Litchi > Litchi chinensis. The sequence goes on along the minus strand of CM034463.1, from coordinate 28,342,472 downwards.
CGAGAATTTAATTAAATGATGAAAGCTGAAATTGGAAACAAAGATGGATGGGTAAATATGAGAAACAAAGAAAAGAGCTGAGATTGGAGTGAAATTAAAAAGAATTGGGGCATGATGCAATTAAGAGAAGTTGATTAGTATATATACAACCCTTAAGCTGAAAATTGTTTCAGCAAACACAAAGGAAACAGTCATCAGTTGACAAGAACCGAGAGAATTCGCGAGAGAGAGAAAGAGCAACGAGCAGTTCAGCCGTGAGTCAAGGTAAAGACCGAGAAGAGAAGAAGATGAGGAGAAGCAACCAGCAGCAAAGAAGCAAAGTAGTTGCTGGTCATGCCTAACAAAAACAACCAGTAGCAGTAGAGCAGAACCGAAGCAGAAACGTGAAAACAACAGGGGTCTGGACGGCAGACCAGAAAAGTGGGAGAAGAAGCAATCATCCAGCCCATTCAAGCCTTGAATCCTCTTCTTTAAACCCTCTCCCAAGTCCCTCTCAACTCTCTAAGTCAAGAACCAAGTAAGAAATTAGCTCACTCTTCCTTTTCTTTGCTGAAAATTCAGTAGAGATGCTGAAATTATTTCTGCATAATTTTGTTGTGTGTTGTTGGAGGTTTTGCACTAAAAATGGTGTCAAAACCTAAGTGATTGTTATAGAACCTTAGAGGATATGTTGTTGGGTGTAAATGGTAGCTTAGGGTTGTATTTATGGGCTTTTATAGGCTTGAGAACCATAGAAACGAAAATCTATTTTCTCACACACCAACTAGTTGATGAAATGTGTGAGTGAAGTTTGAATATTTAAATAACCAAGTTAGGTTTATGTGTGTATTAGAGACTTCAAGAGCAGTAAATAAGCTCTGAAATTAAGAGGTTTTGAACCCAAGTTTGAGCATAAAAATGATTAGAAAATGATAGGAAAGCATGTAGGAATAAGAGAAGCTTAAGAGAGCTAATTTGACAATATTAGTGATTCCCAAGCTCAAATTTGAGCTAGAGGAGACCTGACCATATTTGGTTTATTTGGGGGTGTTCTACACCTCAAATGATGCCTAGGAACCATAGAAAACCATAGGTTTTGGAACGGATCGAATCCGATAAAAATTGTGCAAGTTAGGCGCAAAATAGTACCGTTAGAGCTCTGAGAAGTGAAACGGCTAGCCTAATGCAATTTTTATGGTATAAAATGAGTTTAGTTAGTCATTATTAGTTAAATGAAGCTTGGTTATGGAAGAAAAACTAGCGTCACTAATCCGAAACGAAAAGTTTACTAAACGTGCACTAAAAAGTGCCCGAAAGTGTCCGAAACCAGGCGTTTTCCTGAGATTTGACCTATCAAACGACAATATTTTTCAACGAAATTTGACGTGTAACTAGAACGTGAGATAAGTGAATCGTAGGAAGAAGAACGAAGGAAAATGGAGCCTCGAGCAACGTGATACCACCTGTTCTGTTATGGGCTGTAAGTTGAGAATTAAAAATGTAATTTTTCGTTTTGAGCCTCCAACAACTAAACGGACCGTGTGGAGTGATCCCTAGGGGTCTAAAACTAAAACTTTTACACAAAAATCGGGATTAGAGAGTCTCGGTTGAGTAGAAACAAGTTAGGAGGTTATATAGAGAAAAATGACTATAGTTGAGAAATTCTAACTTATAGTTAAGAATTGAGTTTTGTTATTAATAATGATGAGAAAATATTGTGTAGGTGACGAGAGCGTGAGCGACGTCCATGAGTCTCATCGAGACGCTTGACGCGGAGTGACGCGGCCTTGAAGTAAGTGGTTCGCCACTTGTAGTCGCTTAGATTCCATGTCAACCCTTGATTGTTGTAATGAATATGTTATCTAAGTAATAAAGGAAAATGAATATGATTTTCAATATTGAAGTTTAAGTCGAGTGTATAGATTCCTATGAGGTCTATATAGCAATTGAGATGAATGCTAAGTTGTCAAGAAAAGAATTTGAAATGAGAAAATTTTCAAGATTTCCAACTAGTGAGTTTGTGCTTTTTGGACTAAACAAATGAGTTATCAAAACTCATGTGTATGCCTTAAAGTTATGAGATTAAGCATTACGAGAAGATGCAGAGAATTCCGTCCGTAATTGCTCAGATTGTAGAAAAGTATAGCGCTACGTTGCGATGCAGACAATTGCGCACGTAGTTGGTTAGTTGATAGTTAGCGCTACGAAGCGATGCAGTATATTCCACTCGTAGTTGCCTAGAGTTTTAGCACTACACTTGCGACGCAAAAAATCCCGCATTGTAATTACTCAGTGATAAGATTTAGCGCTCTACGTACGATGCAGTAAATTCCGTAACGTAGTGGTCGAGACACTTTAATAGCTTCACGTTGGCGTTAGTTATAATCGCCCGTGATGGTTAGAATGAGTCAAGGATACACATAGGAGGCTTTAAAGAAATTGTAAAACTTGCATAACAATAAATTCTATGTTAGTGGATGTGATATTATATATCCTTGTTGCACTAACTTGTCGTTTATTTTGTAGCTCATTTATTTTCATTGCGTGACACCGCCGGACGAGACGTCGATCTTCTGTTTTGCATATCTACTTAGGTGGGCGCATTACGCTAAACAATTGTGTACATGTATTGAATATATTGTACTTCGAAATGCATTGATGTTCGAAATTGTAAATTTTAAATAGTTGGATAACTTGTTATATTTTGAAATTGATATGTAGTTATGTATTATATTATGAATTGCTTACATTTATGGAAATTGTAATGATAATAATTGTTTGTGGATAACGAAGTGGGGAGGTGTTCAGATATAGTCGAAGTGTGATTTTTTTTACAAGTGAAATTTTGGTTTTATCGAAAATGCAATCGTTATGCTGCCGAAAATTTTATAAAAAGTATTTGAAATAGAATCAAAGAAAAAGTTATCACTCCCAACCCGTTAAAGAAAAACTAAATCAATAAGTTTTAAACGAGTAAACCGGTGTAACAAAGTTAGGGTTCGCTTCCCGGATGTCTTCGATCCGACGAGTTGGGTTCGATGAATACATTGAAGTGCCTGGTAGGATCCTCCAGACAAGAGTCTAGATAAGGTCTGGGAAGGGTCCTGTCATTATCCCCCCAATTTTAGTAGGACTAGTCATCCCAACACTTGTCATACACTGCAGGATATATCGACCGAGTCTAAATCTATAAAGCTATAAATTGCTCTATAAATCCTAGGTAATCCACTAGTTTTTGAAAATCTTTTTCTCTTTCTATAGTGCAAATTAAATTCTTTCTCATAAAATATATTGATAAATTGCATACCATCTCATAAGTAAACTATTTTTTTCATACAAGAATATAAAAACATCTATAAGCTAGAATAATTAATAAAAATCGGAATAACGTTTACATAATAAGCTGAAAGAAATAGAATATATTTAATAGAAATGAACTATGAACTATTTCTTTTCATGCTAAGTATGAAAACACTTATGAGCTAAAATAAGACATGAAAATCTATAAAAGTCTGTGTAAAATAACTAAAAAGAAATTAACATTTATAAATATATTTTACACTCACAGCTTGCTGTCCGATCCACTTGCACTACTGTTCCAATAACCCACCCAGCTCGCTTGATCACCTATATTTAATCACAAATGGAATCTTCACTTAGCTAGCTGAACTGTCAACTTTAACTCCTAATTTCATATGATCTGTTGGGGACAGCAGCACTGCCAGTCCTGTTCAAGCTGCAGGCTCGCACCTCAGCTCGCCTTAGCTTGCGCCTTCAGCTGGTTTCTAACCTTGCTCAGCTCAAGCCGAATTGAGGGCATTCATCTTTAGCGAGCTCGCTCAGCTCACTCTCTTAGCGAGCTACTACTTTCTTTTAGCTTAGGTCATTCCTTATCACTTCTCAGCTAGCCCTTGCGAGCTACTGCTTTAAGCCAGATTGGCCAGACACCCTTGATGGGCTGCGACCTCATTTAGTTATTTTTTGCTAGCTCGCACTCCAGCCCAGTCCAGACAGGTAAGATGGAGAGCAACAGATATAGTCTAGCTCGTTCTTCAAATCGACCATCTTGACGAGCTTAAACACGTTAAGGGTCTCCTCCAGCTCACTTCTCACGAGCTCCTACCCTGACTAATGCATACCTACTTATAACACTTTTTTTTTCCAAATTTTCTACATTTTACGTTACCATTAACACACCTTAACCTCACTTCATATACATTTATTCAATCATATTTCACCAGACTCTTCCTATCAACCCAGGTCGCGACTTCAACAATTTCACAACTGAAAACTTAACGTCCTAAGAAATAATCAAACTACTTCAATCAATATTTTATTAGCTTCATTCACTCAAATCAGGTTGCAATACCACAACAGGTTGTGTGACGAAACTCAATCATTCTAAACCGTAATCAAACTACCACAGATCAATCATCATTTTTCAGCTACATTACTTACCAGATTTTTCTTCAGTCTCTTGCCTTGTTTTGCCACTTGCCCGCTGCTTTAAATCATCAAATCTATTTACAGAAATCTCATTAGAACAGATGCAAAGCTATTGACAGCACTTGACAGGTTTCATACAAAAAAGGAAACGATGAAATCTTGATCTTATCGCTTTACTCTTACTAGATCTGGTTCCTAAATCAATACTTTACCTTTCAGCAGCTTGCTTTCCTCAAAAGAAAAAATGGCAAAGATCCAGCTTAAACGGCTGAAAATCTGCCTTCATTTTCTGTGTTGACCACTCTCTCTCTCTTTTTTAGATTTTTCTTTCCTTTTGCCGACACACTCACCCCACCCACCTATTTATGGGTGTGGGTCAAGCTCACTTTTTACCTTTAAACTTTTTTAAAATTACGACTTTGCCAAATTCTAATAATTCCTTACTTTTCTCCAATGCCCTTGTCCTTTCCTCATATTTATAATTTTGTCATCCTTTATAAAATTATTTATTTTTATCAATTTACTCGTCAACTTTTAATATTAAATTTAATCATAGATCCTTTTGGAAGCCCTATAAAAATTTAATTTCATTATAGAATACCTTAAAATTTCTTTTTATTATTTTATAAATAAAAATTTTCTCATTCTGTACATAGGTATAATACAAATCTAGGAGAGGGTGTTACAACCATTGAATGGTGTGATAGTGTAAACCCCTAGTCTCGATTTATAACTTCCTAGCATTAGAAACTAGATGATGGAGTTAAAAGAATAGATTTAGTCAACGATTATCCAAATCGGAACATTTCGGGAATTAATAATCATTTAGGACTATTCGATAATCGTATTAAAGAAAATAAAGTTAGATAAGAGGAAAGTTATATTTTTACAAATAAGAGATATATATATAATTGACAATGTGGGCAAATCCAAAAGTTAGAACGTTATTACATAAATGTCCATAAGTATTAAAGTATTACTAAGTGATTAAATAAGTGTTAGTGATAGTCCAACAAATCCAATAGAAGCAAAACTTTCAAAGAAATAAAAGAGGAAGGGTGTAGTAGCAATTAAGCAAATAAGAGAGGGAAATTGTGTGAATTGGAAGAGATGAGGTCAAGAATTTCAATTATTGAAAGGTTGAGCCTATATATAGGGACACTTATCATATTTTTTGGAAAGAAAAAGATGCAATTCAGTCGTGCAACAAGCAAAAGCCGTGAAACCGAAATCAAGAGCAGCTGCTGGTCATGAATCAGAGCAGAACCGAAGAAGAGAAGAAGAAGCAATCAGCAGCAAAAAGGCAAGAAGCAAGTCTGGTCGTGCAAAACAAAAACAAAACAGCAACCAAATCAGTTCAGCCGTGAGAAGTCAAACCAGAAACAGATTTCAGCGTGAAGAAGTGCAGAGCATAATAGAAACTGGACAGCAAGTGAGAGTGGAAGAAGAAAGCCTATTCTAGCTCTTTTCAAACCTCTAACTCCCCTCTCTAAACTCTTTTCCAAGCCCCTCTCACTCCTCTAAACAAAAAAAATCAAGTGAGATATCATCTTCCTTTTCTTCTTACTTGCTGAAAATCTGAAATAAAAATTGGAAGTGTGAGCTGTTAAGTGTGCAGAATTTTTGTTGTGTTGTGTTGAAGGTTTTACACTTAAAATTTGTGTAAAACCCTAGGTGATTTATGTAGAGAATTAGATGATATGTTGTTGTGTGTTAATGATAGCTTAGGATTGTAATTAAGAGCTGTCATAGACTTGATTTAAGTGGAAACAAAAATCAGCTTTCACACACTCCAACTACTTGATAAAAGTTGTGAGTGAATTGTAAGAGTTTAAATGACAAAGAAATGTTAGTGTGTGTGTTAAGGACTTGAAGAGTAGTAGATATCCTTGAGTTTAGATGGTTTTGAACTCAAAATTTGGCATGAAAAGGATTAGAAAAACATAGAAAAGCATCTAGAAGTCAATAGAGGTAGTTTAGACAAAATTGGTCATCCCGAGCTCAAACCATGGGCTAGGGGAGACCTGTGCAAAAATAACATATATGATGATGTTCTACACTTCAAATGATGCCTAGGAGTCATAGAAAACTATAGGTTTTGAAACAAATCGAATCCGATAAAAATTGCGCAAGTTTTGTGCAAAATGGTACTGTTAGAGCTTTGAGAAGTGAAATAATTAGGTGAATGCAATTTTTATTGCATAAATTAAGATTAGTTGATCACAATTAGTTAAATGAAGCTTAAATACGAAAGAAAAACTAGCGTCGCTAGTCCGAAACGAAAAAGTGCACAAAACGTGCACTAAAAGTGCTTGAAAAAGAGAGTTTTTCTTATATTTGACATAGCAAACGATAGAATTTTTTGACAAAATTTGACGTGTGACCAGAATGTGAGATAAGTGAACCGTAGGAAAAAGAACGAAGGAAAACAGAGCCCCGAGCAGGGGGCTGTGATGCATTCTGTTATGGGCTGTCAATGAGGCGAAAATTTTCGATTTTTCGTTTCGGGCCTCAGAAAATTATACGGACCATGTGGGGTGATCCCTATGGGTCCAAAACTGAAAATTTTATGAAGAAATCGAAATTAGGAAGCCTTGGTTAAGTTAGAAGTGATTAGAGAAAGTTAGAGTTAAGAAAACGCATTGTTTTGTTTTTCAAAGTTTCAAGCATTGTGTGAGTTGTTTAATAAGTGTTTGGTAGTGTATTTTAAATGAGAAAGTATTGTGTAGATGAAGAGCGAGCTACCAAGGCCCCCGAGATTCATGGATGCACTTGACGCGGCTTTGAGGTAAGTGCTTTGTCACTTACAGTTCTTTCAAGTTATATTTCACTTCTTTTATGATTATGTTGAATAGAAATAAAAATGATTTTTAACTATCAACGTTCAAGTTTCAAGTATATGGGTTCTTATGGAATCCATAAAGTGATCCAAATCAATTTTAAGTTGTTCTAAAAGAGTTGAAATGAGAGAGTTTTTAGAAGTTCCAAAACTAGTCTGTTTTGTGCTTTTGGTACTAAATAGATTTAGTTTTAAAACCCATATATATACCTAAGATTTGTGAGAATTAGCGCTACGTGACGATGCAGAAAATTCCGTCCGTAGTCATTCAGATTATAGAAAAGTATAGCGCTACGTTGCGATGCAGACAATTCCGCACGTAGTTGGTTATTTTATAGTTTGGCACTATGTGGCGATGCAATAAATTCCGCTCGTAGTCGCCCAGAGTTTTAGCATTACTGATGCAGAAAATTCCGCTTTGTAGTTGCTCAGTTATGAGATTTATCACCCTACGTGCGATGAAGTAAATTCCGTCCCGTAGTGGTTGAGATATCGTATTAGCTTCACATTGGCGTTAGTTAAAAATCGCCCGTAATGGATAGAAAACTCCGAGGGTATATATGAAAATTTTGAAAGAAAATATTAAGATTTTGAAGATATTGAAAATATATAAGATTTTAGTTTAATACATTGATGCATGTTATATTATACGATTTTGTTGCACTAACTCGTTTGATGATTGTGTAGCTTATTTATATCCTTGAGCGCTGCCGCAGGACGGTGGAATGACGACACTCTCTTTTTACATATACGTATATAGGTGGGAGGACCATACAAGACGTGTGTACATTTGTATATATGAATTGATTGTGTTGCATGTTGAAATGCACTTGCATATTCAAATTGTATATTTGTAAATATTCATGCATTTTATATATGGTATATAGTTATGTATACTTTAGCATTAGTGCATGCTTGGGTTTGTGAAAATCGTGATGAATAATGTATATATGTGGATAAAGAAGTTGGGAGGAATTGAGATTATAGTCGAAGTGTTTGTTTACTTGTAGGTAAATTTTGGATTTGTTGAAAAGGCAGCCGTTATGCTGTCAAAATTTTTATAAAATCGTTTTGAAATGAAATCGCGAAAAATTCTATCACTCCCACCTGTTTTAAAGGAAACCAAATTTTTGAGTTTAAACGAGTAAACCGGCTAAGAAAGTTAGGGGTTCGCTTCTCGGGTTTCTTCAATCCGAAAAGTCGGGTTCAGGAAGTTCGTTGAAGTGCCCAGTAGGATCCTCCAGACGAGAGCCTAGAGAAGGTCTGGTTTGGGTCCTGTCAGATAGTACCAAGAAGATGTTGGAGTAGATAGAGTGCATTGGTTCCCCGAGGGTAGAAGGGACTGTGCAGAGTAATAGGGATGCAGAAATAGAAGTATAGTCAAGCCAAGTTGTCACTCAAGGGATCCCAGTAAGACCCCCAAGTCTAGAGGCAAATCCAGGTGGTCTGGTAGTAAGAAGCAGAGTTGTGAAATAGCATCGAGCCAAGAGTCTATAAGGCCACCTTCGGGATCCCAAGGTGAGAGTGGTAACTAGCGTAGGCCAGAGAGATGTAAGAAATGCGGTAGATTTTAACCCGGAGAGTGTCGTGCATATATCACAGGTTGTTATCACTGTGGTCAAAAGGGACACTTCATAAAAGAATGCCCATAGAAAGCCGTTGGTGATAGTGGTGAGTCGAGATCAGTGACTCAAGGACAGACCAGTAGGGTTCAATCTCAGAAGAGAAGAGCTCCACAGCCGAGAGGACTAAGGACTCCTACTTCCAGTCAACCTAGCAGAGGTACAAGTAGAGGTGCCCTATTCAGAGGGCAGTTAAGGAGACCCCGTGCACAGGCTAGGGTATTTGCAACAACACAACAGGATGTTGAGGCCACACCAGAGGTTGTTACAAGTACGGTGACAGTGTTTGGTAGAGATGCCTATGCTTTGATTGACCCATGAGCCACTCACTTCTTTATTTCCAAAGAATTTGCTAATTAGGCGAATGTGGGGTTAGAGCCTATGGAGTGCAGTATGATAGTTACTACTCCCACTGGAGGCAAGTTAGTGGCAGAGAGTGTTTTCAGAAACAATGATATAATGATTGGGAGTAGAGTTTTTCTAGTTAGTCTGATTTTGCTGGACATTTATGACTTTAATATTATATTGGATATGGATTGGTTAGCTATGCATCATGCTACTGTGGACTGTTTCAGAAAGGAAGTTAGGTTCATTACATTAAGGGAGCTAGATACAGTGTTTCGTGGAGAGCGCAGAATGCTTTCAGCTAGTCTTATGTCAGTCATGATAGCTCAAAAGATGTTGAGGAAGCAGTGTACAAGGTATCTGGCTTATGTGAAAGATACTGCAGAGAGGGAAGTATGGATAGAAGACATCCTAGTGGTTAATGAGTTTCCAGAAGTGTTCTCAGATGATCTTCCTAGATTACCCCCAGATATGGAGATTAAATTTGAGATTAATTTGATTTCGGAAACAGTGCCCATTTCTAAAGCACTATACAGAATGACATCCACTAAGTTAAAGGAATTAAAAGTTTAGTTAGAAGAATTGATGGATAAGGGTTTCGTCCGACTGAGTGTATTTCCTTGTGAAGCACCAAACTATTTGTCAGGAAAAGGATAGAAGTATGAGATTGTGTATTAATTATCAAGAATTAAATAAAGTGACTGTACAAAATCAATACCCACTTCTGAGGATAGATGATTTGTTTAATCAGCTTCAGGGGTAAAGGTGTTCTCCAAGATAGATTTAAGGTTCGGATACCATCAATTAAAGATTAATGGTGATGATGTCCCTAAAACTATTTTCAGGACGCGTTATGGACATTATGAGTTTTTTATTATGCCTTCCGAGCTAACCAATGCACCAACAATCTTCATGGATCTAATAAATAAGGTATTCCATGAATTTTTAGATAAGTTTGCGATAGTGTTTAGAGACAACATTTTAGTGTATTCAAGTAGAAAAGAGCAGCATGTTGAGCATCTGAGAGCAATTTTACAGAAGTTAAGGGAGCAACGATTTTACGCTAAGTTCAACAAATGTTAGTTTTGATTGGATAAAGTCACATTTCTGGGACATGTTGTTTCAGTCGAAAATATGAGTGTTGACCCTCAGAAGATTGAAGCAATTGTAAACTGGAAATAGCTGACCATGATAACAAAAGTTAGGAGTTTCTTGGGGCTGGCAGGATATTACAGAAAGTTTGTTGAAGGATTTTCTAAGATTGCCATCCCATTAATGAAACTCATCAGAAAAGAAATAAAATTTGAGTGGTCAAAGGCCTGTCAAAGAGTTTTTATGAACTAAAGGCTAGATCGATTTTCGCTCCCATGCTTACACTCCCTGTAGGAAATGAGGGCTTCGTAGTATACAGTGATGCTTCCAGTCAAAGCTTGGGTTATGTTTTGAAGCAAAATGGGAAAGTGATAGCTTATGCTTCCAGACAATTAAAGAAACATGAGCAGAATTACCTACCCCACGATCTGGAGTTAGCTGCTATGGTATTTGCAATAAGGATCTGGAGACACTATTTATATGATGTTCCATGTTAGATATTCACAAATCATAAGAGCCTTCAGTATTTATTTACTAAGAAAGAATTAAACAGGAGGTAGAAAAGATGGCTAGAATTGATTAAGGACTACGATTGTACCTTAGAGTATCATCCTGGAAAAAAGAATGTAGTAGCAGATGCATTAAGCAGAAGACCCATCGGCTCAGTATCGCACTTAAAGCAAGGTACATGCTGTTATTGGTAGAGATGAGATCTTTGAGAGTTAAGTTGGAAACGATGGATACAGGTGCACTGCTAGCTACATTTCAGGTTCGACCGATACTAGTAGATCGTGTCCGGGAGTTACAAATTCAGGATCCTCAATTAATAAAGAACAGACAGGAGGTAAAGTCAGGTCAAGGGGAAGACTTTTCTGTAAGAGATGATGGTACCTTGGTAATGGGATAGAGTTCCAAGATTTACATCCCCATTTTGGCCAAGTCTACAGAAGGCTTTAGGCACTCGATTGCATTTCAGTACAGCATTTCATCCGCAAACAAATGGGCAGTCTGAGTGCACTATTCAGACTTTGGAGGATATGCTCAGATCTTGTGTGATGAAACTTGGAGGAAGTTAGGATACTCACCTACCGTTGATCGAGTTTGCTTACAATAATAGTTATTAGGCCAGTATCGGTATAACACCATATAAGGCACGCTATGGAAGACGATGTAAGACGTCGGTATGTTGGTATGAGTTGGGCGAGAGAAAGTTAATTGGGCCAAAGTTTGTGCAGATGACTATAGATAAGATCAAGATTATTCAAGATAGATTGAAAGTCGCTCAAGAGTGACAGAAAAGCTATGCGGATAAGCGTAGAAAGATTTGGAGTTCCAGGTTGAAGATAAGGTATTTCTGAAAGTATCATTGTGGAAAGGGATCATTCGTTTTGGATGACGTGGTAAGTTAAGTTCACATTACATTAGTCCTTATGAGGTAATCGACAGAGTGGGTAAAGTGGCATATAGACTTGAGCTGTCAGTAGAACTGTCCAAGATACACAATATATTCCATGTCTCGATGCTCCGCAAGTATTTACCAGATCCTTCACATGTTTTGACAGACCAACCAGTGGAACTTAAAGAGAACTTAACATATGAAGATGTATCAATTCATATTCTTGACGGAAGAAAGCAGGTTTTTCGTAACAAGGTTCTTTCATTGGTAAAAGTGCTATAGAGGAAGCAACGTGGGAGCACGAGGAGTAGATGCGCAACCAATATCTATAGCTATTTGAGACAAGTGCATTTACTTAAATTTCGAGGACGAAATTTTTATAAGGAGGGGTGAATTGTAAAACTCAAAACTTCTTGAATAGTATTTTCGGATGAATAGTATTTTTTATATGAATAGTGATTTTTCAGAAAGCAGACCTCAAAGTCAAAAACTCTAGAATAATTAATAAAGTCTAAGGAACTGAAACAGATAAAAAATGAGTTCATTTGAGGTAAAATGGAGCTGTTTCCGGATTCAACCGAAAATTAGAAAGGATTTTCAAAAAATTTCAAAAATTTAGAGAAATATCAAAATGAGTATTAAAATACTCAAAAAATATTTTAGAAACTCAAATGACATTTCCGAAGGAGATTCAGATTGAAATGTAATCAATCCGAAAATAACCAGAGACAATTTAGTGAATTTATGGAGAGCCAAAAAAGGACATGGAATAACTGTTAAGAGTCACTAAAGTTATTAGGAGTATGTAGAAAATTTGAATATAGGTCCCGGTAAAATTTAGAAGATTTTCGAAAAAAGTTCTGGAAAAGCTGAATTCGGACGTTTTGAAAAAGTCAAATCAAAAGAAATAAGAAATGATAGATATGTGAGGTAAGCAACCATAGAAATGTGACATGTGGTATAAGGGAGAACACTTGGCAAGATTTCATGGATGACATTTTTGTGATTTTAAGTTAGTTAAAAGGCAAATTAGACTTTAGCAAAGTTTAGTATATAAAATGAAGTGTGAAAGGAGTTGAACCAAGTGATATCACTCAGCCAAAGAGAGGAGAGACGTGAAGAGAGAGCTGCACCCGTGAGAAGAGAGCAGAACTAAACAAAAAAAAAAAAAAAAAAAAAAAAAAAGAGGAAGAGCAGGCCATGAAAGAGGAAGAAGGAGAAGAAGAAGAAGAAGAAGAAGAAGAAGAGATCCCAAGTGAGTTCCAACCTTCCTTACCTCTCTAATCCATCAAGACTTTTCAAGGAAAAAAAAAAAAGTGAAGAGAGTGAAGGTAAGTTGATAAATTTCATGAACTAGTTTTATAAATTTGGTGATTAAATGAGTTTTTAATGGATTTATGGCATGATTAGAGGTTTACCATCATTAAATTGAGCTTAGAAAGGAAAGGAAGCATCAAAGATTCTAGGGTCAAGAGATTAGTAAGGTAAAGGTTAGGGTTTGATGATCAAAAGTTGATGAAATTTGATTGATTTTTAGTTTAAGACTTTAGTGATGTAATTGATGATTATTTGAAGCATTTGGACATGATTTTTGAGCTTGGAATGAAGTGAATAACTTAGTTGTGTTATATACTAGTATGTGCCTAAATTGGAAAAGTTTACGTGATTGAATGGATTTTAATGTTTGGATGAATTTATATGTGGTATTGTATTTATTTGAGGTGAATTTTGGAGAGAAAAATCAAGTGAATGAATAGATGGACATGTATATTAGTGTATAGACCATTTGTGTTTTTGCATGTGTTTAAGTTGATTTTAATGTTTGAATGAGTTGTATGGGGTTTTGGGATGAATTTGGATTGATTAGAATCAAAAGAATGTAAGAAAAAGGGAATTGGGAAGTTTGGATGTTGATTTTGGCTAAGATCAAGAATGAGTGTATAAGTTGTTATTCAATCCTTTTCATGTGTTTTGGTGATGTTTATGATGTGTTTGAATGCATTGGTGCAAAGGAAATTAAAAGAAATCAATGTGAGATTATTGGATGGAATTATGGTAGAGCTATGAATTTATTAAGTATATATGTATTGAATTGGAATTAAGTGATTAATTGGTATCTTATGTGTTAGATTTAATTGAGTAATTTGTTGGATATTTGAATGAGTTTAAATACAAAATTTTGGTTAGAAAGTTGGTTGAAAGATTAGTCATGAATCCTAAATGAAGATTTTGGTTGGATCAAAGTGTAGGAAAATTGCAAGATCAAAGGGAGGACTTGAAGAGTGGTGAAATTGTATTGGAAATAAGTTGTGAGTGGTTATAATTTTTAAAGTTTTTATGAGTTTTTAATGAGTTATAATTCATTAATTCAATTGTTGTTTAGTTCCTCATTTTATGATTGTTAAAGTTATCATTTTTGTTTAATCTTCAATTCTATAATTGTGATTTATTTAAACTTTAGCATGTTAATTATTTTAGTATTAAAGCAATCTATTATATTTGAGTAATTACACGTAAAAATTAGACATGCTAAAGTCGTTTACAGACGTTAGGCTTTTGCCTTAGAAAAATAAAATTTTAGCTTCAAACCATAAGTTGAAAGAAAAGAAAGAATTTTTAGTATATTGAAAGAGATTTTAGATGCCTTTGGTTTACCCTAATCCCCAGTATACTCGGTCGTAGTACCATTGCGTGTATGACAAGATGGTTGGGATAGTTTCTAACTTGGGGGGTTGAGTCTCAGTCTATAAGTCATCCTCTACACGTATATGGTAGTGTAGATCTGCCTGATATTGGGGGGATCATGACCCCAAGGTTTCCCACATCTACGACTACACATGGTAGCATTCCCGAGCTCAGGTGGCGATGAAAATTTCTGTTACAATAGAGCTAAGATTTCCTTGGATTGCCTTTGGCTAGATAAAAGAGAAAAACACGTCAATAGATGTGTAGTTTATTAATGAGAATTTTATTACCAGTTTCGAGAATAAAGAAAATGTTTCCGAGCTTTAATTAGTTTTATAGTTTTAATGAAAGTTATAATAAAATATTAGTTTCCTAAATTATTTTGGGAGGATAGATATTTTAGAAAAAGAACATTTTAGTTAAAAGTTATCCACTTACTGAGTTTTATACTCATCATTCTTTTCATATAATTTTGAAAAATCCTTCTCAAGTGCAGGTACGAGCAATCAATCAGAAGCGGCTCCATTGAACGCGTAAGTGGTCTGACGCAAAGATATCACTGCATAGGTTTATAATTGAAAGTGTATGTCATGCATTACATGCAACTTTTTGATGAATATGTTGTAAATTATATTTTGGGTTGTATATATTATTTTGTATTTATAAAATTAAATTTTTGGTGAATGAAATTATATTTTTATGTTAAATAAAAATGAAATGCATTTATAGATTTCATATCGAAAATTTTTTGTTGTTGGATTGTAAAAAATGATTTGAGGGCCTGAAATCCAGTAGTAGGGAATCGATTGAAATAGAAGTGTTAAATTTTTAAATTTGCAGGGTGGCATGTTTGGAAAACAGTCATTATGCTACCCAAATTTTTATAAATCTGTTTTGTAAATGTTTGAAATAATAAGAAAATAAAAAGAAAAATCTTCCGCACGTTTTCCGCATTAAATGAAAATTTAGAAAAGTTTTGAAAAGTAAATGACGTAGTTTCATAAAAACTTTCCAATTAGATTAGATATTCGCTGAAAGGCTACTATAAGATGGCCGACAGGCCAAGTAAAGAAAGGGACCTGTCAAAATTTGGGTGTGTCTGACATAACTGTAGGAAGGAAATGTCAGTTATTATTGTAATAAACATCTAAAATATAGGTTAAGAGTGATACTTCCTAGAGCAACAAATCAGAAATTATTGTAAAAAATGATTTGAGGGCCTGAGATCCAGTAGTAGGGAATTGATTGAAATAGAAGTGTTAAATTTTTAAATTTACAGGGTGACATGTTTGGAAAACAGTCGTTATGCTGCCCAAATTTTTATAAATCCGTTTTGTAAGTGTTTGAAATAACAAGAAAAGAAAAAGAAAAATCTTCTACACATTTTCCACATTAAACGAAAATTTAGAAAATTTTGAAAAGTAAATGACGTAGCTTCATGGAAACTTTCCAGTTGGATCAGATATCTGCTGAAGGACTACTGTGAGATGGCTGATAGGCCAAGTAAAGAGAGGCTTGTCAAAATTTGGGTGTGTCTGACATAACTGTAAGAAGGAAATGTCAGTTATTATTGTAATAAACATCTACAATATAGGTCGAGAGTGATAGTTCCTAGAGCAACAAATCAGAAATTATGTTCTAAAGAGAACCATCCATCCAGTTATTTAACTACAAGCAAACTTTTAAATGACGGCTCAGTAACCATTTGAACTCATGTACTAGAGGCAAATAGTGCGTTTTCGTACTAGGCCAAATGGAGGAAGAGAGATATCTTACTTTGGGAAGAAGCATAGGAGAAATGACAAGACCCGACCCGGATACCCTCTAATGGACCCGGCGGTCCTGTCGGGCACCTCACGAGACCCTTTTGAAGTCCATCTATTAAGACCCCAAAAGGATGTTTTGGAGCGAACTCGTATCCACAAGTAACTTTGCTTAACAAGAAAACCATCCAATTTAAAATTTTATTGCATCATCCAGGCAAATCATGTTGGGATTAAAAACACTATCCTGAATGTGCAAAGATCTAAAATAGACAAGTCCTAATGGTCATATAGAAATTCTACAAAATATTATGCGAATTTTAAAATATGCATGATATCATAATTAATAATAACATTAGAAGCAAAATGTTTGCAGAAGAAACAACATAGTGTCGTCAGTTATCTGACCCACCTAACTTGATTGCGGCGGACTGGTACCTTGATTCCCTGTACCTGCACCTGAGAGGTTTTGTAACATAAAACCAAAATAATTGTAAGCTAATAAGCCTAGTGAGTGCGATGGTTTGATTGATCAAAATTTTATAAAATACCTCCTGAAAACGCTTTTCTTTAAAAAGGATTTGCTTTTGAAAACTTCTGTTCTTATAAATTTTCTTTAGAAATTCAAAAGCATTTTCTAAAATAATTTCTCTCTAAAAACTCGCTTTACAATGGTATGCTACACTTACTAAAATCTGTACTAATGGGAACCCAAGGAAAGCTATAACCACATGAACGGGTAGACCAGCTCCGCTCAGTGTGGGGGGTCACGTGGTGGAATAACTATCATCGCACACCGTGACAAAACTATAAAAACACCTCGCTACTGCGTGGTGGAACTGTCATTGCACACCGCAAGTGAGACAATACCCTACAGTATAGAAGGCGACTCAACAGACATAACAGACTCTATCCCCCCAATGTTAGCAGGACTATCCCTCCCAATATTTACCCTACACTGTGGGGTACACCGGCCGGGTCTAAAGTTAGAAAGCCTATATTTCAAGCAAGCTAAAATTTCATGCTATATATATGAATATGAACTGTTGATGAGCTAAAAATAATTTATGAGAATTTATATAATAATTATTGAAGAATCTAAAAAGAATTTAACATAAAAATATTTTCACACTCACTGCTTGCCGTCCTATTCACTTGCGCCAAAGCTTCCGTGAGCTCGTCAGCGACCTCCCTTTTCAGCTCGCAATCACCTACACTTATTCACAAACGAAACCTTCACTTAGCTAGCTAAATTATTATCTCTAACTCTTAATCCATACGAGCTGCTAAGGACTGCAATATTGTCAGTCTAGCTCGAGCTGCGAGCTCACACCTCAGCTCGCCCAGCTCGCACCTTCAGCGAGCTCATACTCTGCCCGGGTAAACTCGAGCTGAGAGCACCAAATCCTAGCGAGCTCGCTTAGCTCGCTCCCTAAGCGAGCTGAGATCTTCTTCGAGCTTAGGTCGCTCTTCATACCTCTCAACTCGTCCTTGCGAGCTACTGCCTTAGGCCAGCTCGACCAGGCACCCCTGATGAGCTGCGACCTCACTCAGCTCTTTTTACGAGCTCACACTCCAGCTCAATTCAGATAGGTGAGATGGGAAGCAACAAACATAGCTCAGCTCGACCATCTCGCCTAGCTGAATGCACTGGGGGTCTTTTCCAGCTCGCACCTCCCGAGCTCCTGCCCTGACACACAACTCAGCTCACACACACACTAAAACAACATATCATCAGTTCTTCACCAAAACTCAGGTCGCGACCTCATCAGGTTCAGTGACACAGACTGTATCATCTCAAAACCAGAATCAAACTTCCACAAAATTAATATCATTCTCAACTAGTTTAATTACTAGATCTTTGCTCAGCCTTTTTGCTTTGCTTTCTCTCTCACTTTTAGCTTCAACCACCAGATCTACATATCAGAACTTTGGTTAGACACCTGCACACCAGAAGCTGTTCTCGACAGCTTCTTACCAGCTTAAAATCATATAAAAATCATTTCTTTTCCATTAATTCTCACCAGATCTGATTCCTCACCTTCCAAATCAGCTTAATCTCCCTCAAAATGGCAAAAATCAACCTAGTGCAGCTACAGATCTGCTCTCCTTCCTTCTCCGGTGACAACTCTCTCTTTCCCCTTCTCTCTTCTAGATTTTTCTTCTACCGACATACCTACCACACACCTATATTTATAGGCGTGGGTTTAGCTTGATTTCACCTTTGGACTTATTTAAAATTACACTTTTACCAGATTCTAGAGAGTTCTTCATTTTTCCCCAATGTTCTTGTCCTTTCCTCATATTTACAATTCTGCTATTCTTTATAAAATCCTTTATTTTTACCATTTTACCCTCAACTTTTAATATTTAATTTTCTCCCAATCATCTCGGAAACTCTTATAAAAATTAAATTGCACTTCCAAATACTCTAAAAATTTATTTTATTATTTTATAAATAGAATTTATCTCATTTCATACATAGATATATTACAACTTGGGAGAGGGCGTTTCAAGAAAGACATCTAGCACGAAGAAACTTGAAAATAGCAAAATCTTCAGTCATAAATCTCCAAGTAAATTTTTTAGGTAAAACATTATTGAGAACACGTAAATCATGTAAACGCAGGCCACCCTCAAGCTTAGACTTGTAGCAAGCTTTCCAAAAAACTTGAATCGAGTTTATCTTGTGAATAGAACCTGTCAAATAGAAATTCCTGATAGAGGAAGTGAGAGAGCAAAGGAGAGACGAAGGCCATCGATAAATCTAAAAAGAATGAAGAAATGAACTATATATGACTGATTGAATAAAATAGAGTCTTCCAACCATAGAAAGAGTAGAACCTGCCCTAGAGTGAATTTGATTAGCTAAAGACAAGACTCATTATCTGCCAACGACACCACAAAAATGAGGGATGCCGAGATAGTTCATTGAAGATTCCCTTCTTTTCATGGTGCTAATCAAAAGGATATGCTCTAGGAGCAAAGAGCGAATTCCATCTTTAAAGTAGATACAAGATTTTTGCCAGTTAACTCGTTGGCCAGAAAGATCACTATAAATTTTACAAGCCACCATGATCACCTTGTTGAATTGCACTATTTTTTTAAATGGTCAAACACTTAAAACTTCTTAAAACCAACTCTAAAGGAAAAAAAAAAAAGAAAAAAAATAAATAAGAATTATTGATTTATAAGTTAATTGCAAATCACTTAAAGAAAATTAAAATATTCTATTTCAAGTTTTCAAATTTATACTAATTTTATATTATATAAATTTCCTTTCTTCCCCAAATATATATATATATATATAAATATATATGTAACCTTCTAAAAGAAAAATTCTAGTACAATCCATCCCAAATTTTCTTAGAATTGGACTACTGCATTTTAATTTACAATTTAAATATTTATTTTCTTTAGTTGCTTTAATTTAATTAAGAGGCCATTTCATTTTTTTAAATATCTAAATATCATTAATGCTACTATGTTTTTTAATCATATTTTAATTATGAATAATATGTATATAAAAGTGTTTTAGAATTTGTTAAATACTTTGTTTTTAGTTGTTTGCATCATATTAAATAAAATTTCATAAAAATTAATAGTATAAAAGATATAAATGTCAAATTACTAATTTTAGACAATTTTAATTAAAAATGTATATAATAGATCCAAAGGTGAGGAAAAAGAAGAAACGTATTATTCAGATTTCATTTTTCAGTCACTATTTAATCTTTAATAATTTTTGGCACTATTTAATTTTCTGATAAAAACAAACAAATAATCCTAATGAATTCTTAATTTATAACTTAATTACAAATAATTTAATAATATTTAAAATATTATATTTCAAGTATATCATTTCCAAAATAAAATATTTTCAAATTTATGTTAATCTTATATTTATACAAATTTCTTTCCTCCATCCCCTCCAACTACTTATAAAAAACAAATTTTAAAATAAAAACATTAAACAAATCTTATGATAAATTTTCTTATAGTTGAACAACTATATTTTAATTTACAATTTTAATATTTATTTTTTTAGTTGCTTTATAATTTATTTCGGATGTCATTTTATTTTTATTTAAATATATAAATATTATTAATTCTACTATGTGTTTTAATCATATTTTAATTACATGCAATATGTACATAACGGTATTTTAGAATTTATTAAATTTTTCGGTTTTAGTTGCTTGTATAACATTAAATAAAGTTTCATAACAGTTTATAGTAAAATTAATATAAATATCAAATTATTAGTTTTAAGATAATTTTAACTTTAAAAAATAAAACAAGTTTACATTAGATTTAGAGATGATAATAATGATGATAATAATAATAATAATAAGTTATTTATATTTTAGGCTTCAATCACTATTAAGTTTTCAATAACTTTTAATATTGTTCAATGTTTAAACAAAAAAACAAATGACTCCTTAATCAAATTTGATTTGTTGGGCAAACTTGAATTCAAAACAAATAGAATCAACCATTATAATTTTAATAACACATAATTTTTAGAGACTAGATATAAATGTTGTGATACAAACACCGTGACTCGCGGTAACCAATGAAACCTATTGCCACACATTAAAATATTATATCTTATATATATTAGATATCAAAATAATAATATAGTATATTATTATATGTAACAAAATTATATACAAATGTAATAATATATACACATTTCTGCAAAAATGATTTGCTTGACCAACGGTTAACGATCTAAGTCCAAGTCATATTTATTAGCATCATATGACACAATTGATTGTACAACTAACACCAAGTTCTTATGCATCAAATTTCAAGAAACTATTAGCCCTTTAGAGTCCGCTCCAATATATTGATATCTTCTGTCTAGAGTTTCCTCTTGTCGACCATTGTAGAAACCAAAAATCTAACACGTTCCATTTCTTTGCAACAACAAACTTGTTATATGTATTTTCTGGACGCATTAAATGGGCTGGTAAAAGCCCAACTCAGGCCCAATAGGAGGCCCGATAAAGACAACCCAAATGCAAAGGCCATCAGACGAGGCCCAGTTAACAATTCAAGCCCAGTATGCTATGTAGCTCAGCTTGTCCAGTGAGCTTTTCAGTTCACACCAGATAGCTGATTTAAGCCAGGTTGTAGCTCGTTCCAGAGTCTGCCTTAAGCATAGCTCGCTGTTTGCTCACCAGCAAGATCCAGCTCGAGGTCGTCATAAACAGCAGTTCGACCAGAGCGCAATTAATGCAATATCTTCCAGAACAGATAGTTACCTAATCTAATCGTGATTCTCTCACCAGAAAAGGAAGTTAATTCAAATTCAAACTTAGTCAACATTATCTCGGATTTTATGGAGCAGTTTCCTGATTTTATTCCAACTGATTAGGAAGTGTAAATAATTCATAATTCTTTTCCTATTTTGTAGCTTCCTAATCTGTAACAACTTTTCCCCTATAAATAGGGGCTAAAATCATTGTATCGACACATTGAATATCATATTGTCACTCTGCATAATTTTAGAGAGACAGCCGTGGACGTAGGCACACTTGCTGAACCACGTTAAAAATCCTGTGTATTCCTGTTTGGTTCTTGGTTCTTTATTGCCTTGTTCTTGTTTTCTGTGTTTTCTCACATTGATTGCAGGTATTGGGCATTGAATGCTCGTCGACTGAATTTCAACGTCAACGCCAACTGACTCAGCTTGTTCTTCTAATATGCGCCCTAGAGCTGATGGCTACCCTGTCCACGTGGAAAGAGAAGTCGCGCGCTTAGCGAGCTTGGTAGTACGGTTGAGCTAGGAGGGAAACTGACGGGTAGAGGTTGGGCATGATAGAATCCGAGCTGAAGCTCGGGGTGTTGATGAAGTGAATGGGCGACATGCGAGATCTCACCAGCATGGAGATTTGTTTGAAGAGGTCGAGAGATATGACCCAAAGCACCATTCTCCAAGTCGCGACCATATGAGAAGATACGAGCTTCGAGATCCACAGGTAGAAGAGCTTATCCAGATAGTTCAGCAGCTAGAAGCTCGACCTGGAGCCCCAGAGCAGCATGGGCATTATGGGGAAAAGACCCCATTCACAAGAGAAATTGAGACACAGCCTCTCCCTCCGAGGTTTAAAATGCCCAGCATACAGTAGTACAATGGGGATAGTGACCCCTATGACCATCTCGATGTCTACAACGTTCACATGGATCTACAGACAGATAATCCTATGGTGAAGTGCCGTGTATTCCCAGCCACTTTGGGGGATATTCCGAGAACATGGTTCAAGAATCTCCCAGCTCGCAGCGTTAGTAGTTGGGAGAAATGCCAACAGAAGTTCGTCAGACAGTACAGGGCACTGAGAAGACAACTCGCTCCATCCTGCCACCTAGCTACTATCTTCCAGCGTCAGGATGAGTCGTTGAAGGAATACATCACCAGGTTTAGACGCGAGGTCGCGAATGTTAAGAATCTGTCAGATGAGAGCATATTGACAGCGATCTAAGTTGGGCGGCGAAAGGATGAGAAACTGTACGAAAGCATTTACAAGTCCATAGTGAAGGATATGGGAGGGTTCTATGAGCGAGCTACGAAAGAGATTAGGTAGGAAGAGACCTTCGACCCGAAAAAGCAAAATCAGAAGAATGAAGTAGGCAGTTCCAGCCAGCCAAAGAGGAGAAACAATGGCAGGAACGAAGAAGGTAGAAACAATGGCTCAAGCAATCAGATTGCCAAAAGGGTGAGGAGAGAGATAAGGAACGAGTAACCTCAGCGTCTAGGTCGTCATGAAGGATACAACGTCCTGACGGTTTCACCGGACAGGATTTTCGCAGTAGAGAGGAATAGGGAAGATTTTGGAAGGCCCATTCCTTTAAGGGCTCTGGTTTAGCACAAAGATCGGGGCAAGTTTTATGTTTATCATAATGAGGTCGGACACAATACTTCAGATTGCTGGGCGTTGAAGGATGCCATTGAGAAATTGATAAGAAGAGGTCGCTTGAGAGACTATGTGGTAAGACTTGCTGACTTGCGATCTCATCAAGAATGACCTCATCAGTAGCTAACACAACAGCCCCAACGAGCTCCTAAGCCAAAGCATGAGCCTGCGGTAAGGACTATTTTTACAATTTATGGTGGCCCTCACGTCGTAGATGCTTCGAACAGATCGCATGAGAGATACGTCCGAGAGGCGAATTATACTTTCCAAGTCAGTGGGTTGGAGGGACCTGCAAAAAGGGAGAAGACGACCTCGGACGGGATTGTGTTCACTGATGAAGATGCTAGAGGTGTGATCTGACCTCATAATGATGCGCTGGTTATTCGAGCTAAAATCAGCAACATGAAAGTACGATGCATCATGATAGACACTGGGAGCTCGGTGAATGTGATGTACAAGAACTGTTTTGAGCAGATGGGGCTAGGAGCAGAGCAATTGAGACCATCCCCAAAGCCTCTATTCGATTTCACTGGAGATGCTGTTGTGCTAATAGGCCAGATTAAACTGCCACTCACGCTTGGGGAAGCAAGTCGCCAGGTAACTGTGTTGGAAGATTTCTTGATTATTGACTGCCCATCAGCGTACAATATGGTCCTGGGAAGGCCTTCTTTGAACAACCTCGATGCAGTTACTTCAACCAGTACCCTCACAGTAAAGTTTCCAACCCTTAATGACATTGGATGTGTTCGGGGGGAGCAGCACTTGGCTAGAAGATGTTATGAAGATGCTGTTAAGATGGGCATAAGAAGAAAGAAAGTGAATGTGGTCTCAGGGGGCGAGCCACGAGTTATGACTGAGAAAGGAGTCAGTCATGACCTGGACCCTCGCGAGGTAGATACACACCGAGCTATAAGGCCAGTGGAGGAATTGGAAGACATTCAAGTCAGCAAGGCAGATCCAGAGAGGTGCCTGAAGCTGGAGAGAGGTTTAGCTCCAGAATTAAGAGCTCAGCTCGCTGACTTCTTGAAGGTGAACTTGGATGTATTCACGTGGAATCATGAGGATATGGTGGGGATAGATCCGAAGGTGATGTCGCACAAACTGAATATTGATCCTCACCACAAACCAGTTCTCCAGAAGAGAAGAACAATGATGGGGAAACGCTATCTTGCGTTGAAGGAAAAGGTAGACAAGTTATTGGCGAACAAATTTATTCGAGTAGCTTACTATCCGACCTGGATCGCCAATCTGGTTCTAGTAAAGAAGAAGAATGGGAAGTGGATGACTTGCATCGACTTCACTGACTTAAACAATGCGTGCCCAAAGGATAGTTTCCCCTTGCCAAGGATAGACCAGTTCGTGGATGCTACTGCTAGCCACTAGCTCCTGAGTTTTATGGATGCCTACTCGGGTTATAATCAGATCCCATGAACCCCGAAGATGAAGAACACGCCTTATTCATAACTGACCGAGGCTTATATTGCTATAAGGTGATGCCCTTCGGATTGAAAAATACAGGAGCGACCTACCAACACTTGGTAAACATAATGTTCGAAGAGCAGATTGGAAAGACCATGGAGGTCTATGTTGATGATATGTTAGTAAAGTCCAAGCAGGTAGGTGATCATGTGCGCGACTTGGGAGAGATGTTTCAGATTCTGAGGAGTTATCAGATGAAATTGAATCCGCATAAGTGTGTATTTGGAGTAGCTTCTGGGAAGTTTTTGGGCTTCATGGTGAACAGCAGAGGAATTGAAGCCAACCTTGAGAAGATCAAGGCATTGATCGACATGAGATCACTAACCATTCTTTGACATTTTGAAGAAGGCAAAAAGCTTCGAGTGGACCGAGCAATGTGAAGTTGCATTTCAACAGTTAAAAGAATACATGGGACGAGCTCCACTCCTTTCTAAACCCAAAGAAGGAGAAAAGCTGATTCTGTACTAGGGGGTGTCTCAGCAAGCCCTGAGTGCTGCACTAGTGAGGGAAGAAAAGAAGACGCAGCTTCTGGTGTACTATATAAGTAAAAGGTTACAAGATGCTGAAACTAGGTACTCGCTGATGGAGAAGCTCGCTGATTGCCTGGTGATCGCATCGAGGAAGTTGCGATCTTACTTTCAAGCTCATACGATTGAAGTCCTCACCCAGTATCTACTGAAACAAGTTCTACAAAAAGCGGACACTTCAAGTCGTTTGTTAAAATAGGCAGTGGAGCTCGCATAGTTCGATATCCAGTTTAAGCCGAAACGGCTATTAAAGCCCAAGCTCTGGTAGATTTCATTGCAGAGTTTACAGGGCCTATGGACGATGAAGCTGAGTCTTCTGAAGGTCCGACTTGGGAGCTTTATGTTGACGGGTCATCCAGTGAGTAGAGGGTTGGAGCTGGGATCTTGCTGATTAGCCTTAAAGGCCACAAAATCCTTTGTACTTTAAGGTTTGGCTTCCAAGCAACAAACAATGAAGCTGAATACGAAGCAGTGCTTACAGGTTTGCGTTTGGCTAAGGAAATGCAAGCTGAGCGGTTGAAAGTCTTCAGCGATTCGCAGCTCGTAATGTGCCACATTTTGGGGGAGTACCAGACTAAAGGGCCAAAAATGGCTTTGTACCTTCAGAAGGTCCATGAAATGCTAAATGCTTTCCAGAAGTGCGAGGTGAAATAGATCCCACGAGCTCAGAATGCACACGCAGATGCTTTAGCTCGTTTGGCAACCACGAGAGACGCAGATTTCTTGGGGGCAATCCCAGTGGAGTTCTTACTAGCTCCTAGTACGGAAGAGAAGAATGTGATGATGGCCATAATTGTACGGCCCAACTCTTGGATGAGCCTAATTCTTAATTATTTGCAGGATGGAAAGCTACCAAGTAACAAGTTGGAAGCATGGCGTCTGCGAGCTAGAGTAGCCAGATATTGTATCTATGATGATGTGTTGTATAAGAAGGGGTTCTCGGCTCCACTTTTACGATGCATTGATGGCCCGGAGTGTGAAACAGTGATGAGGCAAATACACGAATGTCATTGTGGAAATCACGTTGGGGACTATCTTTAGCTCAAAAGGCACTCCGTCAAGGTTTTTATTGGCCTACTATGAGACAGGGCGCTATCGACTTGGTAAAAAGGTGTGATAAGTGTCAAAGGTTTGCCCAAGTTCCGCGAGCTCTGCCAGCCTATTTCAAACAAATGGTAAGCCCGTGGCCCTTTGCAATTTGAGGGATGGATCTGATCGGGCTTCTGTCAAAGGCTCGTAGAAGGTGTAAACACGCCGTGGTCGCAGTTGACTATTTCACTAAGTGGGCAGAAGTAAAGGAGCTGGCAGAAATCTCCACAACGAAGATTGAGAAGTTCGTGTGGAGTAATATCATTTGCAGGTTTGGAGTTCCACAGTAGATCGTGACAGACAATGGGACCCATTTTAGAAGCGACCAGTTTCTTAGGTTTTTCAACGACCTAAAGATAGTCAAGAGCTTCTCAGCAGTAGACCATCCACAGGCCAATGGTCAAGTTGAAGCTGTCAACAAAATTATAAAGCAGACCTTGAAGATGAAACTAAAAGCAAAGAAAGGAGCTTGGGTGGACGAGCTCCAGAAAGTGTTATGGGCTTACAGAACCACAGCAGCTACAGGCGAGACACCTTTCTCAATGTTATATGGGTCTGAGGCCATGATCCCAGCGAAATTAAAGGTCACCTCGCAACGAAGAGTGACCTTCAATTCAAATGACAATGACTAGTTACTTACTGCAAGCTCAGATTTGCTTGAAGAAGTCAGAGAAATAGCCAGATTAAGGGTAGCTGGTTATCAGCAAAGAATCGCGAGGTACTATATTAAGAATGCTCGAATCCGCAGCTTCAATATGGGAGACTTGGTGCTGCGTATCATTTTGCCTGGAGCTAGCAAGCCCAGTGATGGGTCCTTAGGCCCAAATTAGGAAGGACCCTATATCATCAAGACAAACTTGGGAAATGGAGCTTATCATTTGACCAACATGAATGGAGCGGAGATTCCTCGAGCTTGGAATGCCAAACATCTTCGACTATATTACCAGTAACTTTATTTGTTACGCATAATTCAATGTTATAACGCAAAATGAAAGCTCCATTTTCCCCCATGATATGCATTGTTTCTCTAAGTTAACAGGCTCCATGCTGATTAGCTCGCTGCTCACTTAAAAGAAAAGAGCCTAAAAAGCAAGCGAGGTTAAGTACCCCTGCATAGCTCGCTATAAAGAGCCTAAAAAGCAGGCGAGGTAAAGTATCTCTGCATAGCTCATTATAAAGAGCCTAAAAAGCAGGTGTGGCTAAGTGCCCCTGCATAGCTCGTTAAAATAGAAGAGCCTAAAAAGCAGGTATGGCTAAGTGCCCCTGAATAGCTCGCTATAAATAAAAGAGTCTAAAAAGCAAGAGTGGCTAAGTGCCCCTGCATAGCTCGCTAAAATTAAAAGAACCTAAAAAGCAAGTATGGCTAAGTGTCTCTGTATAACTTACTAAAAAGGAAAGAGCCTAAAAAGTAGGTATGGTTAAGTACCCCTGCATAGCTCGTCAACATTCCAATATGGCAGAAAAGGATCTGATCAATTTCAAGATTTTATTAACTGATTGGATTAAGAGATTGCTTTAATTATTATCAGATTTTGAGCTCGTTAACCATTAGCTCGCATTAAGATCATACAATATATGACCACAGATGCCATAGTTCAAACGCATTCGATAGAGGAGAAATGGAGAAATAAATTTCATTAAATCTGAAATGTCCTTTACAAATCGATGATCGAAAAATACAAGTACAAAAAGTACACTACTAGCTCTAAGCTGGAAGATCTGGGCCTAATAAAGGGTCTTTATGAGAATGAGACATGCCAGAAGGTTCGGGGTCGCCGGCGGGCTCAGTATGAGAGGTCGTACCAAGCACCTCCATTGCCGAAGGGACTGCATCAGCTGAGGATGAGGCAGCCCTTGCCTTAAACTTTTCTACAGCTTCAAGTCCCACATCCCCAAAGATAGAAAAATCCATCTCCGGATGGGACATCCACAGCGTATAGAGAAAGTTGAGGCCTGTTTTTTCCTCAGCCTCATCCTTTGCTTCAGCAACCCGTATCTCAAGTTCCTGAGCAGATTTTTCTCTGAAGATCATCAGTTCTTCAAAACCATCATCTGTATGGCAATTGATGACCTCAGCTTCTTCCTTCATAGCTTTTATTTGCTGCTCTGCAGCCTCAGCTTGCTGAATTACCTCCCCACCTGCTGTTTAAGTACTTCAACTCTATGTTCAGCCTCTTCAGCCCGTTGAGTAGCAGCTCCCATTTCTTCAGCCCGCTTCTCGGTAGCTTCAGCTCGCTGTACCACGGTCTGGATTTGTCGTCTGAGGACCTCAATTTGGCTTTCCGCAATCCCAGCTCGATTTTCGGCCTCCTCGGCCCGCTGCACAGCAGCCTCAATTTTCTCAACTTGTTTTTGGGCTAGCTCGTCCCGCTGATCAGATTGCTTCAACACTTCCCTTAGCATATCACGTTCATTTTCCATTTTCAGCAGAGCTTCCTCGGCGGTTTGTCTAGCATTATTCGCCGCAGCCATCTGTGCCTCGAGGCTCTCTGTGGTTTTCTCAGCTAAGTGTGCTATCTCCTCATTAACAGCCTTTAGCTCGTTTTCAAGCTCTATTATTCGTTCATTGGTGGTCTTTGTCTCCCTTCATCGCTTCATTGCAGCAAGGGCGCCATGAAAATTCTACAAGTTAATATACGATAAAGTAAAGAGGCCAGAAGATAAAGAAAAATGACTTACCAGCATGGAATGACGAGCTGCGAACTCGTCTAGGTCCATACCCCTAAGGGACCTATTCTCTAAGACCCTTGCATGAGTGAACATAATTAGTGTCCAGTTGTCAACAAAGGAAGTTAAATATCTCCCCCCAGGTCCGAGCTCGGTTTCTGGTCTTGTTGGCGAAGGAGTTCTCTCAGCCTCCAGGACATCAAGCTCCTCAGTCTGATAAACATTACGTCGCGTAACAAAGGTACACCTAGTTACTCACTTGCTGGTGCCAGCTCGGGTTGCTTGGGGAGCAACCTTAGGAGAAGCATCCCCTTTTTCAGGTTGCGAGCAGGAAGCTGGAACCAGTTGAAGATCTACTACTGTTTCTGGAGGCGGTACCTCACTTGGAGCAGCAACCGAGGAAGTTTCTGCTTCAGCAGGTCGTTTGGAACGCTTTGGAGGAGCAGCTGGAGAGGCTGAGGTTTCAGCTGGTCGCTTCACTAGAACTGCTGAAGGGACTAAAGTCTTAACAGGATTCTCGGGAGAAAACTCCTGAAGAGCAAGTTTCTTTCTTTTAACTAGAGCTCACCCAGTGGAAGGAGCAGGAGTTGAAGAAGCAGTTTTTTGAGATGCACCCACTGCTGGGGTGCGAGCTAGAGCTGGTGTTGCTTCAGCAGATGTTGGAACTATTAAAGCATGCGCTAAGTCTACTGAAGCAGGCAATGGAGCCTCTGAAACAGTTGTGTGATTTGGAGAGGGGGATGAGTCTACTTGTACAATGGGGGCTGCGCGAGCTTGAGCTCTTTCTGCCCGAACTGGAGCAAGAGCTGATGCTGTCTCTGCTCGTGAAGAGGAAGTGCTACCTGGAGCCGTTTCTACCTGTGCTGGGGCAAGAACTGAAGAAGTTTCTACCTGCGAGGTAGGGATAGGAACTTTGAAGACGGAAGGAAGTTCGCGCTGCCCAATGCTTGATCTGTTATTCTTGGCATCAATTAGTGGAGAATCATCAGAATGAGCGATGTCGTGAGCTTGAAAAAAAGCATTATCAAACTTGCTGCTTATGCTCGCTTCACCCGAGTTTGCGAGCACCTCAAGAGCCCTCTTATCCTCGTTACTGAGGGGAGACTTATCCATTTTCTGATCTATAAAAATAATATTCATAATAATAATCATCATAATAAATAAATAAATAAAAGTCAAAATTATCATTTTAAGCCCGCTAAAGATCTTCCTCTGCATACCTGGTTTCAGGACAAAGCTGAAGTTTTTAAGTCTTGCAAGAGAAGGGCATGAGATGAGGAACTAGCTCGTTTTATATTTCCACACATTAGACTTGACCTTTGCTTCTCCTTAGGGTAAGAGATCCTTGTATTCCGACGGATGAGCTGTGAGGTAATAGATGTCGTCGGTTTTTCTCCCGGCTTTGTGCTCAAAGCCTTGATACTGTAGAAATTTTGAATTATTTTGGGAGTTGGAGGACGAAGGCCCTTTTTTAGGAAGGCCAAAGCCAACGAGGTCAGCTGTGCATATGAGTTTGGTGTTAATTGGAACGGTGCGAGCTTGATAGCATTTAAAAACCTGATTAAGTAAGAAGGAACTAAGAATCTCAACCCGTGTTTCAAGTGCTGAGTGCTGACAGTAATATATTCCCGTGGAGGATAAGCTACATGTTTCCTTGGAGTGGGTGACATTGCGCGACAACCTCTAGGAATATGGAATTGAAAAGCGATCCCTTCCAGTTCGGAGACTTGTATGGAAGATAGGTGATGAGAGAACATTTTGCGAGCTTCCCTTTCTTCTTCAACTCTCTGTTGAGTTTTGTGAGTTTCCCTTTCTTTTTCAGCTCGCTGCTGCGTTTTTGCTCGCTTTCCACCCTGAGACGTTTCACTAACACTACGAGCTCCATTTGAAGACATCTATGCAAAAAGGAGATATAATCAGGTCGTAGCAGGTAGATTATCAAAATACTAAAAATCTCTCTAAGTTTCCTATTTTTTATCATTCATATAATGGGGGGCTCGACCTATGAAGAAACGATCTGCGAGCTAGCAATCTACAGGTGCCTAATCCGACAGTTAGCATGCATAATAGGCCACAAACAGTAGTCAGCTTGCAAACAAGCATGCTATAAGAACAAATTAGCAGAATTCGAAAAGTCGTATTTAATAAGAAACCCAGAACAGTGAAGATTCAACAATAACATGATATGTTCAAATCATATAGACACAGTAATGGCAATGTCTCAACAGCAACAATATAATTTATTCAAACTGTTAAGGCAGGAAACAAAAGGCAAACACGATGCAACCTCAACTTAATAAAATAAATCAAAAAACTGAAAGTTTAAAGAAAAAGATCAGAGGTTTACCTTGAATCACTGATGAGAATGTAAGAATGGCGACTGGAAGTGTTGATTTCATGAAAAATCAGAGAGTTTTCTGAACTTAGTTGCTTGGTTGCTTCGAGAGAAAATGACAGATGAAAAGGCTCCACCAGTTTATATAGGTGGACGAACTCAAACCCCAGCCGTCAAATCTCTGTGCTGTGTAACCGTAATTAATCCAACGGTGTAGCGTGAGGTACGACTTTCTAATCATGTAGCCGTCAGTTGAAAGACGTGCACATTTAATGCGCATGTAAGGGACGTGCCAGTGTCATTTCAGTTACCTTCTGTATGACCACCACGTGTCAAAGCTAATAAGACAGAATTTGGAAGGGCGGGAAAATGATAATTCAAGCTGGCTTACCAGAGAAGCTATCTTTTACCAACGAGCTCGAGCTCCCAATTTGCAGAACAAATTGAGAGCTGGGGGGCTAATGTTATATGTATTTTCTGGACTCATTAAATGGGCTGGTAAAAGCCCAACTCAGGCCCGATAAAGTCAACCCAAATGCAAAGGCCATCAGACGAGGCCCAGTTAACAATTCAAGTCCAGTACGCTATGTAGCTCAGCTCGTCCAGCGAGCTCTTCAGTTCGCACTAGATAGCTCATTTCAGCCAGGTTGTAGTTCGTTCCAGAGTCTACCTTAAGCACAGCTCGCTGTTTGCTTACCAGCAAGATCCAGCTCGAGGTCGTCATAAACGACAGTTCGATCAGAGCGCAATTAATGCAATATCTTCCAGAACAGACAGTTACCTAATCTAATCGTGATTCTCTCACCAGAAAAGGAAGTTAATTCAAATTCAAACTCAGTCAATATTATCTCGGATTTTATGGAGCAGTTTCCTGATTTATTCCAACTGATTAGGAAGTGTAATTAATTCATAATTCTTTTCATATTTTGTAGCTTCCTAATATGTTACAACTTTTTCCCTATTTATGTTACAACTTTTTCCCTATAAATAGGGGCTAAAATCATTGTATCGACACATTGAATATCATACTGTCACTCTGCAGAATTTTAGAGAGACAGCCGTGGACGTAGGCGCACTTGCTGAATCACGTTAAAAATCCTATGCATTCCTATTTGGTTCTTGGTTCTTTATTGTCTTGTTCTTGTTTTCTGTGTTTTCTTACATTGATTGTAGGTATTGAATATTGAATGCTCGTCGACTGAATTTCAACGTCGACAAAACTGCTCGATGTTAACACTAAATTTACATTTATCATTTTTTTTAACTTACATTTATCAATTTTAAGAATTGGAAAAATAAAAATCGCTATGTCCCACTACTAACAGAATGTATTCTAAAAAATAATTAAAGAACTTTTGGAAATCATATCAATAGGTCCTGAAATTCTTAACTAGGTCCGAGATTTCCATCAATTGGTCCAATTTAAAGTAAATTGGTTCCAAATTACGTACAAATAAGTCCTAAATTCTTTGACATTAATTCCGAATTAAGTCAAAATAGGTCCGAAATTAAGTCAAATTAGATCTTAAATTTAATTAAAATAGATCCTGAATTTAGTTAAAATAAATCTTGAATTCCTACTACTTGGTCATGAATTCAATTAAAATAGGTCCCAAATGAAATCTAATTAGGTGCCGAATTCTAAGATATTAGTCCCAAATTGGTGCTTATTTGCTCACATTTCAGATCTCATCCTTCATGGGTCTTTTACAATACAAAAAATTGCAAAAAATTAAAATCAAGCTTAACCAAACACAAATGACGGGACCCTTCCCGAATCCCTCCTTTGAACCCAAGAAAGACCCCACAGCACCCCGATAGAACTCCAACGAACCCTAACTTTGTGTTCGAAGAAATCTCATCGGAGTATCGAAACTTACTTTAACTTGTTTTATAGCTCGTTTAATAGGTGACAAGGGTAAAAATTTTTCATTTTTCTGATGAAAATCCGGTAGCATGCCGGTTGTTTATTGAACTATGTCACCCTGCAAATTCAAATATAATTTAAAAACACTTCTATAACACTCAATCTCAACTACCAGGGGCCTTCGACCCTCATCCCAAAATAAACTCCAGCATGAAAAACCATAATCACAAAAATTGATTTAAAAACTAAAATTTTCTTATCAGAACATCTTTATAAAGACATTCATCCAAAAACTTATAGTTACATTCACAATTTACACTATGCTTTAATACAAAATATGCACATGACAAAATATGAGTTATACAATGTGAGAAACGTCGTTCGTTAGTCAAATCTGCGCGTCCGTCTGAGCCTCGTTTGCTGGATGACTCACTCCTGTACCTAAGGGAGAATTTTTAAGAAACACATTGGAAACAAACTGTGAGTAAAACTGAGTGAGAATTATAGTTTAATAAAACTAAAGAAAAACAATTTCATTCTTTTCTAAAATACTTATCGAAACTCATTCGAAAATTGTTTTTCAAGTTCATTCTCATTCTTTTTCTTCAACTTGCTCATTTTCTTGCCTTAATAGTGACCCAAGGAAACTACTCCTATCGTGGCAACATAAACTCTCTCGCTTGCCACTAGGAATTAAGGAATATGCCCTGTGTAGTCACCGATGTGTAAACTCTGGGCACACGTTACCCTATCGCAATCGGTTTGATCTACACTACCCTTATACGTGCAGAGGGTGACTCAACTGACTCTCTCTCTTAGGAGTCGTCCAGACTCCACTCTTGGTTAGTGACTCTCTCACATCTACCGTACACGCATAGGGTACTCAACCGGGCACTTAACTGGGGCTAGGGTAAACTATAAGCATATTAAAATATTTTTTCTCAGCACTTTACAATAAACTTGTTCTTAAGGTAGAAAGTCTAAAATCTTTTATTCTAGCACATTCTCGGTATAAAAATATACTCAACTCAAAACTCATATGCTAAAATTTTAAGGGTTGTTTGTTTTTTACACTTAACACTTAATGATGCTGAATTAAGCAAATTAAGAGATTTTTGTTTATTTTTTTAAGTTATCAAACCACTTAAAACAACTCAAAAACCACTTAAAAAAAAGTTGCATTTTTTGACTTTTCATTTAATACAAAATCACGTAATGATTTTATAAATATATTATTCTAAGTTTATTCTTCATAAACTAACATATTCCCAAGTTTATCCTAGTTTTATATTATACAAATTTCTTTTAATGCTTTAACAAACAACATTAAAAAATAAAAATCTTGAACATCTCAACATCAAATTTTTCTATAGCTAGATTACTATATTTCTCCAATCAAATTTTGGTAAGAATCTTTATTGATTTTCTTTATTAATCTACTTGTGGAGTAGCCCATATTGTGTTTATTTGTTAAAGCTTCATTATGTTATTGGTGTTTTTGGTTTATGTATATTGATGAGAATTTGTTTGTGTATAACAAAACCTCAAAGTTTTTCCTCTAATTTCTTCTTTTGGCTTTTTTTATCTCAAAGTTTTTATCAAATATATTATCAATGTATATTACTTTACAATTTCAATTTTTGTTTTAATAGTAATTCAATTTAAGACCATTTTGTTTATTTTTATTTGAATATATAAATTTAATTGATTCTACTATAATAATTCTTCTTATTTTAATTATGAATCAAAATATCATATATATAAATGTTTTAATATTTGTTAAATAATTTATTGTAATTGTTTGTATCATATTAAATAAAGTTATTTAACAACTAATAATAAAATGATATAAATGTCAAATTGCTAGTATTCAGATAATTTTAATTTTAAAAAACAAACAAGATTATTATACATTCAGAGGTAAGAAAAAAAATAAACATGTTTATCAGATTTCAAATTTCAGTCATTATTCAGTCTTCAGTCTTTAGCAGCACTATTCAGTTTTCAAACGAAAAAACAAACGACCCCTTAGTATAACTTCAATAAACCACTTAATTACATAATAAATAAATTCATATGAGCAATAAATAAAATACATTCATTCATATATAACAACAATTAAGAAACAATTAAATTAACGCTTGAATGGTTAACTTTCTACTCACTACACGCTCTTCGATAGATGATGATTTTCCTTTGGAAGCCTCCGAAACTTTCCGTTTTCACCCTAAAACATCAAATACTCATTTAGAATCACTAAACTCACTAATACAAAGTTATAAATAGCTTCTAAGGCTATTAACTCTATAAAAGCCTTTTTATGTCTAAACTTTCTCAATTAAGTTTTAGCTTATCCGAGGCTTTTGAATTCTGATTTCTTTTTACAAATCTTATTTATTATCACCTAGGAACACCCCGATATACTCGAAATAATTTTCTGAAGCTTGGAATGAAAAATCCCAGTTTTTGATCCCCTTTGGCCGAATGCTACCTAGGGAGAAATCCCTAGGTTTTCTTCATTCCGTTTTCGCTCCAATCATCTCCTTAACTCTCATTTAGGTCAACCATAAAGCGAATTCGAAAAGAAACGACCGCCGTGTGGGCATTCCTAGCCAAAAACCACCTTTTTTCAACACTTTTTCATGCAAAATTTTACCTAAAGCATGCAATCAACTTAATTCTTTAACATCTAACATTATTTCACTCAAATATGATCAAACATATTCATTTCATGCATCAAAAGAGTGCTTTTACATGAGATTCTTTAATGCCCTTCAACTAAGCTAAAATCACTAAACTTATCTCTACACTTTTACTTATCCAATTCTAACACTTCTATAAGATTTCTTAGCATCAAATATGCTTAGATTTAAGCTCAAAACATGGAATCAAAGATGGACTCATAAGCCCTAACTTGGTCGTGAATCACCCCTCACAAACATCTTCATTCTACTCTTAATTTCCATCACAATAATCACACCAAAACCATCACCAAACTACCAAATTTCAATCCATAAACTCAAATTAAAATTTGAAGCAAGGTAGGAAATGAGTTTCTAAGTTATTCGAGTTGAATCAACACAAGAAAACTCACCTATTTAGACCTCAATCTCACTTCAAACTTGCACCAATAGCTTTGGTTGATGACAAAATGAAATTTGGTGATGAAATCCTTGAAGAGATTTGCTTGAGATCACTTGATTTCCTCTCTTCCTTGATCGGCGACACACACCCTCTCCCTCTCGGTTTTTCAACATGAAAATGAAGTGGAAAAAGCAAGAGAGCAACCTATTTTTAATTACAACTTACCCCCTTGAACTTTGCTTAATTCCATTTTGACCCCTAAATGGATAAGTTTAATGCTAATTGGTCCACTTGTCACCACTTAAAACCACTAATTCTTCCACCAATCAAAAGATTCCAAATGGCTCCCTAAACACCATAAATTCTATCACACTTGACTAATTCTCATTGGATGAACTTTTATAACTTTTTGACTTTAGTTGTGAGCTTATCTCACCCTATACTCTCCCATATCATTCTCTAATACTTTTGGGTCCTCTAATCAACATCCCACTCGCAATGCGAAAATAAATTTAACTTTAAAGACTACTACTAAAGTGATACTAGTAAACCGAAATCAAAATCGAGGGTTTACAACAAATGTGTATCAAAGCAACATATATCAACCTCTGAAAACATTAGTTACACATGACATCTTTTAAATGTATACTAACAGGATCCGCTCCGAATTTCCCCTTTTGGAGCTCCCATGATCTTGTCGGGCACCTCACAGAGCCCTCCTGGACTTTAGCTAGTATCACCAAAAACACAACGTGGAGCAAGTCCTTAAACTTAAATCAATTCATAAACATATAAATCATTAATTACAAAATTTCATGGTTTAAGATTTAAAAAAAAAAAAAAAATTTGACAACACAACGACTGTTTTTCAAGGTTTACCAAAATTTCAAAACACCTGTAAACACTTCAAAAACACTTCAATATTTCAAACAACAGTCTCCACTACCGTGTGGACCTTCGGTCCATCTCAAAACCATCACCTAGCCACAACAGATCTATTGCAACAAAATCTTTTAAACTCTGAAAATACAATTTCATACATAAAATCAAAACATTTATACATAGCCCAAATAATCGCATTAGATAAATATAAGGATATCAAAATCATTTTGTTTACATAGATACATCACATCATCACAATCGTGGTAGAATGCATAAAATTCTTTACACCCGAAATTATGTATATATGGCAAATTTTCAATTTAAACAAAATATGCAAATTGTGACTTCACAGAACTTTCACAGAATATCATCCATGGCCAGCCCACCTAATCCGAGGTAGGAGAGTGAGCCCCCTGACCGCTGGTTCCTACACCTGAAGAGGTTTATATAACATAAAACAAGAATAGTGAGTTAAAAGAGCTAAATGAGCTTACGATTTTTCTATTAAAATCATTTCTTTTTGTTTTTTTTTTTTTTAAATTCCTCCTAAAAATGTTTTTTTAAAAAAACATTCATGCCATTTCGTAACATTTTCGTAATTGAAATCATGGACTTTAATAAGTTTATAAAAAATCCTTAAAACTTGGTTTCATGCATAAAAACATAATAATAATTGAATTATGGCATGAGATTTTAACATTTCTTTTCTTGCTGAAACCGCACCTATGGAACCTAGAGAAGCTATCATAACATGGTCACGTGGTGATTCGATTAGTGACGCTCATCGTGACAATACATGAGACATCTCACACACGTAGCAGAATTTTCATGCATCGCTTACGCGAGTGAAATAATACCCCACATGTGTAGAAGGCAACACGACTCAACTAACTGACTCAATCTCCCTGGTGTTAGTGACACGTCTTCCCAACACATGCCATACATATATGGGGTATACCGGCCGAGTCTAAATCATAATCCGTGAATCTGTAACATATAACATGGGGTAAACTATTGGCGTTTGAAAAACATTTCCTTTTCCATGTGATTCAAACTAAATTCATTTATTCCATCAACTTGATATCATGAAATATATTACATAAAATCACTAAATCATGAGCAATATCCTTTCAAACTTTTCATGCATAAAACATATTTATTTCAATCAAATACACCAAATATCCATAAACTAGTATCTTCAAAAGAAATCATTTGCATTTCAAAAATACATTATCAATATCTTAAATGCCATAAATTGGCAAAATATGCATTTATTGATTCATGACCCAAATTTTCACTCACCAAAAGACATGGTTCCTAATTCATAATTCATAAGATATATCTTAAAATCATAAAACCTTATCCTAATTTCATAAATTGCAAAAGTATACTTTTAAAATTTTAAAACAAAAACCATGCTTACTAGATTAGGAATCATAGCATAAAATTGATCATACATAATCTAAAGTTATATGTTCTAATTATAGTTTAAAAAAAAAATTCCAAAACATATTCTAAAATTCCTCCATCATACAACATACATATTTAAAAAAAAAAAAATCCATCTTTCTAATTTTATAAAACATGTTTCAAATCCTTAAAATATACTTCAAAATTCATAAGTTAGTACACATATATAAATCATCCTAACTAATAAAAGTTAAAACATAATAAAACATTTTCATAAATAAATTTTAAAAGAAAGTATCCACTCACACAACTCCTTTGTTTTTTTCTGGATTTAAAACGAGCTCCCCTCTGTTTTTTTTTTTTTTTTCATCTTAGGTCTACTCTAAAATCACACAAAACTTAATTTATAACTCATAAAAAAATAAACTAATTTTCTAGAATCCAAATCCTATTAAAATAAATTTACTTATCTAAATAATCGGACACTCGAAATATTTTTCTTTTCTTTTTTTCTTCTCTTCTTCTTCGCCTTTTCCAATTTTTTTTTTTTTCCTGCTGTCGAATGGTCTCTCTGTGTTTGCTTTTGCTTATGAGAACCATATATATACATGCCACAATCCTAATCACCTCTTTCCACTGTCTCTTCTTTTCTTTATTTTATTTTATTATTATTATTTTTCTCTCTCAACATCTTTCCATGCCAATCTTCAACATTCATTTTATTATTATTATTTTTTTCTTTCTCAACACCATCCACTGACATGTATATATTTAAATGGTTATAACCCACCACCATTAACTAATATATATATATATATATATATTGTAACACCCTTCCCTCCTCGATCCTGGACATCGAAACCGAGGCGGAGGATGCTACGTTCTTTTATTTACGACAATCCGTTTATTTGTTTAATTTGATTTATTGAAAATCCGACAGAGTTTTCACTGTTTTATTGAAAAACTCAAAATTTTAAAATATACATATTCAAAAGGAGCACTTCTAATATATTCTCATTTTCTCAACTTCCTCATTCGGACGCCCCATCTGTCTTAAAGTCACTTCAACACAAAATTTCAAAGAAAACATACATTTTTCCCAAATATAATTTCAAAACAAAATAAACACAATTACTTGAGGGCACCACATTCTCAAATTTTTCCATCTCTTTGAGAAAACGTTTAAAAACATAAATACAAAATGATATACATTGGAATTTACAAAACTTTACACACATGTGCATTGGAATATATAAGAAATAAGTTCTTGAAACTTTAATTCAACAAAATATGTACATGCCAAAGATAACTACCAAAAATTTGGAGGTTGCTGTGACTCGGGAAGCGCACTGGGATTATCTTCTTGTCTGACTCTCTCTCTCAATCTACTCAGCTCACATCAATCACCTGTGCGTGGTAAATCCGACGCACTAAGCATAACTACTTAGTTGGTATACACATATAATATTAAAATCATAAAATTTCACAAACATAACATGTAAGAGATATTGTTTCACAAAACATTTAACATTCAATATAACATATATTTCAAACAACAATTCAAAAAAACTTTATAAAATACTTTTCAAACCCATATATTCATTGTAATTTCATTATTAGTTACTACAATATCATAAGAGCCCTTTATAAATGCTGTTAGGATACCATGGATCGGTAATAGGTTTCATATTTTCCTCTGGTATTGGACACTCGGTGCCTGCCCGTCGGAGCTCAACTTCACAATAGTATCGATTTCTGGACTGGACACTCAGTGCCTTTCAAGGTCCGTGAATCAACATCGGTATGTAATCGTAACGGTGCAGTACTGCTAATAAGTACCCTATTAGCATGCCAACTATCAATCCCCACCTACCAATATACAGGTTTACTCGGGCTCTCAATATTTTCAATAATTATGAAAATTTTCAATTCAATTAAACTTTTTACAATCACGTAACCATCAAACATCATCATTTATTTTTCATTTTTCGAAATCTTTCAAAACCTCCCTCTTGGTCATTACCAAATGACCATTTTGCTCTTGGTTTCACTATTAAAGCTTAAATACACCACAACATTCCTTTCACATTTTCATTTGGTCTCAAGAGATGGTTTTCGAATTGTTCTCTCCGCAACCATAATTCATCACACATATCATCAAAACATGATGTAATTAGCATCTAAACATGAGCGAAATGACAAAAATACCCCTTGATTTCTCTATGCATTAAATTCGGTCAAAGGGGTTATTTTTCGAAAAATTATTTCAACTTCATAATTCATCTCACACATCATTCAAATATCATCCGTTAAACACGCAAATATACTTAAAATGATGAAAATACCCCTAGGCCCATCTTTAGTGTATATTCGGCCATAGTTAGGGTTTTTGTAAAATTTTTGTTTCACTTGTTTTCTCATCACAAAATCCCTTTTATCAACATCCAAATAACACATACACATTATTTATATCAACTCAACACATCAAAGTAACAAACTCACAAGGTTTCAAAGCCATATTTTCAACTTTTTGCTACTAACAAAAATCAAATTCATGAATAAGTGTGTAGCAACCTTTTTGAGCTTGCACCCAAGCTTCTTAGCACTCCAATTTGAAGCTCAAAGTTTCTCCTTACCTTTGCTAGACTCAACTCACCCTAATTATTCACTTAGGGTTTCAAAAATGCATTTAAAGCCATGAAAAACAAATCAACTCAATTAAATGCTTACCCAACTAATTCTACATGCCTATGAATGCATCTATATACTTACTAATATATTTTTAACTCTAAAACCAGAAATTACAACACATACCTCACTTGAACCCCTTTCTAGCGAAAATTCAACTTAGATTCTTGAAGGATTTTGTAAGAAATGAAGGCTTGGATGGGTAGAGAAGACAAGATGAAGGTGATTTATGAGTTTGGAAGCTTGAAAAGAGAAGAAAAATTGAGAGAAAAAGGGAAGATTGCAGTCGGCTATGGAGAAAGAAAGGAACGAAATGAAATTTTGCAAGAAATGACTCATATTTATACTAATCAACTTCTTGAAATTCTATCTTTGCCCCCACACTTTCTAAAATTCTATTTAAACCTAACAACTATCACACTTGCCCTTTTTCTATTGGATAATCAAGACAACTCATCATTCCACTAACTTACCAACCACACACTTGCTAACTTTCTATTGACTTTCACAACTTTTACTTTTAGATGTCAATTTGTCATTGGTTCAAGAAAATTTCACATGCTATGCATTCTAATTGCACTCATTTAGCCATCCAATGACAAATTTTTATCATCCAAGCTTTCCCATTAAATTCTAATTAAATCCTTTTATTAAAAAAAATAACTCCAAAATAAATTTTGAAATAAACTATTAAATTTTCTAACAACTAAATATATTATTACATTAATTACCCTTAAATCTAATTTTTAATCTAATTTAATACACTTACT
Organism: Litchi chinensis; assembly: GCA_019925255.1. Lineage (NCBI taxonomy): Eukaryota > Viridiplantae > Streptophyta > Magnoliopsida > Sapindales > Sapindaceae > Litchi > Litchi chinensis. The sequence goes on along the minus strand of CM034463.1, from coordinate 28,300,587 downwards.
TTCTTAATTTACTAGCACTATTTACATAGAACTAAATATCGAGACGCTACATATATATTTATTTCGATGGGCCCCACCACCTAATAATATTATTTTATTTCAAAAAAATTGCCCACCAGTTGATTTTTTTTTTCCAACACATGTAAATTTTCATTTTAACTCCTATGACCTTTTTCCTTTTAATCTCACTTTCTTAATTTCTTTTGAAAATATCTTCCAATAGGATATTTATCCATAAACTTCTGTATTTCTAAGACTTAAATTGAACCAAATTAATAACAATAAATTGGATTTCAATTAATCTCTCGGGTCCAGTTAGATTGGAACCTTATAATTCTCCTTGGACCGAATGCATTCTCTCTTGTTTCGTTCATTTAACCCTCACTTTATATAACCTTTGTATTTTAATTACACTTGTCACACTTTCATGCTCTCTCCTTTTTTTTTTTGCCACTTGTCCTTCATGCATGTTCTCTTTCATGCATTTCTTTGCCACTTGTCACTTTTCATGCCAAGTGTCTCACTTAATACATCCATTCACACTTTCGGCTTTTGTATTTGAAATCATTTCTGGTTCATCTAGAAATTATATTATAACTCAATTTCACATCCAGAAATTTTATTAGAATTCGATTATACCTCCAAATCCAGTTACTTTAAATTATTTTATTACCTCGCAAATAAAATCATCTTCAGTTATATCTGGAAGTTCTACTAAAATTCAATTGCACATTCGGGTATTTAAATTTATTTTATTACTCCATAGATACTGTATACGGTACTAAAGTTGAATAGAGTATTTTTGTCTAATAAACTTTGGATCACTTGCAATCTCTTCAAATGAGCTCATCTTTGATCCGTCTTAGTTTCGTTTAACTCTAGCACTAATTTCGGAACTTTTGATTTGCGAGATCTACTTTCCGAAAATCACTATTCACATGGATACAAGTCACACGAAAATATTATTCACTAAAAATATTTTATTTCTCCTATGAAGAGAAAATTTTAGGTTTTACGAATCCGAAAATCACTATTGACTCGAAATTACTATTCATTGAAAAAAATTTTATTGGTCCTAAATAGAGAAAATCTTAGGCTTTACAATTCACCCCTCTTTATAAAAATTTCGTTCTCGAAATTTAAAAGACCTATCTATCAAAAAAGATAAGGGTATCGGCGGCGCATTTGACCCTCATGCTCCTAGATGGTTTCTTTCACATCGTGATTTCTCCATAGGACCTTCACAAAGGGAGTGACTTAATTGCGCTTGACCTGTTCTTGATAACCTAAACCTTATCCGAAGTAATCTAGAAAAACTCAGGACCTATCAATTTCCTTTCATCTATTTCATGTCAATATACAGGAGTTCTGTACTTTCTTCCATAAAGTGTGTCATTCATAATCTCTTTCTTCAATTTACTAATATTCGATACACACACAATTTTCAACCCAACATCAGTGTAATATCATCCCTTAACAGGAAATCCTCTCGTTGTTTAGATTTCACTTCACTTTTCAGCTTAACTAATTAAGGATCCTAAGATTGTAGCTTTCTGATGTAGTTTACTAAAATAAGTCAAACATGGAAGGTAGCCACTGGTGCTCCTGAATCTGTCACTTTCAAACTTACCCTTAGAGACCTTCATTCCACCAACAATGACAAATATATCACCTTCAGTTGCGCTATTAGACTTATGGGTCTCCTACTCAGAGCACCTACTACCACGTTCGCCTTTCTTGGATGATATTCTAAAAAAAACTCTATTTCAAGAGTTAATATGATATGTACTCTACATTTCGAAATTTTAATCTTACAAAATCATCTATAATCCATGTCATCATCTAATATTATAACCATAATTATTCTTAGGTAACATCTCTAACTTCAAGACTATTCAAAACAGTCCTTATTTGATACTTTAAATCAAATTTGCTATAGGAGACTAATATTAACTCACAACATCACCTCTCTTAATATCTTGCTTCTCCACAATGAATTTAGAAACCCTTTATCAACATTTCCTTAAAATCCTACTACTCTTTTCACCATGTAAATATAATATATACTAATCAAATTAACCCACAAGGAACCTCAAGCAACGAATATTCACTAATTAAAATCACTGTACAAACACTGGTATACATAATTATCTATATCATATTCGTCACCAATAGCAATAAGATTCGACCAAAAATACTTTCAACCACTAGACTGGATTAAAATCCATCGGTCTTATAACTAGGTCTTAATCTCACCTCATCTATTCTAACAATTAGAAGATAATCTAAACACCAAGGACTTGAATTGTGTATGATCTTTCTCTATCTTACTTATCTATTATCCTTCCAATTGATTCCATAAACTTTTATAATCCATAATATTAATATTTCCAAGCTTTATCAATTGTGCTAACTAGTAATCGAACAAAATAACACCGTATTTATTCTAATTTATTAAACATATGGTCATATCACGTAAACCCATCAAAACTCAATCACCAAATATTCATATCAATTCTTAATTCACAATTAATTCAAATGTCATGAATAACCATAATTTCATGGCCTATTCAATAGTTACATAATCGATATACTTATCACCAATATATATTCCAATAATGACTATCCTAATATTTTGATTCCTAGATAATCAAATGAATCACGTATTACTACTATACACCATACCACACTTATCATGCCAAAATCAATTCAGTCTAATTCAACAACACTAACTACAGGTGCTAACCTAGATCTTTTGAAACATTTTTACTAGTCGTCACTGCAGTCATCAAACTAGTAGAAAGTATTTTCCATATCCTAGGAAAACAACAACATCTAGTTTCCTTAATCTAACAATCTTACCTCTTTCCAGAAGCAATCCATGGTGGTATAATACGTTGACAACTAATCCATACATAATACCATGTTAAAATCATGGATTTCTAATAAGATCTTGTTTACCCGGAACTCGTGACCTTATATCGTTACTTTACTATCCTCATACACTGTTTTTACTACAATTGAACCTCCCTAGGGTTTAACACTATCATACTGCAATCTAAGGGCCTTCGTTCAACATTCATGCTTGTAGTCAAATTTATGGAGACAAACGAATGAGCAGCCCTAGGGTCATTAATGCATGTGCATCTTAATTAAATACAAAAATCATACTCGTCACCACTTTTGGGGTAGCATCTGCTTCCTGCTAGGTTACTGCAAAACCTCTTGCCTATGTTTAGGGTCTACCTATCAGTCTTCTGGACGATTGACCTCTACCCGCTGGTCCATTTGGCTTACTGGATGTAGCAGGGCCTCTAGCTTGTGCACCTCTTTGCTCTTGGCCCCGACTAACACTAAATAACTTCCATGCATCCAAACTGATCCACTACGCTTCATACTTTGGGTGCCACTTCGAGGTTTCTCATCCATACTCCTTTCAACCTTGACTGTAGCCTCCACCAATTTACCATACCAATAATTTGCAATTGGCGCCACGAAGTTTCTAATTTCAGGATTTAGGCCCACTACAAATCTCTTTCTTTTCTATTCTTCATCATCTCGTATAAATGGAATATGCTGCACTAACTCTGAAAATTTCTTCTCATAGTCTGTTACAGAAAGTGCACCCTATTCTAACTTGAAAAATTCCTCAATCTTAACATCTTTATAACTTTTGGGGAAGAATTTATTCAGGAACTCTCTTTTGAATTGAGTCCAGGATACCGTTTTTGGGTTTCGCTTTTGCAACGCCTTTCACCAGTCCTTGGCCCAATTTTTTAATAGGAAGGCTAAAAATGCCACCATTTGCTCTTTTGAACACCTCATAACCTTAAAGATCCTTTCATTATTCTCCAACCATGATAAGGTTTCCTTTGGTCTACCGGTCCCATCATAATTCTTGGCTCTTAACTTTTGAACCCTTTCGATGGTATCCCAGCTTCCCACGGCTAATGGAGTGCCACTGTTAACAACTGAGCCACCTGTTCTAATCGTACATTTCCACCTTCAGGCTAAGGAGGCTAGGATGGCCCTGGATGGGATGGCTTTAAAGGGATTGGATCTCGAGGAACATTTACGAACTCATCCATTTGTTCCTTTACTGGTGCAAAAGTCTTAGCGGTGGCTCTCCTAGTAGTGGGGTGGCCCCGATGATGCATTTTCTATGAAAATTAGACATGTCTATGATTCTAAAAGAATGTTGAAAAGAAATCATGCAATTTTTTTTTTTGGTAGAAAACATTAAATCATTTTTGGAAGTGGGTTTGACTTTTCGAATCTTTCAAACATTTTTCCAAAACCTTGGCTCGGATACCACTCTAACCGGACCCACTCCGAATTTCCCCTTTTGGAGCTCTCATGATTTCGTCGGGCACCACATAGAGCCCTTCTAGACTTTAGCTAGTATCACCAAAAAGACAACGTGGAGCAAGCCCTTAAACTTAAATCAATTCATAAACATTTAAATTATTAATTACAAAATTTCATGGTTTAAGATTTGAAAAAAAAAAATTGATAGCATAACAGCTGTTTTTCAAGGTTTACCAAAATTTCAAAACACCTGTAAACACTTCAAAAACATTTCAATATTCCAAACACTAGTCTCCACTACCATGTGGACCTCCGGTCCATCTCAAAACCATCACCTAGCCACAACAGATCTATTGCAACAAAATCTTTTAAACTTTGAAAATACAATTTCATACATAAAATCAAAACATTTATACATAGCCTAAATAATCACATCAAATAAATATAAGGACGTCAAAATCATTTTGTTTACATAGATACATCACATCATCACAATTGTGGTAGAATGCATAAAATTCTTTACAATCGAAATTATGTATATATGGAAAATTTTCAATTTAAACAAAATATGCAAATTGTGACTTCACAGAACTTTCACAGAATATCATCCATGGTCAACCCACCTAATCCGAGGTGGGAGAGTGAGCACTCTCACTACTGGTTCCTGCACCTGGGGAGGTTTATATAATATAAAACAAGAATAGAAAGCTAAAAGAGCTTAGTGAGTATTACGATTTTTCTATTAAAATCATTTCTCCTTTTTTTTTTTTTTTTAAAATTCCTCCCAAAAACGTTTTTAAAAAAAAAACATTTTCATAATTAAAATAATAGACTTTAATAAGTTTATAGAAAATCCTTGAAACTCGGTTTCATGCATAAAAACATAATAATCATTTAATTATGGCATAAGATTTTAACATTTCGTTTCTTGTTGAAACCGTACCAATGGAACCTAAAGAAGCTATCATAACATGGTCACGTGATGATTCGATTAGTAACGTTCATCGTGACAATACATGAGACATCTCACACACGTAGCGGAATTTTCATGCATCACTTACGCAAGTGAGATAATACCCCATATGTGTAGAAGGCGACACGACTCAACTAACTGACTCAATCTCCCTAGTGTTAGTGACACGCCCTCCCAACACATGCCATACACAAATGGGGTATATCGGCCGGGTCTAAATCATAATCCGTGAATCCGTAACATATAACATAGGGTAAACTATTGGCGTTTGAAAAACATTTCCTTTTCTATGTGATTCAAACTAAATTCATTCATTCCATCAACTTGATATCATGAAATATATTACATAAAATCACTAAATCATGAGCAACATCTTTTCAAACTTTTCATGCATAAAGCATATCTATTTCAATCAAATACACCAAATATCCATAAACTAGTATCTTCAAAAGAAATCATTTGCATTTCAAAAATACATTATCAATATCTTAAATGCCATAAATTGGCAAAATATGCATTTATTGATTCATGACCCAAATTTTCACTCACCAAAAGACATGGTTCCTAATTCATAATTCATAAGATATATCTTAAAATCATAAAACCTTATCCTAATTTCATAAATTGTAAAAGTATACTTTTAAAATTTTAAAACAAAAACCAAGCTTACTAGATTAGGAATCATAGCATGAAATTGATCTTACATAATCTAAAGTTATATGTTCTAATTATACTTAAAAAAAAAAAAAACTTCCAAAACATATTCTAAAATTCCTCCATCATACAACATACATATTTAAACAAAAAAATCCATCTTTCTAATTTTATGAATCATGTTTCAAATCCTTAAAATGTACTTCAAAATTCATAAATCACAACATATATATAAATCATCGAAACTAATAAAAGTTAAAACATAATAAAACACTTTGCTTGTTTCTGGATCTAAAACTAGCTCTCCTCTATTTTTTTTTTTCCATCTTGGATCCACTCTAAAATAATACAAAACTGAATTTATAACTCATAGAAAAATAAACTAATTTTCTAGAATCCAAGTCCTATTAAAATAAATTTACTTATTTGAATAATCGAACACTCGAAATATTTTTCTTTTCTTTTTTTCTTTTCTTTTCTTCTTCTTGGCCTTCTCCAATTTTTTTTTTTCCTCTTGCTGCCGAATGGTTTCTCTATGTTTGTTTTTGCTTATGAGAACCATATATATATATATATATATATATATATACATGCCACAATCCTGATCACTTATTTCCATCGTCTCTTCTTTTCTTTATTATTATTATTATTATTTTCTCTCTCGACATCTTTCCATGCCAATTTTCAACATTCATTTTTATTATTATTATTTTTTTACTTTCTCAACACAATCCACTGACATATATATATTTAAATGGTTATGGCCTACCACCATTAACTAATATATATATATATATATATATATTTATTTATTTCAATGGACCCCACCACCTAATATTATTATTATTTTATTTCAAAAAAATAGCCCACCAGTGGATTTTTTTTTTCCAACACATGTAAATTTTTATTTTAACCCCTATGACATTTTTCCTTTTAATCCCACTTTCTTAAGTTCTTTTGAAAATATCCTCCAATAGGATATTTATCCATAAACTTCTGTACTTCTAAGACTTGAATTAGACCAAATTTATAACAATAAATTAGATTTCAATTAAACTCTCGGGTCCAATTAGATTGGAGCCCTATAGTTCTCCTTGGACCGAATGCATTCTCTTTTGTTTCGTTCATTTAACCCTCACTTTATATAACCTTTGTATTTTAATTACACTTGTCACACTTTCATGCTCTCTTTTTTTATTTTTTTGCCACTTGTCGCTCATGCATATTCTCTTTCATGCATTTCTTTGCCACTTGTCAATTTTCATGCCAAGTGTCTCACTTAATGCATCCATTCATACTTTTCAACTTTTGTATTCGAAATCATTTCTAGTTTATCTGGAAATTATATTATAACTTAATTTTATTAGAATTCGATTACACCTCCAAATCTAGTTACTTTAAATTATTTTATTACCTCACAAATAAAATCATCTTCGGTTATATCCGAAAGTTCTACTAAAATTCAATTAAACATTCAAGTACTTAAAATTATTTTATTACTCCATAAATATTGTATACACTAAAGTCGAATAGAGTATTTTCGTCTAATAAATTTCGAATCACTTACAATCTCTTCAAATGGGCTCATCTTTAATTCGTCTCAGTTTCATTTAACTCTAGCACTAATTCCGAAACTTTTGATTTGCGAGATTCGCTTTCCAAAAATCATTATTCACATGGACATTATTCACACGAAAATACTATTCATCGAAAATATTTTATTTCTCCTATGAAGAGGAAATTCTGGGTTTTACGAATCCGAAAATCACTGTTCACTCAAAAATACTATTCATTGAAAACACTATTCAGCAGAAATTACTATTCATCAAAAAAAATTTTATTGCTCCTAAATAGAGAAAATCTTGGACTTTACATGTACATATATAGATTTGAACTTAAATGACAAGATAGTAAGATATATTTATATCTTAGCTATGTATAATTAGGTTATTATTAATTTACCCCTTAAAATTGAAAATAATATCAAACAACCTTTGGTTTTTAATGAAATACCAAAATAGCCAAACCGTTGAATGAAATAGTAAATTCGTCAATGAAGTAATAGATCCGTTAGTTTTGAGGGTAAAAGCATCATTTGGCCTTGATGACAGACATGGAGGACAACTAGAAACCCTTTGTTAAAATTTTAATAAAATAAAATAGAAAAAAATAACAACCATCCAGAATGTGCCACGTGTGGCGTGTTATTGGTGGTCCAAATACGCAAGGCAAAACCTGACTTCTTCCCCATAGTTTCCATACCCTTCCATGTCCCTCCCTTTCACTGGTAGATGACCTTGCAACTTTGTGCCAAAAAAAGCTTACAACGACCACAATCACTGCTTCTAACCTGCAGAAAGTGTGTTGAAGAAGGCTGGAGTTGGTTGATTTCTGTTGTTTCTAGTCGAAGAAGGAAACGAGGGGCTTTATGGGTTAATATGTTTGCTTTTTACATCATAAGTGTTGTTACATGGTTGTGTGGTTGATGTATTAAGTTCAATGTCTATCAATAGTTAATTTTTGGGTTAGGGTTCGAAAAAAATTTTGGGAATTTTAAAATGTTTGAACATATTTGGTAAATTCGAACTGGGTGTGATAAAGTGAGGTTTCAAGAAGTGCGTGTAAGTTTTTGGTAGTTTTCATTTTTGTTCACCCACTGCCTTCACTGCTTTCATTTGTGTGCATTGCTGTCAGTGTACTTTAAGATTTCTTCTTTGTTTTGCGTTCAAAAACATTGATTTATGAATTAATGTATGTTGCGTGCATGTATCATATCAGATAATTGCGTGTACGTTGAAGTTTTTTCTTAGTTATGTGTTCACTGCTTTCAATCAATGTCCTTGTTATAGTAGGTTGACAATTATTGTGTTTTGTGCTGCAACCAGGAGCAAGTGAAAGAATAAGTAAAATAGTTTGATGACGAAAACTGTGATCAAAGAGCTGAGGTTTAGTGAGGTTAGCAGTCTGCATACTGTTGATTGTGTTGCTTGTTACTTACTGCGTACCCTTATTATTGTTTACATGTACTGCATATATATGTTCTGCATCGTATGAAAAATCTGCTTGTTGTACTGCATATACTTCATTCTGTTGCTTGTTGCTTACATGTACTGCATATACTTGATTGTCTTCCTTGTTGCTTATATGTACCGAATACCCTTATATATAGTGTTTATATGATAAGTATGTATGATGTTGGTGGTTAACTGAGTTTATTGGTTTATTTTGTTAACATGCATTGCGAGCATTCCTCTTTTCTCGGTAATTTTCATCATAGCAAAATACAATTTTGACATGTATTGAATTGAAATTGCATTAAAGAAATTAAAAAACTAAAGAAGAACGCTACAACTCTTTCACCGATTTGCGATTTCGACATATAGTATTGCATATACTTGATTGTGTTGCTTGTTGCTTGTTGTACTGAAAATTCTGCCAAAACAGAATGTACTGTTTATATGCATCATATTAAAATTCTGCTTTTTGATATATATATATATATGTATATTTATATATAGTGTTTTCTTCTGTTTCTTTGCTTCGAAATGATGAACTTGATGAGCTTTATTTTGTTTCCATGTTGTGTGGATGGGTGGGTTTCATCTCTTATGAGCTGTGTGTGTACTATATATACTATGCCATCAAACCTTCCTTTTCCCGACAAGTAGTGTATTATATATGTTCAGCTTGATTTTTCTCTTTCGATATGCATATGTACACCCTTAAATCACCCTAAAATTAATAGTCAATATTGCCATGGCATCCCCCAAAACAAAGCTGAGGCTTATTGTTGACACAGGGGCTCGGAAAGTAGTTTTTGCAGAAGCTGGCAAAGACTTCATAGACTTTCTCATCTACCTCCTTTCTTTGCCTATAGCAACCGCTGCTAGAATCTTAAAAGAGAAAAACATGCATGTGGCAGTCGGCTCCGTCAGCCACCTATATGAGAGCCTTGAAAATCTTCCTGATTCCTTCTTGAAACCAAACCAAGACAAGAACTCACTGCTAGACCCTAGAGCTCCCATATACGCCACTGGAATCCCTCTCATGCTCTCTGATTACAATTTCAAGGCTCGAAAGTCTTACAAGTGTTCCCATTGTGCTGTTTACATGGCTGAGGTTCCGAACCTGAATTGTCCTAGTTGCCAAAGTAAAGTGAGCATAGGGATGTCTTATGCTCCTCCATCGCCTGCAAATTTTTCTTTGGCGCCTGTGGAGGGTGGCTTTGTAAAAGGTCCAGCTGCTTATATTGTGACGGACAATTTCGATTTCAGGCCTATGTCTACCAAAATGTGTTTTTGGGTGCTCAAAACGTCTAAGGTGAAGGATCTGGATTGAGGAGATTGAGGTCTATTTGGGTGTTGAAGAGGTATGTTAATCATAATATGCATGCATATAATAGCCAATAAGTATTTGTAAAATTTTATGGATGGAATTAATATGTTTTACTAGCTTGTCTGCTCTGCAAAGAACGTCACATGTGAAAGACCAAAGAAGAGTTTTCAATGCATAACTACTTAATTACTATATAATCATCTCATGTGTCATAAAAAATTGCATTTGATTAATTATTCATAATCCAAGATACAATATCATTGTGGTGCATGTATTAAATACATATTGAATATTTTTTCAAAACAAAAGGGCAATAAAATTTAATCAATCACATGCATGCATGTATTTCATGTGTTTAAATTTAAAGACATTGATTTTGAAAATTAAAATGGTAATGCCTTTGATAATTTTTATGCAATTTTGCAAAGACCTATATAAGACTGATATGTGAGTGTTTGTATATATATTCTCTGATAGGGTCTGAAGCTTCTGCAGCTATCTTTGGAATGCAACACAATTTTAACAAGTTTCTACTTTGGTGATACTAGCAGCACTTGAAGTGGAGTATTAGAGGCCAAAAATATGCAATAATTTATCTTCAATGTAATCAATATTACATATTATGAGCTGTAAAAGGAAAAAAAAAAATTGTTAATTTCATGTTGCAAATATGTCTAATGATTAATAACACAAATCTTAAGCTTTGCTTTTCCTTCCCCCACGATCGCTGCCTACTTAATTATAAGTTTTCCAAATGGGCTTAATTAACTTTTGATTCACTATTAAATTATCTATGTTTGTGAATATCAATAAGTTTAACAATTAATAATGTTATCTTAAATATGGATATTTAAGATAACATTATTTAAGATAACAATTCATAAATATGGATATTTATATTAAACAAATGGAATCAATATCACTTCAAGTAGATTACTAGACATCAAAAATACGGATTTATCTTGAAGATAAGTCAGATAATTGAAGAACATAGTTAATATTACATTCTGCCAACTGTAATTGTAAAAAGAATTTAATGTTCAAGCTTAAGCTATCAATTTGAAGAACATAGTTAATATTACATTCTGTGAACTATAACTGAAAAAAGAGAGAGATGGTGAGTTGAGAGATGGTGAAAAAGAGAGAGAGAGAGAGAGATAGTGAGAGAATCGACCATGGTCTCAGTTGAGAGAAGGTGAGAGATGAGAGAGACAGTGATGCAATGGAGAGAGAAAATAAAAATTTTATTAGTTTTATTTTATTTGTTAATTTAAAATGTGAATAATTTCAATCTAGCTTACAGAGAACCAAATGAACTTATCAGACACATTGACATTTTTACCTTTACACCCTAATGGATTTGTCAACTTTTGGATGGAAATCACTAACCCATGAATGATTGGGTTTTTTGGGTAATATTTTCAAAATCAAGGGTTGTTTGATATTATTTTCAATTTCGGGGATAAAATAATAATAACCCAAACAAAATTGATAAATAGAGAATATACCAAGCACATTCTTAAGTTTACGACAACCTTAAACCCCAAACATTGGCTTGATACTAGACCAACTCTCATTGGAAAGGAGGGGTGTGAGCTAGGAAAATGCTTCTCTTATTAACTTAATGAAATTATATATTTAATTAAGACAAGTAATTTTATGCTTTCTTGCACCAAGGCATTAAACAAGAATTGGAATTTATTTGTTCACTACTCACTTTACATTTTATATACTTTACTTGCCATAGCTTTGAAAGGACAAATGATGTTTTAAATTTAAATTAGAATATGTTATTTAGATTTAATTTTTTACAAGACTCAGGTCTATAAAAGGAATTTTGACGCATTAAAATAATAGATAAGTATTATTTATTTACTTTGGATTTTAGTGTTACATATGCAAAATCACTATATACTATCCCCTTTAAAATTTTTAATTTATTTATATATACTTACAATATATTAAAAAAATTTATTAACAGCAATATCATAAACTACAATAAAGAGAGTAAGCTCCCCATACATATTAGTTAATATGCTGATAGGACTTGAAACATATATGAGAAGTGCACTAATCATATAAGTTATGAATAGGTATGTCATATTTTTAATTTTTAAATATTTTTTTTGATTATTGTATTATAATTCAATAAATATCAATTACCCATTAATTATATATCTTTTCATTTTCATTCGAGTTATATATAATTATTTGATATGGATATACGAAAAGTTGAAAGAAATAATCACAAAAAATAGATACCTAGGCATGATGAATGAAACCCTAATGTGTAACAAATCTTTATTCCAAAGTGCCAACATGCCTTACTTCCACCCATAATTGGAAAGCACTCTTAAAAGAAACTCAAACCTTTGAATTCAATCTTGCTTAAACAGAAGTCTGAATTTTACCAAACAAAAGCATACCCAGATCAACCAAGTTGGTGTTCTCTCATAAGACAACACCTTTCTCAAAATTCTCCAAAAGAAGCCATTGTTCTATACAACCAATTTCGCCATAAATTAGCCTACATTTTTGGAGTTGTACCTTTAATTTTGAAGGCTTATGCTGCTCTATGCAGCTTTAATTATGGGAAAAGTTTGCATGCTGAGTCTGTTGAGTTGGGTGCTGATTCTAATGTCATGATTGGAACTCATTGATTAACATGTATGCAAAATATAACCACATCTTGGCTTCACACAAAGTGTTTGATTATGTGCCTAAAAGAAATGTCGTTACCTGAAATGCAATGATTGGTGGGTACTTGAAGTTTTTAAATTTTTGGAGTTGGTTCGTAGGAACCTTGATCTTTTTTTTCTTTTTTTTTTTAGTTATTATTTTATTTTTTTTATTTATTTATTTATTATTTTTGGTTTTAATGGAGATTTGTGTTGACAGAACCCGACCCGGATACCCTCTAATGGATCCAGCGGTCCTGTCGGGCACCCCACGAGACCCTTCTGAAGTCCATCTATTAAGACCCAAAAGAACGTCGTGGAGCGAACCCGTATCCACAAGTAACTTTGCTAAACAAGAAAACCATCTAATTTAAAATTTTATTGCATTATTCGGGCAAATCATGTTGGGATTAAAAACACTATCATGAATGTGCAAAGATCTAAAATAGCAAGTCATAATGGTCATATAGAAATTCTACAAAATATTATGTGAATTTTAAAATATGCATGATATCATAATTTGATAGGACCCTTTCCAGACCTTATCTAGGCTATTGTCTGGAGGATCCTACCGGGCACTTCAACGAACTCATCGAACCCGACTCGTAGGATCGAAGACATCCGGGAAGCGAACCCTAACTTTGTTACATTGGTTTCCTCGTTTAAAACTTATTGATTTGATTTTTTTCTTTTACTGGTTGGGAGTGATAACTTTTTTTTTTATTCTATTTCAAATACTTTTTATAAAATTTTCGGCAGCATAACAACTGTATTTTCGATAAAACCAAAATTTCACCTGTAAAGAAAATCACACTTCGACTATATCTGAACACCTCCCAACTTCCTTATCCACAAACAATTATTATCATCACAATTTCCACAAGCGAAAGCAATTTATAAAGTAATGTATACTTACGTATCATATGAAGATATAATGAATCATCAAATATTTACAACATATTATTTCAAATACAAATGCATCCCAAAAGGTGATATATTAAATCCATATACACAATGTACACAATATCTTGAACCACACGCCCACCTATATATATATATATATATATATATGCAGTCAAAAGGTCGTTGTCTCGTCCGACGGTGGCACCCAATGAAAATAAACAAGCTACAAAATCAACAAACAAGTTAGTGTAACAAAGACATATAATATCACATACACTAACCTAGGAATTTACTATCTATACAAGTTTTACGATTTCTTTAAAATCCCCATGTATATCCTTGAATCATTCTAACCATCACGGGTGATTATAACTAACGCCAACATGAAGCTTACTGAGGTATCTCAACCACTATGTTACGAAATTTACTGTATCGTACGTAGGACGCTAAATCTATTCACTGAGCAACTACAATGCGGGATTCTCTGCATCGCAAGTGTAGCGTTAAAACTTTAGGCGACTATGAGCAGAATTTACTGCATCGCTTCGTAGCGCTAACTATCAACTAACCAACTACGTGCAGAATTATCTGCATCGCAACGTAGCGCTATACTTTTCTATAATCTGAGTGATTACGAACAGAATTCTTTGCGTCGTCACGTAACGCTAAATCTCATAACTTTTAAGGCATATACATGGGTTTTATAATCAACTTTTCTAGTGCCAAAGCACAAAACTCTCTAAACACTTTTCTCATTTCATTCTTTTTAAATACAACTTAGTATCAATTTCCATTTCCATATAGGTTCCATAGGAACCCATATACTCAAATTCTAACTTTGATATTGAAAATCATGTTCATTCTCTTTTAGTACTTAACTACCATATCCATTACCGAAATCAAGAATTGACATGAAATTGTAAAAGATCTTAAGTGGCGAACCACTTACCTCGAAGCCGCGTCACGTGCCTCGACGAATCTCGGGGGTCTCGGTGCCTCACTCTTTGCCTACACAATATTTTCTCATCATTACTAGTAACAAATCTCAATTCTCAACCTTAAAGCAATAATCTCAACTAAAGCCTTTTTTTCTCTATAATCTCCTAACTTGTTTCTACTCAATCGAGACTCTCTAATCCCGATTTTTGTGTAAAAGTCTTAGTTTTAGACCCCTAGGGATCACCCCACGCGGTCCGTTTAGTTGTTGGAGGCTTGAAACGAAAAATTACATTTTTAATTCTCAACTTACAGTCCATAACAAAACAGGTGGTAGCACGCTGCTCGGGGCTCCGTTTTCCTTTGTTCTTCTTCCTACGGTTCACTTATCTCACGTTCTAGTTACACGTCAAATTTCGTTGAAAAATATTATCGTTTGCTAGGTCAAATCTAAGGAAAACGTCTGTTTCGGACACTTTCAGACACTTTTTAGTGCACGTTTAGTAAACTTTTCGTTTCGGATTAGCGACGCTAGTTTTTCTTCCATAACTAAGCTTCATTTAACTAATAATGACTAACTAAACTCATTTCATGCCATAAAAATTGTATTAGGCTAGTTATTTCATTTCTCAGAGCTCTAACGACACTATTTTGCTCCTAACTTGCACAATTTTTATCGGATTCGATCCGTTCCAAAATCTATGGTTTTCTATGGTTCCTAGGCATCATTTGAGGTGTAGAACACCCTCAAATAAGCCAAATATGGTCAGGTCTCCTCTAGCTCAAATTTGAGCTCGGGAATCACTAATATTGTCCAACTAGCTCTCTTGAGCTTCTCTTATTTCTACATGCTTTCCTATCCTTTTCTAATCATTTTCATGCTCAAACTTGGGTTCAAAACCTCTTAATTTCAGAGCTTATTTACTGCTCTTGAAGTCTCTAATACACACATAAACCTAACTTGGTTATTTAAATGTTTAAACTTCACTCACACATTTCATCAACTAGTTGGTGTGTGAGAAAATAGATTTTCGTTTCTATGGTTCTCAAACCTATAACAGCCCATAAATACAATCCTAAGCTACCATTTACGCCCAACAACATATCCTCTAAGGTTCTATAACAATCACTTAGGTTTTGACACCATTTTTAGTGCAAAACCTCCAACAACACACAACAAAATTCTGCAGAAACAATTTCAGCATCTCTACTGAATTTTCAGCAAAGAAAAGGAAGAGTGAGCTAATTTCTTACTTGGTTCTTGACTTAGAGAGTTGAGAGGGACTTGGGAGAGGGTTTAAAGAGGAGGATTGAGGCTTGGATGGGCTGGAAAGGGGTTGTTTTCCTCCAGTTTTCTCTGCTGCTCGTCCAGCTCGTCACTCTCTGTCTCAGTTTTGTTTTTCGCTTCTGTTCGGGTATCCCACGACCAGCAGCTACTGGTGCTCCTTTTTCTTCGTGCCTCCTCCTTCTCTTCTTCCTTTGCTGCCCAGCTTGCTGCAGTTCACTGCCAGGAGCTTCCCTCACACGAGCTGCTCTTGCGCGAGCTGTTCTGCTCGCGTTTGACGTGCTGGAATCTGCTTTTGTCGCTGCTGCTGCTGCCTTCTTGCTCGACCAGCAGCTACCTTGCTCTCTTCCACTGCTGATCATTTCTCCCTTCTTGGTCCTTTCTTCTTCTCTTCTTGGTTTCTTCTCTCACGGCTGGCCGATCACTTCTCTCTCTCTCTCTCGCGAATGTTCTCGCGGCTGCTGTCTGATTCCTTTGCATTTGCTAAAAAAAATTTCAGCTTAAGGTTTGTATTTATACTAATCATCTCTTGTTAATTGCATCATGCCCCAATTCTTTTTGAATTTTCATTTCAACTCATTATCTTGTTACTCTTTCATGGCCACACCCCTCAATATTCTTCCGTATCTCTTTCGTTTCTATTCGATTTAATCGTTCGTCTCGGTTATAATTTATTTTGATTGTCAAGTTTGTCCTATCGACCACTTGACTCTTTCTTTTTATTAAATTTTAATTCAACTCATCGTTGACTAAAATTTTAAATTCCCTACTTGGATTTTCATTGTCACGCTCCTAAACTTTTATAGTCGACGATTTTCGTCGTATTCTTCATCTAATACTTTCTGAGGTCATGACTATCAATTTATTAAATGTAGAGAGTTATATTATCTCCCTAACTTAGCTTCTAAGGCTGGGAATTTATAAGTCGAGGCTAAGGGTTTACATAATTAATAATAACATTAGAAGCAAAATATTTGCAGAAGAAACAACACAGCGTCGTCGGTCGTCTGACCCACCTAACTTAATCGCGGCGGACTGGTACCCTGATTCCTTGTACCTGTACCTGTGAGGTTTTGTAACATAAAACCAAAATATTTGTAAGCTAATAAGCCTATTGAGTGCGAGGGTTTGATTGATCTAAATTTTATAAAATACCTCCTGAAAACGCTTTTCTTTAAAAAGGATTTGCTTTTGAAAATTTTTGTTCTTATAAATTTTCTTTAGGAATTCAAAAGCATTTTTTAAAATAATTTCTTTCTAAAAACTCGCTTTACAATGGTATGCTGCACTCACTAAAATCTGTACTAATGGGAACCCAAGGAAAGCTATAACCACATGAACGGGTAAACCAGCTTCGCTCAGTGTGGGGGGTCACATGGCGGAATAACTATCATCGCACACCATGACAAAACTATAAAGACACCTTGCTACTGCATGGCGGAATTGTCATCGCACACCACAAGCGAGACAATACCCCACAATATAGAAGGCGACTCAACAAACATAACAGACTCTATCCCCCCGATGTTAGCAGGACTAGCCCTCTCAATACTTGCCCTACACTGTGGGGTATACCGACCGGATCTAAAGCTAGAAGGTCTATCTATAAATAAGTTTGGGCTATTCCACTAGTCACTGAAAATCTTTACTTTTTTTATTTTTTATTTTTTATTTTTTTTTACTCTTCTATATTTCAAGCAAGCTAAAATTTCATGTTATATATGAATATAAACTGTTGATGGGCTAAAAATAATTTATGAGAATTTATATAATAATTATTGAAGAATCTAAAAAGCATTTAACATAAAAATATTTTCACACTCACAGCTTGCCGTCCTATTCACTTGAGCCAAAGCTTCCACGAGCTCGTCAGTGACCTCCCCTTTCAACTCACAGTCACCTACACTTATTCACAAACGAAACCTTCACTTAGTTAGCTAAATTATTATCTCCTAACTCTTAATCCATACGAGCTGCTAAGAACTGCAATACTGTTAGTCCAGCTCGAGCTACGAGCTCGTACCTCAGCTCGCACCTTTAGCGAGCTCATACTCTGACACAACTCAGCTCACACACGCACTAAAACAACATATCATTAGTTCTTCACCAAAACTCTGGTCGCAACCTCATCAGGTTCAGCGACACAAACTGTATCATCTCAAAACCAGAATCAAACATCCACAAAATTAATATCATTCTCAGCTAGTTCACTTACCAGATCTTTGCTCAGCCTTTTTGCTTTGCTTTCTCTCTCGCTTTTAGCTTCAACCACCAGATCTATATATCAGAACTTTGGTTAGACACCTGCACACTAGAAGCTGTTCTCAACAGCTTCTTACCAGCTTAAAATCATATAAAAATCATTTCTTTTCCATTAATTCTCACCAAATCTGATTCCTCACCTTCCAAATCAGCTTAATCTCCCTCAAAATGGCAGAAATCAACCTGGAGCAACTGCAGATCTGCTCTCCTTCCTTCTCCGGTGACAACTCTCTCTTTCCCCTTCTTTCTTCCAGATTTTTCTTCTACCAACATACCCACCACACACCTATATTTATAGGCGTAGGTTAAGCTCGATTTCACCCTTGGACTTCTTTAAAATTGCACTTTTACCAGATTCTAGAGAGTTCTTCATTTTTCTCCAATGTCCTTGTCCTTTTCTCATATTTACAATTCTGTCATTCTTTATAAAATCCTTTATTTTTACTATTTTATCCTCAACTTTTAATATTTAATTTTCTCCCAATCATCTCGGAAACTCTTATAAAAATTAAATTGCATTTCCAAGTACTCTAAAAATCTATTTTATTATTTTATAAATAAAATTTATCTCATTTCATACATAGATACATTACAACTTAGGAGAGAGCGTTACATGTGTTTCGACTATGTTGTTTTGGTTTTTGATTTTTTTTTAGCTTTAGTCGAAATCTGGGTTGAACCCTTTGAAGATCTAGGATCTTCCAATTTTTCATTATGTTTTTTTGGGCTTTTTATTAATTTTTTATTTAATGCTATATCTTCAATTTATTTTTTTGCTTTTAATTATTTTTTTAAAATTTTATTTATTAAATATTAAATAATTATATCAAATTATAATTGCATTTCAATTTTATTTTTTGTTTTTTCAAAAGAGTAAGGGCATTTTCGTCTTTTCATGGATTTATCACAAAACCATAAAACTTTTGAATGAAACTGCTTTTGGATTGATCACAGGGGGTTTTTTAACTAATATTTTCAAAAGTTAGGGTAAATTGATAATATTTTTCAGGGGTATTTTAGATTTTTCTCTTTGTTTAATGGAAAATAAAGTTTTTTTTTGAAAGAGCTCTCCATTTGGTACTATGTTTGTTTGGTTGAGCTTTTTGTTCTCTATTTAAGTTTTTAAAGTTGTTTGGTTGAACTTTTGAAATTGATTTTTTAATGTAGTAAAGCTTAGTATAGATTAAATCTCTACTACACAAAAGCTCATTGGAAGGAGCTTTTCAAGATAAAATTTTCGAAAAAATGTATCTAACTTAAATATCCTTATTTTTTTATAATTGATATATATGAAATACATTATTAAATAAAACCTTTGAAAGTATAATGTTCTTCGTACTTTGTTCTCCTTAAGCAGGCCATTTTACCTGCTCTAAACATATAGGAAAATTTCAATTCATATGTATAATTTTTCATCCTTATTATTTTAAGTTTAATTTATTTTAGAGCTATAATATTGCATTTCAATAAATCTTTGAGATGATAGAATTAAATAATCTAATCCTATATAAAGTGTTATTTTAATTACTAACCAAATAATTATAATTTTATTTTCAAAAGCTCTATTTCTTATTTATTATAAGTAGACTTTTTATGCTTTCTTGCATCAAGGCATTAAACAAGAATTGGAATTTATTTGTCTGCCACTCACTTTACATTCTATATACTTTACTTGCTAAAGCTTTGAAAGAATAGACAAAGTTTTAAATTTAAATTGGAATATGATAGTTAAATTTAATTCTTTACAAAACTTAAGTCTTTAAATGGAATTTTGACACTTTAAAACAATAGATAAGTATTATTTATTTACTTTGGATTTTAGTTTTGCATATACAAAATCACTATATGCCATCCCCTTTAAAATTTTTAAGTTATTTAAATGGGCTATTATCATTCCGCTAGATTTGAAAATAATATTAAATCACTGCAAGTTTTGAAATTATTATCTAAAAAATCCCAACCATTAATGGATTAGTTTTTTTTTTTCCATCTAAAACCAACAGTTTTATTAAACTCAAGGGTAAATGAGTAATTGCATCTATAAGAAGAATGAGTTTCTATTATCAATGTCTCCTAATTTTTTAAAGTTCGGACAAACCAATCAAATTTATCCATTGTATTCTCTTTCTTCAAACAAATTCTCTCTCTTATTAAATTTAAATGCAATAAATGAATTTTATTGGTTCATCCTAATTTTTTATAGTTAGAAGGCACTGATGGTAGAATTAATTTATATATATAATTGAAAAAATAAAATGGATATAATTTATCAAAATTCAATATACTCCAAAAATTAGAAAAAAATAACTTATAACATATAACCAGAATATTAGAACATAGCCATAATTTTATTTTAATAAACACATTCACATAATAGCATTTCAGAGAAAACAACAAGAAACTTTTGTGTCATCATTATATCGTTTAAATATTTTCAACTGTATGTAGTTTTTCGAAAAGTAGAGAGATAGGATGTGATTGGAATTCATGCAATCTCCCCAAAAGCAATTCATTAACTAACTTCAAGGTTTATAATGGTTACCTCTAAAAAGCCACAAAAATAGAGAAGCTTTGAAGATAGAAATAACGACCACCATGTTCATGACTCGTAAGGAATCAACAAATCTTTATTCTTTATTGCCAACCTTTTCTCTTCTTGTGAAACCGCCTATATATACAAGTCATTTGACAACCCTTCATTCATTATGAGAATATACATGGCATTTTTACAATTAAATTGAAACTTTTCATTGATAAAAAAGCTGAAAAAACCCTTTTTCCAAAAGCAGGTAAAGACTTCACAGATTTTCTCTTATACCTTGGTTCTTTGCCTATTGCAACTGTTGCTAAGCTCTTGAAAGAGAAAAGCATCAAGGGTTCCCTTGGTCACTTTTATGAAAGCATTTAAAATCTTCCAGAAGCTTATTTGCAACCAAACCAAACCAAAAACTCACTTCTAAGCCTTAGAGCTCCAATATATGCCATTGTACTCTCTCTTATGTTGGCTGATCAAGATTTTTCTAATTGTAAATAGTACATTTGCCCTCTTTTCATCATTTTGTGGCTGACGCTTAAAATTTACTTTGTTGTATTTGTAAGGAAAAAATGACCAATGGATTGATTTATGTTCCTCCCTCAATGGCAAATAGTTCGGTACCTGTTGAGGGTGGCTTTCTTAAGAGGTTAATAAATTACATTGTGATGGATAGTTTGGAGTTTATGCATCTGTTTGCTACTAATGTTGTTACTATGCTCAACAATTTCAATGTTAAGGATATGAGTGTACTTGAGGAGATCTTCATTGAGTTGGCTACATAAGAGGTATGCTAATACAATAATTACTTCATTATTAAATATATGTGTAACAAAAAGTATCAATTAGCTTGTAACACCCGAATCCGAACTGGTTTAATAGGATTTATATTTATATATATACCCTCTTTTTGAAGACGGGTGTAGTGCAAACAAAAATTTCAAGGGGTTTACTTAGGAACTTTTATTAGAAAGCTCAAAAGAAAATAATTGAGTGTGAGCCAAATTAGCTTTCTAAACATATCCAATTAGCTTTCTAAATACACCCACCAAAGGATAAATATGTAAAAAGGAGAAAGTTAGAATGGTAGAATTGTCCATCACAAAAGAGGGGGAATTATAGGATTTGTGAAGGGTAATGGATGGAAAAAGAAGAAATATCTAGAAAGGATAAGCATGGAAATGAAAAGTTATGGAGAGGACAAGATTGGAAATGCAAGAAAACAATTGGTTAGATTTTTGTCAAGTGAGTGGTGGAAATGATATTAGGTGGATCAAATATTAGCCATATATGAGTAAGTATATATATATATATATATATATATATATATATAAGTGATTATGTGTGAAATAAAAAGTCATCTTCCACCATTTTAAAGGTTGGCCGAACAGCACTATAAAACCTAAAATTTTATTTTATGATAAATAAATTATTTTTGTGATGAATAATAGTTCAGATAAATAGTGTTTTCAAGTAAATAGTGATTTTTGGGAAACGAATCCCGAAAATCGTGAATAAAGATTTTTCTTATTAATAATATTTTCGGTGAATAGTATCTGTATGAATAGTGATTTTTGAAAAATATACCTCATAAATTTATAAGTTTCAGAATTAGTACTAGTGTTAAGCGAAACGGAGATGGATCAAAGATGAGTCAATTTGAAGAGATTGTAAGTGATCCAAAGTTTATTAGAAGAAAATACTCTCTCTGATTTTAATGTCATATACAGTATTTATGGAGTAATAAAACAATTTTAACTGTCCGAATGTGTAATTGAATTTTAGTATAATTTCATAATAGGACGTAAAATGATTTTATTTGCAAGGCAGTAAAATAATTTAAAGTGGCTAGATTCGAAGGTGTGATCCAATTCTAATAAATTTTCTGGATATGATATTAAGTTATAATAAAGTTTTCAGATAGACCAGAAATGATTTCGAATATGAAAATCGAAAAAATATGAATGGATGCATGAAAGTGGACATGTGGCATGAAAAGGAGGAAGGAAGATTGCATGCTTGACAAGTGACAAAAAAATAATAAGAAATGGTGACAAGTATATGGCAAGTAAAGAGAGGTTGTACCAAGTGTAAGACATATGTGAGGGATATATATATATATATATATATATATAAGTGAAATAAGAATGAAATGTAAGAAAAGAGATGTAATTGGTCAAATAAAAATAAACAAGAGAAAATTGAGAGGGAGGGAAGCTTTCGGTCATCTAAAGGGTGTTTTGGTCGAGAGAAGAACAAGGAAGATAGCTGTCGACTTGGGTGAGTTTGAAGCAGTTTTTAAGTGATTTCAACTCATGCAAAGGTATTACTCAAGCTTAGGAGTGGAAACCATCCCTTGTAAATTGAATTGAAGAGGTAAAAATCTAGTTTTTCATGAAATGGTTTATAGAAATGTTGGATATATAGTTGCTTTGTGATTTTGTGTTTGGGTTTGAATTTAAGACCTCAAAATGGTAGATGTTGTGTTACATGTTTGTTTGATGTAGGATTTGAAGGATAGATGATGTTGGTTTACTTGAAGGTGTTCGGTCACAAGAAGAAAATGGTAGATGTTGTGTTACATGTTTGTTTGATGTAGGATTTGAAGGACAGATGATGTTGGTTTACTTGAAGGTGTTCGGTCACAAGAAGAGAAGTGAACTGCCAAGGAAGAAACACCAAGATACTAAAAAATCTATGAACTGCCAAGGGAGAAACACCAAGATACTAAAAAATCTAACACGTTCCGTTTCTTTATAGCAAGAAGCTTCTCAATGTTAACACTAAATTTACATTTATCATTTTTTTAACTTACATTTATCAATTTTAAGAATTGAAAAAAAAAAAAAAATCACTATGTCCCACTACTAACAGAATGTATTCTAAAATATAATTAAAGAACTTTTGAAAATCATATCAATAGGTCCCAAAATTCTTAACTAGGTCCGAGATTTCCAATAGTTGGTCCAATTTAAAGTAAATTGGTTCCAAATTACGTGTAAATAAGTCCCAAATTCTTTGACATTAATTCTGAATAAAGTCAAAATAGGTTCGGATTAAGTCAAATTAGGTCTCAAATTCAATTAAAATAGATCCTAAATTCAGTTAAAATAGATATTGAATTCCTACTACTTGGTCATGAATTCAATTGAAATAGGTCCCAAATGAAGTCTAATTAGGTGTCGAATTCTAATATATTAGTCCCAAATTGGTGCTTATTTGCTCACATTTTGAATCTCATCCTTCACGGGTCTTTTACAAAAAACAAATATTACAAAAAATCAAAATCAAGCTTAAGCAAACACAAATGTGTATCAAAGCAACGTATATCAACCTCTGAAAATGTTAGTTACACATGCCGACTTTTAAATGTATACATATATAGATTTGAACTTAAATGACAAGATAGTAAGATATAAGTATATCTTAGCTATATATATTTGGGTTATTGTTAATTGACCCCTTAAAATTGAAAATAATATCAAACAATCTTTGGTTCTGAATGTAAAACCAAAACAACCCAATCATTGAATGGAACAGTAAATTTGTCAATGAAATAACAGATCTGTTAGTTGAGGGTAAGAGCATCACTTGGCCTTGATGATAGACATGGAGGACAACTAGAAACCCTTTGTTAAAATTTTAATAAAATAAAATAGAAAAAAAATAACAACCACCCAGAATGTGCCATGTGTGGCGTGTTGTTGGATGTCCAAATACAAAAGGCAAAACCTGACTTCTTCCCCATAGTTTCCATACCCTTCCATGCCCCTCCCTTTCACTGGTAGATGACCTTGCAACTTCATGCCAAAAAAGATTACAACGACCGCTATCACTGCTTCTAACCTGTAGAAAGTGTGTTGAAGAAGGCTGGAGTTGGTTGATTTCTGTTGTTTCTAGTCGAAGAAGGAAACAAGGGGTTTTATGGGTTAATATGTGTGCTTCGTACATCATAAGTGTTGTTACATGGTTGTGTGGTTGATGTATTAAGTTCAATGTCTGTCAATGGTTAATTTTTGGGTTAGGGTTCGAAAAAAATTTTGGGAGTTTTAAAATGTTTGAACATATTTGGTAAATTAGAACCGGGTGTGATAAAGTGAGGTTTCAAGAAGTGCGTGCAATTTTTTGGTAGTTTTCATTTTTGTTCACCCTCTGCCTTCACTGCTTTCACTTGTGTGCATTGCTATCAGTGTACTTTAAGGTTTCTTCTTTGTTTTGCTTTCAAAAACATTGATTTATGAATTAATGTATGTTGTGTGGATGTATCATATCAGATAATTGCGTGTACATTGAAGTTTTTTCTTAGTTATGTGTTCACTGCTTTCAATCAATGTCCTTGTTATAGTAGGTTGACAATTATTGTGTTTTGTGCTG
The DNA here is from genome assembly GCA_019925255.1 of Litchi chinensis. NCBI lineage: Eukaryota > Viridiplantae > Streptophyta > Magnoliopsida > Sapindales > Sapindaceae > Litchi > Litchi chinensis. The sequence goes on along the minus strand of CM034463.1, from coordinate 28,275,346 downwards.
CAACCAGGAGTAAGTGAAGGAAAAAGTAAAATAGTTTGACGACGAAAACTGTGATCAAAGAGCTGAAGTGTAGTGAGGTTAGCAGTCTGCATACTGTTGATTGTGTTGCTTGTTACTTACTGCATACCCTTATTATTGTTTACATGTACTGCCTATATATGTTCTGCATCATATGAAAAATCTGCTTGTTGTACTGCGTATACTTCATTCTGTTGCTTGTTGCTTACATGTACTGCATATACTTGATTGTCTTCCTTGTTGCTTATATGTACTGAATGCCCTTATATATAGTGTTTATATGATAAGTATGTATGATGTTGGTGGTTAACTGAGTTTATTGGTTTATTTTGTTAACATGCATTGCGAGCATTCCTCGTTGCTTGGTAATTTTCGTCATAGCTAAATACAATTTTGACATTTATTGAATTGAAATTGCATATAGTGTTGCATATACTTGATTGTGTTGCTTGTTGCTTGTTGTACTGAAAAAATTCTGCCAAAACAGAATGTAGTGTTTATATGCATCATATTAAAATTCTGCTTTTTGATATATATATATGTATATTTATATATAGTGTTTTCTTCTGTTTCTTTGCTTCGAAATGATGAATTTGATGAGCTTTATTTTGTTTCCATGTTGTGTGGATGGGTGGGTTTCATCTCTTATGAGCTGCGTGTGAACTGGTTTGGGGACTACTTGTGTGTAGGTGAACTGGTTTGTGTGTGTGTGAACTAGATTGGGCAGTGTGTGTCAACAGGTTTCAGGTGTGTGTATGTCTATGTGTTTGTGTTTGTATTTGTTAACAAGTACCATGCTTTTTATAGGAAGAGGCTTTGTTACCGTTGTAGCAACGGTTATATGCCGGGACAAAGCAGTAATTTCCATGGGTTAAAACTATAATATCTGTAATTGTCAGGGTAATATAATAGAGAAGTATATTTCCTGTTACAGATTTATTTTACGATAAAAAGAAAGCAAGATGATTTTAGTTTTAGATTCATTTCAACGATGAGAAGAAAGTAAGGGAGACAGAAAAAAAGAGCAAACATAAGGTCAAAAACTTTCATTAAAGGTATTTTGAGCACTTTATATTTTTGTGTGACATTAAAACTTATACTCTTAATTTAATGACATGTTCACAACTCAAGCCAAATTGGATATTGTTTTCCCTCATTTTCACTTAATTTTTTTCTCATTTTTATTATTTAATAGACATTATAGATAAATGGTTGAAAAGTAAATGTTGACCAAACCAATCACAGTTAGTTATGTGTTTGCCTAAAAACTCAAATTAGTAGCAGACTCCAGATCTAAATATATACACGTCATTCAAGTGTCCCACCTAAGATACCTGGGCACGGGGAATAACGCTGGCGTGCAACAAACCTTTGATTTATTCCATACTATGCCATCAAACCTTCCTTTTCCCGACAAGTAGTGTATTATATATGCTCAGCTTGATTTTTCTCTTTCGATATGCATATGTACACCCTTAAATCACCCTGAAATTAATAGTCAATATTGCCATGGCATCCCACAAAACAAAGCTGAGGCTTATTGTTGACACAGGGGCTCGGAAAGTAGTTTTTGCAGAAGCTGGCAAAGACTTCATAGACTTTCTCATCTACCTCCTTTCTTTGCCTATAGCAACCGCTGCTAGAATCTTAAAAGAGAAAAACATGCATGTGGCAGTCGGCTCCGTCAGCCACCTATATGAGAGCCTTGAAAATCTTCCTGATTCCTTCTTGCAACCAAACCAAGACAAGAACTCACTGCTAGACCCTAGAGCTCCCATATACGCCACTGGAATCCCTCTCATGCTCTCTGATTACAATTTCAAGGCTCGAAAGTCTTACAAGTGTTCCCATTGTGCTGTTTACATGGCTGAGGTCCCGAACCTGAATTGTCCTAGTTGCCAAAGTAAAGTGAGCATAGGGATGTCTTATGCTCCTCCATCGCCTGCAAATTTTTCTTTGGCGCCTGTGGAGGGTGGCTTTGTAAAAGATCCAGCTGCTTATATTGTGACGGACAATTTCGATTTCAGGCCTATGTCTACCAAAATGTTTTTTTGGGTGCTCAAAAAGTCGAAGGTTAAGGATCTGGATGCACTTGAGGAGGTTGAGGTCTATTTGGGTGTTGAAGAGGTATGTTTAATCATAATATGCATGCAGATAATAGCCAATAAGTATTTGTAAAATTTTATGGATGGAATTAATATGTTTTACTAGCTTGTCTGTTCTGCAAAGAACGTCACATGTGAAAGACCAAAGAAGAGTTTTCAATGCATAACTACTTAATTACTATATAATCATCTCATGTGTCATAAAAAATTGCATTTGATTAATTATTCATAATCCAAGATACAATATCATTGTGGTGCATGTATTAATTACATATTGAATATTTTTTCAAAACAAAAGGGCAATAAAATTTAATCAATCACATGCATGCATGTATTTCATGTGTTTAAATTTAAAGACATTGATTTTGAAAATTAAAATGGTAATGCCTTTGATAATTTTTATGCAATTTTGCAAAGACCTATATAAGACTGATATGTGAGTGTTTGTATATATATTCTCTGATAGGGTCTGAAGCTTCTGCAGCTATCTTTGGAATGCAACACAATTTTAACAAGTTTCTACTTTGGTGATACTAGCAGCACTTGAAGTGGAGTATTAGAGGCCAAAAATATGCAATAATTTATCTTCAATGTAATCAATATTACATATTATGAGCCGTAAAAGAAAAAAAAATTGTTAATTTCATGTTGCAAATATGTCTAATGATTAATAACACAAATCTTAAGCTTTGCTTTTCCTTCCCCCATGATCGCTGCCTACTTAATTATAAGTTTTCCAAATGGGCTTAATTAACTTTTGATTCACTGTTAAATTATCTATGTTTGTGAATATCAATAAGTTTAACAATTAATAATGTTATCTTAAATATGGATATTTAAGATAACAATTCATAAATATGGATATTTATATTAAACAAATGGAATCAATATCACTTCAAGTGGATTACTAGACATCAAAAATACGGATTTATCTTGAAGATAAGTCAGATAATTGAAGAACATAGTTAATATTACATTCTGCCAACTGTAACTGTAAAAAGAAATTAATGTTCAAGCTTAAGCTATCAATTTGAAGAACATAGTGAATATTACATTCTGTGAACTATAACTGAAAAAAGAGAGAGATGGTGAATGAGAGAGAGAGAGAGAGTGAGAGAGAGAGAGAGAGAGAGAGAGAGAGACGCACGAGTCGGTCTCAGTTGAGCGAAGGTGAGAGGTGAGAGAGACGGTGATGCGATGGAGAGAGAAAATAAAAATTTTATTAGTTTTATTTTATTTGTTAATTTAAAATGTGAATAATTTCAATCTAGCTTACAGAGAACCAAATGAACTTAGCAGACACATTGACATTTTTACCTTTACACCCTAATGGATTTGTCAACTTTTGGATGGAAATCACTAACCCACGAATGATTGGGTTTTTTTGAGTAATATTTTCAAAATCAAGGGTTATTTGATATTATTTTCAATTTCGAGGATAAAATAATAATAACCCAAACAAAATTGATAAATAGAGAATATACCAAGCACATTCTTAAGTTTATGACAACCTTAAACCCCAAACATTGGCTTGATACTAGACCAACTCTCATTGGAAAGGAGGGGTGTGAGCTAGGAAAATGCTTCTCTTATTAACTTAATGAAATTATATATTTAATTAAGACAAGTAATTTTATGCTTTCTTGCACCAAGGCATTAAACAAGAATTGGAATTTATTTGTTCACTACTCACTTTACATTTTATATACTTTACTTGCCAAAGCTTTGAAAGGACAAATGATGTTAATGCCTTTGATAATTTTTATGCAATTTTGCAAAGAACCTATATAAGACTGATATGTGAGTGTTTGTATATATATTCTCTGATAGGGTCTGAAGCTTCTGAAGCTATCTTTGGAATGCAACACAATTTTAACAAGTTTCTACTTTGGTGATACTAGCAGCAATTGAAGTGGAGTATTAGAGGCCAAAAATATGCAATAATTTATCTTCAATGTAATCAATATTACATATTATGAGCTGTAAAAGAAAAAAAAAATTGTTAATTTCATGTTGCAAATATGTCTAATGATTAATAACACAAATCTTAAGCTTAGCTTTTCCTTCCCCCACGATCGCTGCCTACTTAATTATAAGTTTTCCAAATGGACTTAATTAACTTTTGATTCACTGTTAAATTATCTATGTTTGTGAATATCAATAAGTTTAACAATTAATAATGTTATCTTAAATATGGATATTTAAGATAACATTATTTAAGATAACAATTCATAAATATGGATATTTATATTAAACAAATAAAATCAATATCATTTCAAGTGGATTACTAGACATCAAAAATACGGATTTATCTTGAAGATAAGTCAGATAATTGAAGAACATAGTTAATATTACATTCTGCCAACTATAACTGTAAAAAGAAATTAATGTTCAAGTTTAAGCTATCAATTTGAAGAACATAGTTAATATTACATTTTTGTGAACTATAACTGAAAAAAAGAGAGAGATGGTGAAAGAGAGAGAGAGAGAGAGATAGTGAGAGAATCGACCATGGTCTCAGTTGAGAGAAGGTGAGAGGTGAGAGAGACGGTGATGCGATGGAGAGAGAAAATAAAAAATTAGTTTTATTTTAGTTAATTTAAAATGTGAATAATTTCAATCTAGCTTACAGAGAACCAAATGAACTTATCAGACACATTGACATTTTTACCTTTACACCCTAATGGATTTGTCAACTTTTGGATGGAAATCACTAACCCACGAATGATTGGGTTTTTTGGGTAATATTTTCAAAATCAAGGGTCGTTTGATATTATTTTCAATTTCGGGGATAAAATAATAATAACCCAAACAAAATTGATAAATAGAGAATATACCAAGCACATTCTTAAGTTTATGACAACCTTAAACCCCAAACATTGGCTTGATACTAGACCAACTCTCATTGGAAAGGAGGGGTGTGAGCTAGGAAAATGCTTCTCTTATTAACTTAATGAAATTATATATTTAATTAAGACAAGTAATTTTATGCTTTCTTGCACCAAGGCATTAAACAAGAATTGGAATTTATTTGTTCACTACTCACTTTACATTTTATATACTTTACTTGCCAAAGCTTTGAAAGGACAAATGATGTTTTAAATTTAAATTGGAATATGATATTTAGATTTAATTTTTTACAAAACTCAGGTCTATAAAAGGAATTTTGACGCATTAAAATAATAGATAAGTATTATTTATTTACTTTGGATTTTAGTGTTACATATGCAAAATCACTATATACTATCCCCTTTAAAATTTTTAATTTATTTATATATACTTACAATATATTAAAAAAATTTATTAACAGCAATATTATAAACTACAATAAGGAGAGTAAGCTCCCCATACATATTAGTTAATATGCTGATAGGACTTGAAACATATATGAGAAGTGCACTAATCATATAAGTTATGAATAAGTATGTCATATTTTTAATTTTTAAATTTTTTTTTGGTTATTGTATTATAATTCAATAAATATCAATTACCCATTAATTATATATCTTTTCATTTTCATTCGAGTTATATATAATTATTTGATATGGATATACGAAAAGTTGAAAGAAATAATCACAAAAAATAGATACCTAGGCATGATGAATGAAACCCTAATGTGTAACAAATCTTTATTCCAAAGTGCCAACATGCCTTACTTCCACCCATAATTGGAAAGCACTCTTAAAAGAAACTCAAACCTTTGAATTCAATCTTGCTTAAATAGAAGTCTGAATTTTACCAAACAAAAACATACCCAGATCAACTAAGTTGGTGTTCTCTCATAAGACAACACCTCTCTCAAAATTCTCCAAAAGAAGCCATTGTTCTATACAACCAATTTCGCCATAAATTAGCCTACATTTTTGGCGTTGTACCTTTAATTTTGAAGGCTTATGCTGCTCTATGCAGCTTTAATTATGGGAAAAGTTTGCATGCTGAGTCTGTTGAGTTGGGTGTTGATTCTAATGTCATGATTGGAACTCATTGATTAACATGTATGCAAAATATAACCACATCTTGGCTTCACACAAAGTGTTTGATTATGTGCCTAAAAGAAATGTTGTTACCTGAAATGCAATGATTGGTGGGTACTTGAAGTTTTTAAATTTTTGGAGTTGGTTCGTAGGAACCCTGATCTTCTTTTTTTTTTTTTTATTATTTATTATTTTATTTATTTTTTGTTATTTATTTATTTTTGGTTTTAATGGAGATTTGTGTTTCAACTGTGTTGTTTTTGTTTTTGATTTTTTTTAGCTTTAATCGAAATCTGGGTTGAACCCTTTGAAGATCTGGGATCTTCCAATTTTTCATTATGTTTTTTTGGGCTTTTTATTAATTTTTTTTAATGCTAGATCTTAATTTTTTTTGGTTTTAATTATTTTTTTAAATTTTAGTTATTAATATTAAATTTTTATCAAATTATAATTGCATTTAAATTTTATTTTTTGTTTTTTCAATAGAGTAAGGGCATTTTTGTCTTTTCATGGATTTATCACAAAACCATAAAACTTTTGAATGAAACTGCTTTTGATTGATCATAGGGGGTTTTTTAACTAATATTTTCAAAAGTTAGGGTAAATTGATAATATTTTTTCAGGGGTATTTTAGATTTTTCTCTATGTCTAATGGAAAATAAAGTTTTTTTTTTTGAAAGAGCTCTCCATTTGGTACTATGTTTGTTTGGTTGAGCTTTTTATTCTCTATTTAAGTTTCTTAAAGTTGTTTGGTTGAACTTTTGAAATTGATTTTCTAATGTAGTAAAGCTTAGTATAGATTAAATCTCTACTACACAAAAGCTCATTGGAAGGAGCTTTTCAAGATAAAATTTTCAAAAAAATGTATCTAACTTAAATATCCTTATTTTTTTATAATTGATATATATGAAATACATTATTAAATAAAACCTTTGAAAGTATAATGTTCTTCGTACTTTGTTCTCCACAAGCAGGCCATTTTCCTGCTCTAAACATATAGGAAAATTTCAATTCATATGTATAATTTTTCATCCTTATTATTTTAAGTTTAATTTATTTTAGAGCTGTAATATTGTATTTCAATAGATCTTTGAGATGATAGAATTAAATAATCTAATCCTATATAAAGTGTTATTTTAATTACTAACCAAATAATTATAATTTTATTTTCAAAAGCTCTATTTCTGATTTATTATAAGTAGACTTTTTACAAATAGAGGTAATTTAAAAATCTAGAAAACATGCTCTAAAAAAAACAAAATTGATAAGTAGAGAATATACCAAGCACATTCTTAAGTTTACGACAACCTTAGACCCCAAACATTGGCCTGATACTAGTCCAACTCTCATTGGATAGGAGGTGTGAGCTAGGAGGATGCTTCTCTAATTAATTTAATGAAATTATATATTCAAGTAAGACAAGTAATTTTTTATGCTTTCTTGCATCAAGGCATTAAACAAGAATTGGAATTTATTTGTCTGCCACTCACTTTACATTCTATATACTTTACTTGCTAAAGCTTTGAAAGAATAGACAAAGTTTTAAATTTAAATTGGAATATGATAGTTAAATTTAATTCTTTACAAAACTTAAGTCTTTAAATGGAATTTTGACACTTTAAAACAATAGATAAGTATTATTTATTTACTTTGGATTTTAGTGTTGCATATACAAAATCACTATATACCATCCCCTTTAAAATTTTTATTTTATTTAAATGGTCTATTATCATTCCCCTGGATTTGAAAATAATATCAAATCACTACAAGTTTTGAAATTATTATCTAAAAAATCCCAACCATTAGTGGATTAGTTTTTTTTCCATCTAAAAGCCAATAGTTTTATTAAACTCAAGGGTAAATGAGTAATTGCATCTATAAGAAGAATGAGTTTCTACTATCAACGCCTCCTAACTTTTTAAAGTTAGAACAAATCAATCAAATTTATCCATTGTATTTCTTTCTTCAAACAAATTCTCTCTCTTATTAAATTTAAATGCAATAGATAAATTTTATTAGTTCATCCTAATTTTTTATAGTTAGAAAGCACTGATGGTAGAATTAATTTATATCTATAATTGAAAAAATAATATGGATATAATTTATCAAAATTCAATATACTCCAAAAATTAGAAAAAAATAACTTATAACATATAACCCGAATATTGGAACATAGCCATAATTTTATTTTAATAAACACATTCACATAATAGCATTTCAGAGAAAACAACAATAAACTTTTGTGTCATCATTATATCGTTTAAATATTTTTAACTGTATGTAGTTTTTCGAAAAGCAGAGAGATAGGATGTGATTGGAAGTCATGCAATCTCCCCAAAAGCAATTCATTAACTAAGTTCAAGGTTTATAATGGTTACCTCTAAAAAGCCACAAAAATAGAGAAGCTTTGAAGATAGAAATAACGACCACCATGTTCATGACTCGTAAGGAATCAACAAATCTTTATTCTTTGTTGCCAACCTTTTCTCTTCTTGTGAAACCGCCTATATATACAAGTCATTTGACAACCCTTCATTCATTGTGAGAATATACATGGCATTTTTACAATTAAATTGAAACTTTTCATTGACAAAAACGCTGAAAAAGCCCTTTTTCTAAAAGTAGGTAAAGACTTTACAGATTTTCTCTTATACCTTGGTTCTTTGCCTATTGCAACTATTGCTAAGCTCTTGAAAGAGAAAAGCATCAAGGGTTCCCTTGGTCACTTTTATGAAAGCATTTAAAATCTTCAAGAAGCCTATTTGCAACCAAACCAAACCAAAAACTCACTTCTAAGCCTTAGAGCTCCAATATATGCCACTGTACTCTCTCTTATGTTGGCTGATCAAGATTTTTCTAATTGTAAATAGTACATTTCCCCTTCTTTTCATCATTTTTTGGCTGATGCTTAAAATTTACTTTGTTGTATTTGCAAGGAAAAAATGACCAATGGATTGATTTATGTTCCTCCCTCAATGGCAAATAGTTCAGTACCTGTTGAAGGTGGCTTTCTTAAGAGGTTAATAAATTACATTGTGATGGATAGTTTGGAGTTTATGCATCTGTTTGCTACTAATGTTGTTACTATGCTCAACAATTTCAATGTTAAGGATATGAGTGCACTTGAGGAGATCTTCATTGAGTTGGCTACATAAGAGGTATGCTAATACAATAATTACTTCATTATTAAATATATGTGTAACAAAAAGTATCAATTAGCTTGTAACACCCGAATCCGAACTGGTTTAATATGATTTATATTTATATATATACCCTCTTTTTGAAGACGGGTGTAGTGCAAACAAAAATTTCAAGGGGTTTACTTAGGAAATTTTATTAGAAAGCTCAAAAGAAAATAATTGAGTGTGAGCCAAATTAGCTTTCTAAATACACCCACCAAAGGATAAATATGTAAAAAGGAGAAAGTTAGAATGGTAAATTGTCCATCGACAAAAGAGCAAGAATTATAGGATTTGTGAAGGGCAATGGATGGAAAAAGAAGAAATATCTAGAAAGGATAAGCACGGAAATGAAAAGTTATGGAGAGGACAAGATTGGAAATGCAAGAAAATAATTGGTTAGATTTTTGTCAAGTGAGTGGTGGAAATGATATTAGGTGGATCAAATATTAGCCATATATGAGTAAGTATATATATATATATATATATATATAAGTGATTATGTGTGAAATAAAAAGTCATCTTCCACCATTTTAAAGGTTGGCCGAACAACACTATAAAACCTAAAATTTTATTTTATGATAAATAAATTATTTTTGCGATGAATAATAGTTCAGATAAATAGTGTTTTCAAGTAAATAGTGATTTTTGGGAAACGAATCCCGAAAATCGTGAATAAAGATTTTTTTTATTAATAATATTTTCGGTGAATAGTATCTATATGAATAGTGATTTTTGAAAAATATACCTCATAAATTTATAAGTTTCGGAATTAGTACTAATGTTAAACGAAACGGAGATGGATCAAAGATGAGTCAATTTGAAGAGATTGTAAGTGATCCAAAGTTTATTAAAAGAAAATACTCTCTCTGATTTTAATATCATATACAGTATTTATGGAGTAATAAACAATTTTAACTGTCCGAATGTGTAATTGAATTTTAGTATAATTTCAGAATAGGACATAAAATGATTTTATTTGCAAGGCAATAAAATAATTTAAAGTGGCTAGATTCGAAGGTGTGATCCAATTCTAATAAATTTTCTAGATATGATATTGAGTTATAATAAAGTTTCCAGATAGACCAGAAATGATTTCGAATATGAAAATCGAAAAATATGAATGGATGCATGAAAGTGGACATGTGGCATGAAAAGGAGGAAGGAAGATTGCATGCTTGACAAGTGACAAAAAAATAATAAGAAATGGTGACAAGTATATGGCAAGTAAAGAGAGGTTGTGCCAAGTGTAAGACATATGTGAGGGATATATATATATATATATATAAGTGAAATAAGAATGAAATGTAAGAAAAGAGATGTAATTGGTCAAACAAAAACAAACAAGAGAAAATTGAGAGGGAGAGAAGCTTTCGGTCATCTAAAGGGTGTTTTGGTCGAGAGAAGAACAAGGAAGATAGCTGTCGACTTGGGTGAGTTTGAAGCTGTTTTTAAGTGATTTCAACTCATGCAAAGGTAGTACTCAAGCTTAGGAGTGGAAACCATCCCTTGTAAATTGAATTGAAGAGGTAAAAAACTAGTTTTTCATGAAATGGTTTATGGAAATGTTGGATATATAGTTGCTTTGTGATTTTGTGTTGGGGTTTGAATTTAAGACCTCAAAATGGTAGATGTTGTGTTACATGTTTGTTTGATGTAGGATTTGAAGGAAAGATGATGTTGGTTTACTTGAAGGTGTTCGGTCACAAGAAGAGAAGTGAATTGCCAAGAGAGAAACACCAAGATAGCTTGTAATCCTTGAACATTTGAGGTGATTTTTGAGTATCTTCATCACATGCAAGGGGTCAATGCAAGTCTAGAAGCTAGGTTCATCCATTCTAAGTTGATTTTAAGAAGTAAGCTCTAAGTTTCCATGATTTTATTGTGAAAATGGATGGATTATTGTGATATTATGTTTGGGTTTTAGGATTTGAGACCTTATTGGTGTGGAGGTTGAGTTGCATGTGAATTTGGTGTGAAATTTGATGAAAATTTTGGTGTTATATGCTTTTTTTGGTTCGGCCAAGGATGGTATTAATGGCTCAATGTGAATTTGATTATTTTGCCATGAAAGATGATAAGATAATGATGGGATTTAATGGTTGAACTTAAAAGAATATTGATGTAGTGATGCATGAAGGTTTCAGCAAAAGCAAGGGTTCTATGGTTTATTTTGAGTTTGATTTATTTGAGTGATTTCCATGTATAAGAATGAGATGAAATGTTGAAATTTGGTATTAAAGTGAGAAGCAAAATCATGACATGATTATCATGCTAGGTTCGACCCTAAGAAGTCTAGAATGAAGGATAATTATTTTTGAATAAATTGTATGATTTTATAAGTTATTTGGATGATGGAATTAGCATAAAAATTGAAGAAAACCTATTGAAATGTTAAATAGTCATTTTGCGGCTAAACTTTTCGTAATTGCGAGATTGTGACATTTTATGCATTTGATTAGAATTTACACCATATTGTTTATGTTTGAGTGTAATTGTGATAAGAAAAATTGAATAAAATGGATGGTGTAAAGGTAAGTTCGGCCAAAATGACTAAAATGACTTTAATTTTTTGTTTGATGTGTTAGTATGAAATCTAGGCTTAAATCGAAGTGATTTAAGTACTTAAATGTTAAGAAATCCAAATGGATATTGTGTGCGAATAATTGAAGTTAGTATAACTTGAAAAAGGATAATTCGATATCCTTGCGTAGTTAAAAGTTTATGCATTGATTTCGTGTGTAAGTTCTAAACGAGAATTACACTTGTATTAAATGTAGGTTAAGCGATGAGCTAAAGGAGGATGGAAAGGAGTGATTTATTAAAGTGGGAAGCAAGTAGTGAGTGTGGCTATTTACCAAATTTTTTTACAAACTTTATTATTTGATTATTCATGTTTGCAAATACTTATTTTAGTATGTGATTTATTATGTTTTATCGAGCAAGTTTTTAGAATGTTATCGTTTTTCATATAATGCATGTATAGTTCCTTAAAATTATCTTATAAATGTATTTATTTTAAAAGTAAAGCAAATTAGTAAGTTTATATTAAATATTTGCACAAATGAGGCATGCTAAATCAATATGCTTTCAAGTTAAAGAGAAAAGAAAGTTTTAAGTATATTGAAAAGTATTTTTAAATGCTTTTGGTTTACCCTAATCCCCAGTTATATTGGCCGAAGTACCGTGTGCGTGTATGGCTGAGTGGTTAGGTGAATCACTAACTTGAGGGGTTTGAGTCAGTGTGTCGCACTCTACACGTATACGGTAGTGTAGATCTGTTGATGTTGGGGGGAATCGCGATCCTTGAGGTCTCGCATCTGCAACTATACAGTTAGTATTCCTTAGTTCTAATGGCATGTACAAGTTCTGATACTGTTGCGTACGGGTACCATCACATAAGGACAAGTTTCCCTGGGTTACCTTATAAGCCAAGCTAAAAGAAGAAAAGCACGTCATTAGACGTAAGATTTAGAAAAAAAGAAAAAAGAAAATTATGTTTTATGAAAGTTATTTCTCGATTTTGAACAAAAGTATTTATATGCATTATGATAGTTTTACAGTTTTCAACGGTTAGAAATAAACTATCTGTTTTTCAAACTATTTTGGGAGGATATACATTTTTAAAGCAAATATCGTAGTTTAAAAAGATTACCCATTCACTGAGTTAATACTCATAACTCTTTTCTTGTTTTTAATAAAAATCCTCCCCAGTGCAGGTGCAAGTCAGAAATCAGAAAGAGCTCCGTCGAACGCGTAGGTTGGCTGAAGACGCGACATTACTACACTGATTCATTTTGAGTTACCATGTATATGCCTAACTATTTAAGATTTATTGCACGTTTTGTAAATACTATTTTGGAGCATATTTATACACTTATGTTTTCGTATTATGTTTTAAAATTTTGCATGCTTAAAGTTTTACGTAAAGTTGATGATTTTTGAATGGTTTATAAATTAGAATCATATTTGTGGATTGATTGTGAAACTAAAAGAAGGCCAGAGGACTAGAAGTTGAGAATGTGTGATTTTTGAAGTGCACAAATTTTCTATCATGTTTTTATAGGGTGGATTTTTTAGAAAAACAATCATTGTGTTGCCGAAATTTTTATAAACTGGCTTTTCAAATCCCCTTTTAAAAAGAAAATTTTTTCATAATTTCCATTTCAAAAGAAATCCTAAGAGTTTTAAAAAAGTTTTTAGTCAAAAGAAAAATGTTTAGTTTCACGGGAACCTTTTAGTCGGAGAAGATCCTGATTAGAAGGCCATCGTGGGGTTGCCGGATGGGCTACCTAGTGTATAAGGAAAAGGAGCCCGTCAAGCACCCTGTCCAAAGAAGAAAGAAAAACCAAAAGGAAGGAAGAAGAAAGAAAGAAGGAGAACAAAAAAAAAAGAAGGAGATCAAGGAAATTTGGACAAGGAATTTTGGTGTGAGATTAGTTTTAATTTAGATTCAATTTTCTTGGTTTAGTTCTTATGAACCCTAAATAAGTTTTGGCATTATTTTAGGTGAAAAAAGGGCACAAGAAGAAGGTAAGCGCAAGTGGACTTCCATAAGGTTTGGAAGTGAACTAGTGAGGGATTGTTTTTCCCTAACTTGATTTTTGGAAGCACTTTTACTATATTTCAACTTTTATTTATTTTTGAAACTTAAATATGTGTTGTGATATGAGAATTTTGAAGTATATCTTAGTATTTTTAAGTATGTTTTAAGAATTTGATATGTGTCTTATGAATAGAGAAAGATGGATTATGATTAGTATGAGTGTTGTATAAGAAACAAATTTTAGAATATTGTTTTGGAATCTTTAAAGTATGTTTAGTAATTACAAATCCTAGATTATATTTCCTAAATTTTAAGACATGATTTATGACATATGAAATGTGGAATTTACCTTGAAACCATAAAGCATATTTTGTTATCTATGAAATTAACATTATGTTTGTGATTTTAAAGGTTTGGTAAAAACTAAAATCATGTCATTTTGATCATTCAATGAAACTAGAAAGCAAGCCATTTTGGCTTTTCTAAATTATGTTGGTTAATTTGTGAAATTATATTGAGTGTTGATTCTAGAATGAATTTTATGAATTGATAAAGCAAGCTATTTCATATGTTTTGTGAATTTATTTCGATCTATGAAAGGTTGCAATATGTTTTATAAAATGCATGAAGAACCATGAATTTTGGTTATATATATAAATGTATTCACATGGACAAGAATTGGTTGGAAACTAAAATTATTTATTATGGAAAGTGTTGCAAATAAATATTTGAATTTTTACTTGTACAAATGTTTGAGAAAAGAATTGAAGAAAGAAAGGGAATAGAAATGTTTTTAGAACAACAAAGTGTACCCTCCCCTTTAACGGTCAGAATGGGCATCATCACGTGAGTAAGACCTAGAATCAAAATAGCCTAACACATGTTTGGCAGAAGTCAAAAAGTTGAGTCATGGAGATTGAGAGAAAGTCAGAGTCATTGAGTCATCTAGCATGTGGATAGCAGAATCCTCGCTCTGCGTGTGTGATGAGTAAATTCCACCACATAAGACCAGATTTCCCCCTCCCCTAGAAGTTATCCCCGCTCTCTGTGTGTCCTGAATATCTCCACCATGCATGATAGAATTCCCCGGGTACTAGTTTGGTGTAGAATTCAAAAAATAAATTTTATTTAAGATCATCCATGTAATTGCAATTGGTTGTTATAATACAAAGTTTATAGATAAAGCCTTAGCAATAAGTTTAATTATTTTGGAATATGAATTATTTATATTTTACATTCTTATATGTTTTATATTACATTAATTCTAGTCATAAAGGATTTCATTGGTTTTCAAAAATTTTATCCACTCATTGGGTATTAGTGCTCACCCTTTTAAAATTAAAATCATTTTCTAGGGATCCATCAGGTCATAGAGGAGGCATACAAGCAAGCGAAGGTGGGCCACTCGAGCAAGCGATGCATGAAAACTATATCTTGATATTTTTGTGCATCTTAAACATTTCATAATACACATTGATATATATGTTTTGCATCTACATATATGCATCAGCATTATAAAGTTTGAAAATTTTTGTTAGTTGTGTAAACGTCTATCTTTGGTAATATGAACATTTTAATTTACTTATGTTTAAGAGATTGGACCTTTTGTTGGAATGAGAATTGAAAATAGGACTGGAGGTCCTAAGTAGTTGAGGATGGAAATCAATTTTAGAAGTGTATATTTTCTTTATTATAGGGTGGAATAGTTTAATAAATAGTTTTTATATTGCCGAAATTTTGTTAAATCACCCTATTCTTTTATGTTGCCAAAATTTTGTTAAACCACCTTATTCTTTACCGATTTTCCTAAATGATTTTTGGTTGAGAATGTTTAGAAATGTGAAAATTTTTTACTACCTCAAGATCTTCTCGGATTCAGGATACAAATCTGGGAGAGTCTTGACAATTTGGTATCAAAGCCCGGTTTGGTCATAATTTTTAAATGATTGCATAGTTGTTTGCATCTAGATTCATGCATCAATCACTAATTTCATTTTACTACAATATCATGCGTCGAGTGGGTCACCCCATAAGTAAAGACGACGGTGAACTCGGAAAGAAATATAGCACCTGAATGGAGTAATGAGTCAATAAGCGAGAGGGGAGCTGAATCCCATTCTGATCCTTCAATGCCGCCCCCTTAAAAATCAGAACCTAGAAAGGAACCCATGGATAGATTAGCTCAAATTTTGACCACCTTAGTAAAGCAACCACGGGTTCCAGAGATCACTATAAAGCATGCACGAGATCTCAGAGCTACCTCTTTTGATGGCTCTGGTGATCCAGATAGTGCTATATCATGGTTGAATGAAGTGAAATGTATGTTTAAAGTTATGGGACGCTTGGAAGCTCAAAAACTTACTTTTGCTACGTTTTTATTAAATGACAGAGCTTATGGTTGGTGGGAATCAGCCCGATGCCAGCATACCAAGGAGATGTCGTGGGGTGAATTCAATAAGCGATTCATTACTTATTTCTATCCGAAATTTTACCAAGATGTGAAAAGAAGCGAATTTTTCAAACTGGTATAGGGTTCCTTATCGGTTGAGGCCTATGAGAAGAAATTTACTAAACTTTCTAGGGCTGTACCAAAAGTAGTGGAAGATGAAGAAGACAGATATAGAAAATTTGAAGATGGCCTTCGTATGAAATTAAAGCCTATGTTTCTCCGACTAATCACACCAATTATGGGAAACTAGTAAAGGCTGCTTTACGAGTGGAAAGAACGCTAGAGGAAAACTGACAGGACCCGACCCGGATTCCCTCTAATGAACCCAGCGGTCCTGTCGAGCACCTCATAAGACCCTTCCGAAGTCTCACTAATAGGACCCAAAAGAACGTCGTGGAGCGAACCCGTAACTATAAAATACTTTGCTAAACATGAAAATTCATGCATTCTAAAATCTCATTTCAAATTCCAAGTAAATCAAATAAAAAAGCATTATCGTAAATAAGCAAAGATCTAAAATAGACATGTCATCATGTTTACATAAAAATTCTACAAAGTATATTTGAATCTAAAGTATGAACGAATACATAATTAATAATAATTGTGTAAAACATAATGTTTACAAAAGAAACTTTGCAGCGTCGTCTGTTGTCTAACCCACCTAGTCTGATCGCGGCGGACTGGTGCCCTAATTCCTTGTTCCTGCACCTGGGAGGTTTTTGTAACATAAAACCAAAACGGTTGTAAGCTATAAAGCCTAGTGAGTCCAAAAGAAACGTATCTCCCAAAAAACATTTTAAAAAATAATTTTCTTTGAAATGATTTATTTTCTAAAAACTTGGGTTTTATAAGTTATCTTTAAAAAGCTTTTCTAAAATACTTTCTAAAATATTTTCTTTTTGAAATTTGCTTTTCAATGTATGCTTCTCTCTTTCGAAAATCTGTACTAATGGGGAACCCAAGAAAAGCTACAACCATATGAACGGGTAGACCAGCTCCGCTCAGTGTGGGGGGTCACGTGGCGGAATAGCTATCATCGCACACCGTGACAAAGCTACAAAGACATCCCGCTACTGCGTGGCGGAACTATCATCGCATCACTGCAAACGAGACAATACCTCACGAGTGTAGAAAGCGACTCAATAGACATGATAGACTCTATCCCCCCGATGTTAGCAGGACTAACCCTCCCAACACTTGCCCTACATTGTGGGGTATACCGGTCGGGTCTAATGCTAGAAGGTCTGTCTATCAATAAGCTTGGACCGTTCCACTAGTCCTTGAAAATCTTTACTTTTTTTTTTTTTTTTTACTACTGTTTCTATATTTCAAATAAGCTAATCTTTCATGCTAAACATGAAACTATTGATGAGCTAAAAATAATTTATGAGAATCTATATAATAATTGCAGAAAAATCTGAAAAATATTTAACATAAAGAAAATTTTTTCACACTCACTGCTTGTTGTTCTATTCACTTGCACCACTGCTCCAGCAACCTCCTCAGCTCGCCTGATCGCCTATATTTTATCACAAATGAAACCTTCACTTAGCTAGCTGAACTATTTTCTTTAATCTTCAAAATACATACGAGCTGTTGGGAACTGCAACACTACCAATCCAGCTCGAGCTGCAAGCTCACACCTCAGCTCGCGCCTTCAGCGAGCTCCTACCTTGCACAGCTCAGCCCGAACTGAGGGCATTCATCTTAGCGAGCTCGCTAAGCTCACTCTCTCAGCGAGCTGCCAACTCCCATTAGCTCAGGTCGCTCCTCACCCTCTCAGCTCGCCCTTGCGAGCTATTACCTTAGGCCAACTTGGCCAGGTACCTTTGATGGGCTGCGACCTCACTCAGCTCCTACCTTACGAGCTCGCACTTCAGCCTAGTCCAAACAGCCAAGATGGAGAGCAACAAGTATAGCCCAGCTCGCTCCTCAATCGACCATCTTGACTAGCTGAAATGCACTAAGGGCCCCTCTCCAGCTCGCACCTCGCGAGCTCTTGCCCTGACTTAACTCATTTCCTAACACCTCATTTTCCAGATCACACACTTATACTACCATTATCACAACTCGACCTCATTCTACATACATACACTTAATCAACATATCATAAATTCTTCACCTAACTCTCAGATCGCGACCTCATCAGGTTCAACGATAGAAACTAAGTTATCTCAAAACATAAATAAACCACCACAAATTAATATCATTTCTCTGTTATTTCACTTACCAGACTCTTGCTCAGCCTTTTGCCTTATTTTCTCACTCACTTACAGCTTCAAATCACCAGATCTATACATAAAAATTTTTTGTTAATCACCTGCACACCAGAAGCTGTTCTCAACAGCTTTCTTACCAATATAAAACCATAAAACTTACTCTTTTCATTTAAATCTTACCAGATTTGATTCCTCACCTTCCAATCAGCTTGATCTTCCTAAAAAATGGCAGAAATCTGTCTAGAACAACTGCAGATCTGCCTTTCTTCCTTCTGCCAGCGATAGTTTTCTCTCATTCTCTCTCATTTTCAGATTTTTCTCTTATCTACCGACATACTCACCACACACCTATATTTATAGGCATGGGTCAAGCTTGCTTTTCACCCTTAAACTTTTTCAAAATTACGACTTTGCCAGATTCTAGAGAATTCCTCACTTTTCCTTAATGTTCTTGTCCTTTCATCATATTTACAATTTTGTCATTCTTTATAAAATATTTTATTTTTACCAATTTACCCTTCCACTTTTAATATTTAATTTTACTCCCGATCATTTTCGAAATTCTATATAAATTTAATTTCATCATAAAACACCTTAAAATTCCTTTTTATTATTTTATAGACAAAACCTTCTCATTCCGTACATGAATTTATTACAAACTCGGGAGAGGGCGTTACAAAAATCGTAAGTTTGAAGTGTGGAAACAAAAACATCCGGGTCAAAGTTGGTCAAGTGGAGGATCCAACAGCAAGATACCAAAGATAGGCAAGGATGCCATCGCACCAGCTGGTAGTCACCGATAGAGTTATGGGGCTAGTTTCAGTCAAGGTTCGGTTAGATCCCCGATGGGTCCGCAAAGTACCAATATCAATAGAGGCAAACATCCCCATTGCCAGAAATGCAGTAGACAAGATGAATGGAAATGCCATTTGGGTACATCGGGTTTTAGTTGTTACCATTATGGGAAGACTGGACATTTTAAGAAAGAATGCCATGAGCTGCTATTAGGTAGAAACAAGGAGTAGCAATCAACTTCTCGCATGCAAAGTGGTCGAGGACAAGTTCAAGAGAAGAGAGGACCTTATGTGAAAGACACCACCATCCGAGTCAGACTAGTGGGACAGCAGCTGAAAGAAATCTATTAAGAGGCCCACCAAGCAGACCTAGAGCTCAAGCAAAATCTACGCTATGACCCAATAGGATGCAGAGACCACCCCTGATGTTGTTACAGGTATTTTAACCATCTTTGGTTGAGATGCCCATGTTTTAGTAGATCTGGATCTACCCATTCTTTTGTTTCCAAGTCGTTTGCTATGAATGCAGATAAGGAGTTGAAGCCTTTAGAATGTAGTATCGTGGTAGCTACTCCTATGAGGAAATCTCTATTAGTCGAGGGGGTGTATAAAGGTAGTAAAGTTATGGTGGGTGAACATGAATTTCATGTTGATTTAATCCTTAGAGATACATGATTTTGATGTTATCTTAGAAATGGATTGACTTGCTATACATCGGCCACTGTTGACTATTTTTGGAAGGAAGTAAGACTTAAAAGAGAAGGAGAATTTGACTTTATTTTCAAAGGAGAACGAAGAATCCTCTCTTCTAGTATTATATCAGCCATTATAGCCAGACGACTTCTTAGGAAACAATGTATAGCTTATATGGCTTATGTGATTGATCTAACAGTGGGTGAAGCGAAGTTGGAAGATGTTTCTATGGTGAAGGAATTTTTAGATGTGTTTCCTAAAGATCTTCCTAGGTTGCCACCGGATAGAGAAATCAAGTTTGAGATAGAATTGCTTATAGGTATAACTTCGATTTCTATTACTCCGTATCGGATGGCTCCAATAGAATTGAAAGAGTTGAAAGTGCAGCTAGAGGAATTATTCAATAAGGGTTTTATCAAACCTAATGTATCTCCATGGGAAGCCCTAGTTCTATTCGTTAAAAAGAAAGATGGGAGTTTGAGATTATGAATTGATAACCGGTAATTAAACAAGGTAACAGTACATAACAAGTATCCACTTCCACGTATTGATGATTTGCTCGATCAGCTCCAGGGTGCAAGGGTGTTTTCAAAGATAGATCTGCATTCGGGCTATCACCAACTTAAAATCAGGGCTTATGACGTGCCTAAGACTATCTTTAGAACTCGATATGGGCATTATGAGTTCCTAGTTATGCCTTTTGAGTTGACTAATGTTCCAACTGCTTTTATGGACCTGATAAATAGAGTCTTCCACCCCTATTTAGACGGTGAGCTGGACGTGATCGATGGCAGTTCGTGACAAAGACTGAGAGAGAGAGAGAGAGAGAATGAGTGAATGAGAATCCATTAATCAAACTTATCAAAACCAAATCCCAAAAAAAAGATATATTTTATTTTCATAAATAAATTGGAGCAATGGGCCCAGAAAAAAATCAACTAAAAAAATATTAATGGAAATATGAAGAAACTTGGTTCTCCGTCGTTGGAAACTGGGGGTCATACAGATTTTTGTACTATTTATAAGACTCACGAGTGGATAGATTTTAACATGGAGGTAAAATCCAAACTACTATTAAAGGACAATTTGATATCTTCTAAGTTTTAACCCTCTAGCTCCATTTTTCGATGAGCGTATTTACATAATTGATTCTTGTGGTCTAATCAACATATCTTGTAAGAAAATCTTGCTTATAGTTGGGCCAATATGTCCGCTCAAATATTATTATCATTTTTTTCCCTATATGACACTAAATTAAACTATTATCAAAATCAGTTGAGATAGAATTTTAAAATATTATTTAGATATATAGTTTCAAAAAATCAAAGAGAACTATTCACATAAATAGTATAAAAATCTGTTGTTATGGGTAATATTTTCAAAAATAAGGAAGCTTGATATTATTTTCAATTTCAAAGTGTAAAGTAATAATAACCCAAACAAAATTGATAGGTAGAGAATATACCAAGCATATTCTTAAGTTTACAACAACTTTAAACCCTAAACATTGGCCTAATACTAGACCAACTCTCAGTGGAAAGGAGGGGTGTGAGTTAGGAAGATGCTTCTCTTATTAACTTAGTGAAATTATATATTTAATTAAGAAAAGTAATTTTATGCTTTCTTGCACCCAGGCATTAGACAAGAATTGGTATATATTTGTCTGCTACTCACTTTACATTCTATAGACCTTAATTGCTAAAGCTTTGAAAGAATAGATGAAGTTTTAAATTTAAATTGGAATATAATATTTAGATTTAATTTTTTACAAAACTTAAGTCTTTAAAAGGGATTTTGACACATTAATATAATAGATAAATATTATTTATTTACTTTGGATTTTAGTGTTACATATACAAAATCACTATATACCATCCCCTTTAAAATTTTTATTTTATTTGAATGGGCTATTATCACTCCCTTGAATTTGAAAATAATATCAAATCACCACAAGTTTTGAAATTATTAACCAAAAAAATCCTAATCGTTAGTGGATTAGTTTTTTCCATTTAAAAGTCAACAGTTCTGTTAAACTCAAGGGTAGATGAGTAATTGCATCTATAAGAAGAATGAATTTCTACTATCAGTGTCTTTTAATTTTAAAAAGTTAGGATGAACCAATCAAATTTATCAATTGCATTCTCTTTTTTAAAACAAATTCTCTCTTTTATTAAATTCAAATGCAATGGATGAATTTAATTGGTTCATCGTAACTTTTTATAGTTAGAAGACACTGATGGTAAAATTACTTTATATATAAAATTAAAAAAATAACATGAATATAATTGATCAAAATTCAATATACTTCAAAAATTAGAACAAAATAACTTATAGCATATAACCAAAATATTACAAGATAGCCATAATTTTATTTTAATAAACACTTTCCAATAACAACATTTCAAAGAAAGCAACACCAAACTTTTGTGTCATAATTATAGCGTTTGAATATTTTCAACTGTATGTAGCTTTTTGAAAAGCAGAGCGATTGTATGTGATTGGAAGTCATGCAATCTCTCCAACAACAATTCATTAACTAAAATCAAGGCGTATAATGGTTGCCTCTAAAAAGCCACCAATGTGAAGCCCAGAATTTTCTCTATTTAGGAAAAATAAATTTTTTTTGAAAATAGAATTTTCGAGTGAATATTGATTTTTAGATTCATAAAACCCAGAATTTTCTCTTCATAGAAGAAATTAAAAAATTTTTGGTGAATAGTATTTTCGCATGGATAGTGTGACGGAACCCTTCTTAAATCCCGCCTCTGAATCAGAGAAAGACCCCATAACACTCCGACAGAACTTCAACGAACCCTAACTTTGGCCCGAAGAAATCCCGTCGGAGCATCGTGACTTACTTAAAGCTTATTTTGAGCTTATTTGTTAGGTGGTAAGGGTAAAATTTTTCATTTTCCTAATGAAACTCTAGTTGTATACCAACTGTTTATTGAACTATGTCACCCTGCAATTTCAAAAGCAATTTAAAACACTTCTATAACACACAAATCTCAACTAACAGGGACCTCCGGCCCGCATCCCAAACTCATTTCCAGCATGGAAAACCCAATCTCAAAAACTGATGGAAAAATTATGATTTTCTTATCAAAATAGTTTTCTAAACATGCATCCAACACTTTACATTTATATTTACAATATACATCATACTTTACTACAAAATATGCACATGACCAAAAATTGAGCTATACAATAATATCCAAGTCGTCCGTCAGTCTCTCCACATGTCTGTCCATGCCTCGTCCACTGAACGACTCGCTTTTGCGCCTGAGGGAATATTTTAAGTAACACATGACAATCAAATTGTGAGTATAACTCGGTGAGATAAACATTAAAAAACTTCATAAACTAAAGTATTTTTCTGAAATACTTTTTAGCATTTCATAGAAAGACTATTTCTGAAACTCATTTCGAATTTCTTTCTAAAACTTTCTCATTTCTCGCCTTAATGGTAACCCAAGGAAACTACTCCTGTCGTGGCAGCATCAAATCTCTAGTTAGTCACTAGGAATTAAGGAATCTACCCTATGTAGTCATCGATGCGCGAACTCTGGGCACGCGTTACCCCTACGCAATCGGTCTAAACTACATTACCCTATATGTGCAGAGGGTGACTCAACTGACTCTCATCTCTCAAGAGTCGTCCGGACTCCACTCTCAGTTAGTGACTCTCTCTCATCTACCATGCACGTATAGAATACTCCATTAGGCCTTTAACTAGGGCTAGGGTAAACCATAAGCGTAATAAAATACTTTTGCTCAATCTTTTTAAAATAAACTTATTCTCAAGGCAAACTGCCTAAAATCTTGAACTCTCATTTATTCTTAGTAGCAATACGAACTTAACTCAAAATTCACAAGATATGATTATAATATATAATTCAATTATATAATAAAATAAAAACATATAATCATAAAATGAAATGTAAATAACACTACACTCAAAAGGGTTGATTTTCTACTCACAACATGCCCTCCAATTGAAAGCGAACCTCCTCCGAAATCCTCCGAAACTTTCCGCTTTCACCTTAAAACATCCAATACTCATTTAGAATCAATAAATTTACTAAAACTAAGCTACAAATAGCTTTTAACACAACTAACTCTATAAAAGTCTTTTTACGCCCAAACCTTTGTAACTAGGTTTTAATTTAGTAGAGGCTCTCGAATTCTGATTTCTTTGCACAAACCTTATTTATTATCATCTAGGGATACTCCAGAAGGTTTAAAATGGCCGCCGAAACCCCGAAACGCAAAATCATCGTTTTTGAACCCCCTAAAATTGAGTCTATGCTAGGGCCTATCCTAGCAATTTTCTTTGCTTCATTTTTGCTCTAATAATCTCCCTAACTCGCACTTAGGTCACCCATAAAACGGTTTCAAAAAATTCTAAGTATCGAGGGGTGAAACCTATGAAAAACACCTATTTTTCAACACTTTTTTATGCACATTTTTGCATCCTACATGCAATGACTTCATTTCTTTCATATCTAAGGTTCTTTTACTTAATTATGATCAAATACATTCACTTCATGCATCGAAGAATGTATTTGTGATCACATCTTACCTTACGATCACATACCTACACTATTTTGGTCATAATTTCCTCAATTTTTATCGTAATCGTTCCCTTCCAATTTCTATGGTTTGCTATGACATTTAGGCATGTATTAAGATCTAAAAAAACTCCAAATAAGCCCAACTAGTGCAAGTCTCTATAGCCCCTTCATCTAGCTCGAAATTTCCCACTTAACTCTATACTTTATATTTTTCAATTCTATCACTTCTAATAGGTTTCTTAGCATCTAAATTGCATGAATTAAGTCTCAATTGGATGAAAACAACATGGGTTACACAAACTCTAAGCTTGGCCGAATTCATCATCACTAAAGAGCCATCACCATTCTTTGAATTTCAATACAACAATCACACCTACTACATCACTAATAAACCTAGATTGAACCCCTAACCTCAAATTTAACTTTTGAAGCAAGATTAAAATGAGTTTCTCACACAAGTAAAGTGAACTAACATAAGAAAACTCACCTATTTATGTTTTGCTTGTACTCTAATCTTGTTCCAATGATTTTGCTTGATGACTAGGTAAGAATTAATGGTGATTTGCTTGAAGAAAATGGCTTGGAATCCTTGGTTTCTCCTCTTCTCTTGGCCGGTAGTCCCTCTCACTCTCTCTCGATTTTTCACGGCAACAAAATGAATGATGAATTGTCATCCCATCAACTTTATATAGTGATGCCATAATTTCATATTAGTCCTCTTAAAAATTGTTAAAATGGCCCTTATACTTTACTTAATCTTGTCATAATCCCAAACTAGATAAACTTGAATCTAATTGGTCCATTTATCAACCCTCAAAACCACTAGTTCTTCCACCAATCAAATGGCTCCAAATAGCTCACTAGACACCACACATTTATATCACACATGGCAACTTCTCATTGGTGAAACTTTTTGACATTTGGCTTTGAAAAGTAAACTCATTTCATTCTATACTCTCCCATAATATTTCCTAATATTCTTGGGTCCTCTAATTGACATCCTATTCTTGATGCGAAATTAAATTAAACTTTAAAAATTACTACTAGAGCGTTAATATTCAACTATAGCTAGAATCAAGAGTTTACATAGTGATTTTTTAAAAGTGAACCACACGAACCAAAAGTTCAAGGATATGATATGTAACGCCCTCTCCCAAGTTGTAATGTATCTGTGTATGAAATGAGATAAATTCTATTTATAAAATAATTAAATAGATTTTTAAAGTATTTGGAAGTGCAATTTAATTTTTATAAGAGTTTTCGAGATGATTGAGAGAAAATTTAATATTAAAAGTTGAGAGTAAAATGGTAAAAATAAAGGATTTTATAAAGAATAGTAGAATTGTAAATATGAGGAAAGGACAAGGATATTAGAGAAAAATGAAGAACTTTCTAGAATCTGGTAAAAGTGTAATTTTAAAGAAGTCAAAGGGTGAAATCGAGCTAAACCTACGCCTATAAATATAGGTGTGTGGTGGGTATGTCGGCAGAAGAAAAATCTAGAAGAGAGAAGGGGAAAGAGAGAGTTGTCGCCAGAGAAGGAAGGAAAACAAATCTGCAGCTGCTAATGGTTGATTTCTGCCATTTTGAGGGAGATTAAACTGATTTGGAAGGTGAGGAATCAGATCTGGTGAGAATTAATGGAAAAGAAATGATTTTTATATGATTTTAAGCTAGTAAGAAGCTATCGAGAATAGTTTCTGGTGTGTAGGTGTCTAACCAAAGTTCTGATATGTAGATCTGGTGGTTGAAGCTAAAAGCGAGAGAGAAAGGAAAGCAAAAAGACTGAGCAAAGATCTGGTAAGTGAACTAGCTGAGAATGATATTAATTTTGTGGAAGTTTGATTCTGGTTTTGAGATGATACAGTCTGTGTCGCTGAACCTGATGAGGTTGCGACCTAAGTTTTGGTGAAGAACTGATGATATGTTGTTTTAGTGTGTGTGTGAGTTGAGTTGTGTGTCAAGGCAGGAGCTCGCGAGGTGCGAGCTAGAGGAGACCCTAGTACGTTCAGCAAGGCAAGATGGTTGAGCTGAGCTATGCTTGTTGCTTCCTATCTCACCTATCTGGATTGAGCTGGAGTGTGAGCTCGCAAAAGGAGCTGAGGGAGGTCGCAGCTCATCAGGGGTGCCTGATCGAGCTGGTCTAAGGTATAGCTCGCAAGGACGAGCTGAGAGGTATGAAGAGCGACCTGAGCTCGAAGAAGATTTCAGCTCGCTTAGGGAGCGAGTAGAGCGAGCTCGCTAGGATCTGGTGCTCTCAGCTCAAGTTGACCCGGCAGAGTATGAGCTCGCTAAAGGTGCGAGTTGGGCGAGCTGAGGTGTGAGCTCGTAGCTCGAGCTAGACTGACAGTATTGCAGTCCTTAGCAGCTCATATGGATTAAGAGTTAGAGATAATAATTTAGCTAGCTAAGTGAAGGTTTCATTTGTGAATAAGTGTAGGTGACTGCGAGCTGAAAGGGGAGGTCGCTGACAAGCTCGCGGAAGCTTTGGCGTAAGTGATAGGACGGCAAACAGTGAGTGTGAAAATATTTTTATGTTAAATGCTTTTTAGATTCTTCAATAATTATTATATAAATTCTCATAAATTATTTTTAGCCCATCAACAGTTCATATTTATATATATAGCATGAAATTTTAGCTTGCTTGAAATATAGAAGAGTAAATATTTTCAGTAACTAGTGGAATAACCCAAGCTTATTTGTAGATAGACCTTCTAGCTTTAGACCCGTCCGGTATACCCCATAGTGTAGGGCAAGTATTGGGAAGGCTAGTCCTGCTAACATTGGAGGGATAGAGTCTGTTATGTCTATTGAGTCACCTTCTATACTGTGGGGTATTGTCTCGATTGCGGTGTGCGATGATAGTTCCGTCACGCAGTAGCGAGGTGTCTTTATAGTTTTGTCATGGTGTGCGATGATAGTTATTCCACCACGTGACCCCCAACACTAAACGGAGCTAGTCTACCCGTTCATGTAGTTATAGCTTTCCTTGGGTTTCCATTAGTATAGATTTTAGTAAGTGTAGCATACCATTATAAAGCGAGTTTTTAGAAAGAAATTATTTTAGAAAATGCTTTTGAATTCCTAAAGAAAATTTATAAGAACAAAAATTTTCAAAAGCAAATCATTTTTAAAGAAAAGCGTTTTCAGGAGGTATTTTATAAAATTTAGATCAATCAAACCATCACATTCACTAGACTTATTAGCTTACAATTATTTTGGTTTTATGTTACAAAACCTCCCAGGTGCAGGTACAGGGAATCAGGGTACCAGTCCGTCATGATCAAGTTAGGTGGGTTAGACAACCGACGACGCTGTGTTGTTTCTTCTGCAAACATTTTGCTTCTAATGTTATTATTAATTATGATAACATGCATATTTTAAAATTCGCATAATATTTTGTAGAATTTTTATATGACCATTATGACTTGGCTATTTTAGATCTTTGCACATTCATGATAATGTTTCTAATCCTAACATGATTTGCCTAGATGATGCAATGAAATTTTAAATTAGATGGTTTTCTTGTTTAGCAAAGTTACTTATGGATACGGGTTCGCTCCACGATGTCCTTTTGGGGTCTTAATAGATGGACTTTAGAAGGGTCTCGTGGGGTGCCCGACAGGACCGCCGGGTCCATTAGAGGGTATCCGGGTCGGGTCTTGTCAGTTTGGTATCAGAGCATTGGTTTTAGTAAATTTGAGTAAAAGAATTTCTAAACATTGTTTTTAGTTAAACTTTTTCATAAATTACCTAAAGATTTCAATAATACTATTTTAACATTTCAATTTATGCCATTTATGACTAAATTTTATAGAATCATGCATTGTCGAGGTCGCCCATCTAGGAGAGCAGCTGCTTAGGTACCCGCACCAAGGGAGGGACATGTTGACGAGTCCGTCAATGTGTCCATAGATCAAGATCAAGTTGGACCTTCACAACCTGCAGAGCTTGCAGGTGGCAATCTGAATATGGAGCAACTAGCTCAAGTTTTGGCAGTGGCACTTCATCAGCCGCGAGAATCAAGGGTTTCCATCGAACGCGCTCGAAAATTGGGTGCTAGGCCTTACGATGGGACCAGCAATCCAAAGTGCGCATTATCATGGATTGAGACTAATGAGGAGATCTTTCAAGTCATGGGCTGCTCAGAAGATCAAATGATAGCATTTTCCGCCTTCCTTTTAAAAGACAGAGCAAAAGACTGATGGAAGGCCATCCAGAGATGGAATGTAGCAGAAGTATCTTGGGCGCTATTCAAGCAGGAATTCATGGATAAGTTCTATCCGAAGAGCTATCAGAATGCAAGGATGAAAGAATTCTTCAACCTAGAGCAAGACAACTCATCTGTGGCAGATTACGAGAAGACATTTTCAAAGTTGGTTTGCATAGTGCCCTTCATAGCGAACAATGAGGAGAAGAAGGTCAAGAGATTTGCAGCAGGCCTAATTCGAAAATTCGAGCTTATGTAGCATCAGCGGCTCATTCGCAGTATGGTGAGCTGGTAGAGGCAGCTGTTAGAGTGGAAAGAAGCATCGAAGCTATACCAAAGCCAAAAAAGATGATGCGGAAACGCAGATGGTCAGGAAACTTCTCCAGAGGACCTAGCAAGTTCACCAAGAGTGAAGAGTCATCAGTTGGATCAGGTAGTCGAAGGTCAAGCCAAGGGACCCAATCTAGTCAAGGCTCAGTAAAGCAATCAGTAGGCTTCGGGAGCAGCAATGACAGTTGGAAGAACTGGCCAGTGTGCAAGAATTGTGGAAGGATGCATTCGGGAGAGTGTTTCAGAGGTAGCACCGGGTGTTTCAGATACGGACAAGAGGGTCATTACATGAAGGATTGCCCAAACGTAGCTTCAGCTTTCAAGCCAGAGGCTAGGACCGCAGCACCAGCACAGACTAGTAGAGGCCGAGGATTCAATCAGAGGGGATCCCAAGCCAGAGGAACCTCCAATTCCGGCCAGCCTAGTAGAGCATCAGGTAGAGGTGTACCCTCTAGAGGTCAGACAGGCAGACCCCATACCCAGCTAGAGTGTTCGCAGTGACCCAGCAGGAGACAGATGCTTCTCCGGAGGTCGTGTCAGGTATTATTTCTGTTTTTGATCGAGATGCATATGCATTAATGGACCCTGGGGCTACCCATTCATTCGTGTCTAGGAGATTTGCTAAGGTTAGTGGTGTCGAACTGGAACCTCTAGATTGCAGTATGGTAGTATTTACCCCTACGGGAGGTTCTCTTCAAGCAAAGAAGGTATTTCGAGGAAGTATAGTAGTCATCGAAGGGGAAGAGTTCCCGACGAATTTGATTGTATTGGACATCCATGACTTTGATGTCATATTGGAAATAGATTGGTTGTCCATGCATCATGCTTGGGTAGATTATTTTTGGAAAGAAGTCAGATTTCCTAGAGTTGGAAAGCCCGATGTTATTTTTCGTGGGATTCGAAGATCACTTTCTGCTAGTATCATATCAGCAATGGAGGCCAGCAAGATGCTTAGGAAGTCCTGCCAGGGATACCTAGCCTATGTCATAGAAGAGAGGTGCGGTGAAGTGAGCTTAGAAGACATTCCAGTGGTTAGAGACTTCCTAGATGTGTTTCCGGAAGATCTTTCAGGACTTCCTCCAGACCAAGAAATGAAATTTAAAATAGATTTGATTCTAGGAACCGAGCCGATTTCGATCGCACCTTATAGGATGGCCCCAGCCGAGCTGAGAGAGTTGAAAGTACAGATGGAGGAATTGCTGGATAAAGGATTCATATGACCCAGCCATTCGCCTTAGGGAGCTCCAGTGCTGTTTGTCAAAAAGAAGGATGGGAGTTTAAGGTTATGCATAGACTACAGATAGCTGAACAAAGTGACCATAAGGAATCAGTATCCGCTCCCGCGAATCGACGACTTATTCGATCAGCTACAGGGATCCAGAGTATATTTAAAGATCGATCTGAGGTCAGGTTACCATCAGCTGAGGATTCGCGCAGAGGATGTTCCGAAGATAGCTTTCAGGACCAGATATGGGCATTATGAGTTTCTTGTCATGCCATTAGGGTTGACCAATGCCCCGGCAGCATTCATGGACCTAATGAACAGGATCTTCAGGCCGTATCTAGACAAGTTCATGATTGTGTTTATCGATGATATCTTGGTGTATTCAAGCAGCTATGAAGAGCATGCAGAGCATCTCTGGATAGTACTACAGACCCTAAGAGAGCATCAATTGTATGCAAAGCTCAGTAAATGCCAGTTTTGGCTAGACAGCGTTGCTTTCTTAGGTCATGTAGTATCCGCTGAAGGAATCAGTGTAGACCCTCAGAAGATAGAAGCAATAATGAGTTGGACATCGCCTATAAATGTTACCGAGGTCCGGAGTTTCCTTGGATTGGCAGGTTACTACAGGAAATTTGTAGAAGGGTTTTCCAAGATAACAGCACCATTGACCAGGTTGACCAGAAAAGAAGAAAGGTTTGAATGGTCAGACACTTGCCAGCAGAGTTTCGAAGAGCTAAAGAGAAGACTGACCTCAGCTCCAGTGTTAACTTTACTGACAGGGGAAGATGGTTTCATTATCTTTAGTGATGCTTCAAGACAGGGTCTAGGGTGTGTTCAGATGCAAAATGGTAAAGTGGTAGCATATGCTTCCAGGTAGTTAAAGTCGCATGAGCAGAACTACCCTACCCATGATCTAGAGCTCACAGCAGTAGTATTCGCGCTGCGAATATGGAGGCATTACCTTTATGGTCTTCCTTGTCAGATCTTTACAGATCATAAGAGTCTGCAGTGTCTGTTCACTCAGAAAGAGTTAAATATGAGGCAGCGGCGGTGGTTAGAATTGATTAAAGATTATGATTGTATGATAGAATACCACCCCGAGAAGGCCAATGTAGTGGCAGATGCTTTGAGCAGACAACCTGTGAGTTCCCTAGCTCAATTGAGGACGGTATATCTTCCACTTTTAGTGGAATTGAGATCGTTGGGAGTCTGGCTCGGTATAGCAGACTCAGGGGCTTTATTAGCTGCATTTTATGTTCGCCCCATTCTGATAGACCAGATAAGGGAATAGCAGGTGGCAGGATCCCTAGTTGGTAAAGATAAGGCAGGAAATCGGAGAAGGACGCCGAGCGGATTTTATTATCTAGGAAGATGGCATCTTGATAATGGGACAACGTCTTTGCGTGCCGGATATTAGTGATCTAAAAAGAGAAATCATGGAAGAAACTCATTCTTCAGCATACGTCATGCATCCGGGTAGCACAAAGATGTATCGTACCCTGAAAGAGCATTATTGGTGGAAAGGGATGAAAAGAGAAATCGCTGAATTCATATCCTGTTGTCTCATTTGTCAGCAAGAGAAAGCAGAACATCAAAAACTGGCAAGATTACTTCAGCCGCTTTCCATCCCTGAATGGAAGTGGGAGAATATTACCATGGATTTGGTTGTAAGGCTTCCGCGGAGTCAAAGGGGGCATGATGCCATATGGGTGATCGTGGATAGATTGATGAAATCCGCCCATTTCTTGCCAATCAAGAGAAATTACTCCCTTAGCAAGTTGGTGCAGCTCTACATAGATGAGATCCTGAGACTTCATGGTATTCCGATTTCTATTGTATCAGATTGCGACCCTAGATTTATTTCCAAGTTTTGGCTCAGCTTGCAGAAAGCTCTAGGTACTCGTCTGGACTTTAGTACTGCTTTTCATCCCCAAACAGACGGCTAATTGGAGAGAACCATCCAGACGCTTGAGGACATGCTCAAAGCATGTGCTTTGGAATTCTGAAGGAGTTGGGATGCGTACTTGCGGCTTGTAGAGTTCGCATATAATAACAACTATCAGGCCAGCATAGGTATGGCTCCCTATGAAGCTCTTTATGGAAGAAAGTGTCAAACTCTAGTATGTTGGTATGAGGTAGGTGAGAAGAACCTATTAGGTCTCGAGTTTGTCCAAATGACTTCAGATAAGATTAAGATCATTAGGGACAAACTTAAGATGGCAAACGATAAACAAAAGAGTTATGCGGACAACCGTCGTAGGGACCTTGAGTTTGAAGTTGGGGATAGAGTATTTCTCAGGACATCCCTGTGGAAAGGCGTGCTTAGATTTGGGAAGCGTGGGAAGCTGAGTCCGCGTTATATTGGTCCATACGAAATCATGGAGAAAGTAGGACCCGTGGCCTATAGATTGGAACTACCTCAGCAATTGAACAAGATTCATAATGTATTCCATGTATCCATGCTTCGCAAGTATATTGCGGATCCTTCCTATATACTAGAGGAACAACCGGTAGAGTTAAAAATGAATCTAACTTATGAAGAGGAACCGGTGCAGATATTAGACCGTAGAGAGCAAATGCTGCGAAGTAAAATTATCCCTTTAGTGAAAGTATTATGGAGGAATCATGAGGTAGAAAAAGCTACTTGGGAGCATAAAGATCAGATGTACCAGAAGTACTTCCATCTTTTTCAGTATAGTATGTAAATTTCGAGGGCGAAATTTTTATAAAGGGGGAAGAATTGTAACGCCCTCTCCCAAGTTGTAATATATCTATGTATGAAATGAGATAAATTCTATTTATAAAATAATAAAATAGATTTTTAGAGTATTTGGAAGTACAATTTAATTTTTATAAGAGTTTCCGAGATGATTGAGAGAAAATTTAATATTAAAAGTTAAGGGTAAAATGGTAAAAATAAAGGATTTTATAAAGAATGACAGAATTGTAAATATGAGGAAAGAATAAGGACATTGGAGAAAAATGAAGAACTCTCTAGAATCTGGTAAAAGTATAATTTTAAAGAAGTCCAAGGGTGAAATCGAGCTAAACCCACGCCTATAAATATAGGTGTGTGGTGGGTATGTCGGCAGAAGAAAAATCTGAAAGAAAGAAGGGGAAAGAGAGAGTTGTCTCCGGAGAAGGAAGGGGAGCAGATCTGCAGCTAAACCAGGTTGATTTCTGCCATTTTGAGGGAGATTAAGCTGATTTGGAAGGTGAGGAATTAGATCTGGTGAGAATTAATGGAAAAGAAATTATTTTTATATGATTTTAAGCTAGTAAGAAGTTGTCGAGAACAGCTTCTGGTGTGCAGGTGTCTAACCAAAGTTCTGATATGTAGATCTGGTGGTTGAAGCTAAAAGCGAGAGAGAAAGAAAAACAAAAAGGCTGAGCAAAGATTTGGTAAGTGAACTAGTTGAGAATGATATTAATTTTGTGGAAGTTTGATTCTGGTTTTGAGATGTTACAGTTTGTGTCACTGAACCTGATGAGGTCGCGACCTGAGTTTTGGTGAAGAATTAATGATATGTTGTTTTAGTGTATGTGTGAGCTGAGTTGTGTGTCAGGGCAGGAGCTCGTGAGGTGCGAGCTGGAGGAGACCCTTAGTAAGTTCAGCTAGTCGAGATGGTCGAAGCTGAGCTATGCTTGTTGCTCTCCATCTCACCTGTCTGGATTAAGCTGGAGTGTGAGCTCGCAAAAGGAGTTGAGTGAGGTCACAGCTCATCAAGAGTGCCTGGTCGAGCTGGCCTAAGGCATAGCTCGCAAGGACGAGCTGAGAGGTATGAAGAGCGACCTGAGCTCGAAGAAGATCTCAGCTCGCTTAGGGAGCGAGCTAAACGAGCTCGCTAGGATCTGGTGCTCTCAACTCGAGTTGACCTGGGCAGAATATGATCTCGCTGAAGGTGAGAGTTGGGCGAGCTGAGGTGCGAGGTCGCAGCTCGAGCTGGACTAACAGTATTGCAGTCCTTAGCAGCTTGTATGGATTAAGAGTTAGGAGATAATAATTTAGCTAGCTCAGTGAAGGTTTCGTTTTTGAATAAGTGTAGGTGACTGCGAGTTGAAAGGGGAGGTCGCTGACGAGCTTGCAGAAGCTTTGGCGCAAGTGAATAAAACCGCAAGTAGTGAGTGTGAAAATATTTTTATGTTAAATGCTTTTTAGATTCTTCAATAATTATTATATAAATTCTCATAAATTATTTTTAGCCCATCAACAGTTCATATTCATATATATAGCATGAAATTTTAGCTTGCTTGAAATATAGAAGAGTAAATATTTTCAGTGACTAGTGGAATAACCCAAGCTTATTTATAGATAGACCTTCTAACTTTAGACCCGGTCGGTATACCCCACAGTGTAAGGCAAGTATTGGGAAGGCTAGTCCTGCTAACATTGGGAGGATAGAGTCTGTTATGTTTGTTGAGTCGCCTTCTATACTGTGGGGTATTGTCTTGCTTGCGGTGTGCGATGACAGTTTCGCCACGCAGTAGCGAGGTGTCTTTATAGTTTTGTCACGGTGTGCGATGATAGTTATTCCGCCACGTGACCCCCCACACTGAGCGAAGCTGGTCTACCCGTTCATATGGTTATAGTTTTCTTTGGGTTCCCATTAGTACAGATTTTAGTAAGTGCAGTATACCATTGTAAAGCGAGTTTTTAGAAAGAAATTATTTTAGAAAATGCTTTTGAATTCCTAAAGAAAATTTATAAGAACAAAAGTTTTCAAAAGCAAATCCTTTTTAAAGAAAAGCGTTTTCAAGAGGTATTTTATAAAATTTAGATCAATCAAACCATCGCACTCACTAGGCTTATTAGCTTACAATTATTTTGGTTTTATGTTACAAAACCTCCCAGGTGCAGGTATAGGGAATCAAGGTATCAGTCCGCCGCAATCAAGTTAGGTGGGTCAGACGACTGATGACGTTGTGTTATTTCTTTTGCAAACATTTTGCTTCTAATGTTATTATTAATTACGATATCATGCATATTTTAAATTTCGCATAATATTTTGTAGAATTTCTATATGACCATTATGACTTGCCTATTTTAGATCTTTGCACATTCATGATAGTGTTTTTAATCCCAACATGATTTGCTTGGATCATGCAATAAAATTTTAAATTAGATGGTTTTCTTGTTTAGCAAAGTTACTTGTGGATACGGGTTCGCTCCACGACGTCCTTTTAGGGTCCTAATAGATGGACTTCATAAGGGTCTCATGGAGTGCCCGGCAGGACTGTCGGGTCCATTAGAGGGTATCCGGGTCGAGTCTTGTCATGATATGCAGGTGACGAGCAAGCAAGAGGAGCACAAGGAGGTCGTTGAAGCTTTTAGTGAGTCGTGAGTCAATGTAAGTATTACATCACTTATACTAATTCAATCTTACTTTAAAATATAAGTATTATTGTTAAAAGATTTATAAAATGATTTTTCAAATACAAGTTCAAGCTTTTGGTAAAAGAACCTTATATTGGATTTAGTAACAAAAATTAAAAACAAAGTCATTTCCAAAAAACATGAGTGTTAAGTTTTAGTTAAAAGCTTTGAAAGATAAGTGAGTTTGTGCTTTATACACTTAGTAAAAAGAGTTTCAAAGACCATGTGTATTCCTTCAATTTTCACACTATCTAGCGCTACGCATGAGATGTAGAAAATTCCATACATAGCCATCTAGATTTATAGTTATTTGCGCTATGTTGCGATGCAGAAAATTTCGCTCATAGTCACCAAGAGTTATAGCTTAAATTGCACTATGATAAGCGATGCAGAAAATTCCACATGTAGTTGCAAAGAGTTATAGTTTATTAGCATTTCAATATGCGATGCAGAAAATTCCGCATGTAGTTGCTTAAACTTGAGATTGTTTCACACTACGGTTGCGATGCAGCAAATTTCGCATGTAGTGGTCGAGATATCTTAATAGCGTCAAGGCTGGTGTCAGTTGAAAAATCGTCACATAATGTACTACGTTGAAAATGGTTAAAGCATGTAAGGTTACACATGGTGTTTTTAGAAAGAAAAATGTTTGTTGAAAACTATCAATATTTTAAATCAATTTATGATTCTTAATTATATATTTCTCTAATTGCTACATTTGGTTGACCTAACAAGTTTTCTTTATTGTAGCGTGCCAACTCTTTCAAGAAATTATCGTAGGTGATCGAGATAGAAGAAATTTTCATCAAATTAGGTGGGCGAAACAATAGGATACATTACATATAAATCATGTTTATGTTTTGTGAATATGAAATCGAGAAATGCATGTATCACATTGCAACTTTGGTAACATATATTTTGAAACTTGTAACTTTTGTGAATTATGTTGTATGTAATTATAAATTTTACATATGACACATATATATATCCCACTATGGTTATTATTTAGAATGGTTGTAAAATTGATGGTGAAAAATGTATGTTTGTGGACAAAAAGAAGTTGGGTGGTGATTAAGAATAATTAGAAGTGTAATTCTTGTAGAAAAATTTTCGAAACCTTAAAAATATAGTCGTTATGTTGTCAAATTTCTAGTAAAATTTTCTTTAATTGAATGTGAAAAATTTATACCAACCCAACTATTTTTAAAGAAATAGAAATTGATTTAGTCAAAGCAAAATAAACAGACAAAGTATATTAGACGTTTGCTCCGTGGGTCTCTCTTAACCGTGAGTAGGGTTATAAGAGGTTCGTTGGAATGTCTGGTGAGACCCTCCAGATAAGAGCCTAGAGAGAATTTGATTCGAGTCATGTTAGAAATACATGCTTGAAATGTTTTTTTTTTTTTATGCATATTATAGCTCTTGATATCTAAATGAGTTTTATGAAAGAAATGTTTATAGCATGAAATTAATGAAGGAATAGGTTTTCATGTTTTTAGCAACAATTTGAAAGCAATATGTTCTTAAGAATGATTATTTTAGTATACAGAATAAATTTTTAAAGCGAATTGGAATGAAAGTTTTCAAAACCAATGGTTACCTTTCCCCATGAAATGAATGATATGACTGAAATGCAGCTGAAGTTTCTTATTGCACATATGGCAGGTCGGTTGTGGGTGTGGGTGGTGGAAGGGGGGGCAAGTCCATTAACTATGGGGAGATTGAGTCTGTTGTGTCGCTCTCTGCGCATTTTTAAGATGTTACTATGACTAATACCCTATGCAAGATGAGGTAACATTTTGCGGCATAGTGGCTTATGATTGAGATTGACTGTCCCCACCACTAATGTCTTAGGACCAAGTGATGATTTATGATTTCCTTGAGTTCTATTGGATATATGTTTTATGAATGAAAGTTATATTTCTTTATATATATATATATATATCCATGTACATGTATTGTATGGATTTTAATGATGAATGTAGTTGTGTTTTCAAGTAAATTTATATAAATGTTTATGCAAAATCATGAGATTTATGATTTGAACAAGGCATTAAGAAACTTAGATTCTAAAAGATTTTTGAGAGGCTATTTTAGAAAGCAAAGTTTAAATAGAAACATATAACACCTCTTCAGGTGCAGACAGAGGTACTCAGGGCCAGCGGTCTCCGACGCAATGTAAGGCAAGCACATCCAACGACCACTATTGTGAAATTAAAGTAAATATTTTAATGTCTAATGAATATATATAATGCAGATACTTTTGATCTTATGATGATGTTTACGATTTTATGCATGTTAAAATGTTTTTAAGTTCGAAATGGTTTTAGATTGAAACGCTTTGAATTGTGCCTTAAGTTTTGGATTTTGAGATGGACCTGAGGTCCCAATTGGAAGTAGAGTAAAATATATATTTTTTTGAAGTATTTATAAACTGTTTATAGGTGATTCAAAAAGATTTGGAAATGTTTGGAAAATAGCCTTTGTGCTACCGGAATTTAAAAAAAAAAAAAATTTCATCCATATGATTTTTAAGTGATTTACAAAAAGGAAATGTATCACGGCTTCGTTTCACGAAATCCTTTAGAATACCGGTATAATGACTGTAAAGATTTCCGTTGGGGTGTCGGGAGGGCTCCACTTGGGTCTTTAAAGGGGAAATTCGAGGCGGGTCCCTTCAACCAAAATAGAGAAGGTTTGAAGACAGAAACAACAACTACCATGTTCATGACTCATAGGGAATCTAATTCTATAATTGAAGTGCACCAAATCTTTATTCTTTGTAGTCAAAACTTTTTCTCTTCATATGAAACCTTCTATATATATAAGTCATTTGACAACCCTTCATTCATCATGAAAACATTCACGACATCCTTTATAATCAAATTGAAACTTTTCATTAACAAAAAGGCTAAGAAAGTTTTTTTTGCAAAAGGATATAAAGACTTCATAGATTTTCTCTTACACCTTGGTTCTTTGCTTGTTACAACTGTTGTTAGGCTCTTGAAAGAGAAGAGCATTAAGGGTTCCCTTGGTCACTTTTATCAAAGCATTCAAAACCTTGTGAAAACCTATTTGCAACTAAACGCAACCAAAAAGTCACTTCTAAGCCCTAAAGCTCCAATGTATGCTATTGATATCTCTCTTATGTAGGCTGATCATAATTTGGCCAATCATAAATCATACAT
Source organism: Litchi chinensis (assembly GCA_019925255.1). NCBI lineage: Eukaryota > Viridiplantae > Streptophyta > Magnoliopsida > Sapindales > Sapindaceae > Litchi > Litchi chinensis. The sequence goes on along the minus strand of CM034463.1, from coordinate 28,236,468 downwards.
TTGCCCTTCTTTTCATCATTTTGTGGCTGATGTTCCAAACTTACTTTGTCCTATTTACAAGAATAAAAAAGACTATTGAATTGACTTATATTCCTCCATCAACGGCAAATAGTTCGATACCTGTTGAGGGTGGCTTTCTTAAAGGGTTAATAAATTACATTGTGACAGATGATTTGGAGTTTATGTCTGCTACTAATGTTGTTACAATGCTCAACAATTTCAATGTTAAGGATATAAGTGCACGTGAGGAGATCTTTGTTGAATTAGTCGTAAAAGAGGTACACTAATGCTATACTTACTACATTATTAAAGCATACCCACTTTAACAATAGGATGGTTGAATCAGATGAAGGGATTTTTTTTTTTTTTTTTTGCATCAATGACTTTTTTTTAATAAAAGGTCGTTGGTCAAAGTCAGCTTATTATTAAAAATAAATAAAAGATTACAAAAAGAAACCAATTAGAACCTCTCAAAGCTAAAACTAACAAAATAAATATTTGCTCTTACCAAGAAGATCATCCGAAAAGAGAGGACATGAAAAACTAGGAGTCGTCCACCACTAAGTTGGATGAACAATTGAAGGTGATTGAGAGGCTAGCACATCCACCACAGAATTTCCCTCACAATAAATGTGGGAAACCTTGAAATTCATAACCCGTTAATAGTCAAGACATTGCTCCCAAGCTGGTTGCTAGTGTTTGGAAACTTTAGAAGAGCAAGCAAGAAGAAAAAAAGCCACATAAGTAGAATCACTTTCTAGTCAAAGCTTATTCCAACAAAACTTCCAAGCATATTGAATTGTGTGAATAGTTGCTGCTAGCTCCGCCTTAAAAGCAAAACTTATTCCTAATGGAATAGCGAAAGCACTCTTGAAAAACCTATAGGAGGTCCGAAAAATTCATGTACAACCAGTTAAACTAATAGACCAAAAAGTAGAACCATCAGTATTAACATTGATCCATCCTAGAAAAGGGGTAGACCAAATTACTTCTATAATATAGGGAGTTTTAAGAGGCCTAGCAAAAATGTGGAGTTTATGTGGAGCTAAAAGATCACCTACTAAGTTTCGTATAACCTCAAAACTAAGGAAATTTACCTTATAAATGGAATGCTGGACAAAAGAAAAGGCCATATGTAAAAAAGGGCACTTACCTTCGAAAGTGGCAAAATTTCAAGTGACCCAACTATCCTAAAAAATTGCATTGATGTTAGCTTTCCAAAGATGTTGAAGTTTAGAGCAGAAGGTGATAGACATAGTAGCTTGCCATAAATTTCTAACCATCCTAGAGAGAGAATTATCATGATTGAAAGTAAAAGATAAGGAATGCTAGAGGCTAACTGTAAAATGGCAATTGAGAAATAGGTAATCCAAGCTCTCATCCGCAACCCAACACTGTTATGAGTATATTTAGGGCTGCATAAGTGGGCTCGTAAAAGCCCGATGAAAGCCCAATAAGCTGATCTAATGGAGTCGCCTAGTGGACTAAGACTCGGATGTCCAATGTCCAGCTCGTAGAGTTGAACGAGCTCATAGTTTGCTAATGCAGTTCTGAGGTCGCTGATCAGTCACAATCCAGCTCGTTTTATGCCCAGCTTGAGGTTGTTCAAGGCAGGCTCCAGCTCGTAGACCGAAGTGCCCGTTAAAGGAATTTTCTAAAATGGCAACAGCCCAAATTGAGAATGAGTCAACTACTAAAATTGGAAATAAATTCATACTCTTATATCTGCAAAATCAATCCCTGATATAGCAGAATCTATCCCTAATTTGATGCAAATCGGTTTTAGAAGTGTAATTAATGTGAGATTCTTTCCTATTTGACTTGTACTCAAATTGTAACGTCCCACGCTATAAATAGGGGTTGAAATTTTATTGTAAACACACAATAAGCAATAATATACTATGACTCTACCAAAATTACCAAAGAACTCAGTCGTGGATGTAGGCATTGTTTTTAGGCCAAACCACGTAAAAATAGTCATGCATATTCTTCCTTTTTTCTTTCCTATTGCTTGCTTTTATTTTGCTTTGATTGTAGATATTGGATCAAGAACTTGAGTTGATCGGATTCTAACGTCAACATTTTGGTGCAAGAAGAAAGGCCCAAACTGCAATTTTTTAGAAGTTTTCAGCAACCATGACAAGAGGAAGAACAACCAGGAGTTCAAACACGACGGCTGATAAACCAGAAAGGCAAATGGATCAACAGCAACGTGATGTCCAACCAATGTAGGATGTAATCATGTCCATGGCAAGTGCGGCTCATGTCCCCACAATCGGTGCTATTGTGGGCATGCCTTTACTAGCCTCTCACCAACCAGTAGCAACGATCCTTACAACCGATGGGCTATTGGCATGGCACCAATGATAGGAGATGTTAGAAAATATCGTGCGTCAACTTGCAAATATAGTCAGGATGCTGGCACAGGGCCAGGCCCAAAACATCCCCGGGTTTGAGGTTACTACTTCAAAAGAAGTTCATTAGCAACAACGAGAAGAAATGCTAGCTCCTGAAAGGCCCTTCAGAGAGGCTCCATGATTTATCGGCTCAGCTTGTTCCTCCAACATGCAATCTAAAGCTGGAGGTCACCAAGCTCGCGAAGAGGGGGAAGTTATACGTCCTGCGAGCTTAAGAATAAGAGTGAGTTAGGATGGGAAACACCATGTAAAGGTTGGCCATGATCGAGCAGGAGCCACATCTTAGTATGAGGACGACAAAGTAGATGATCAGCGGCGTGCAAAGTCATACTGAGCTGGTAGCTCACGCAGTGATAGTTAGGGATATGAACTAGACTACCGCTCTTAGGTTGCGAGCACAAAAGAGGACAAAGGCCTCGATACCCACAGATAAAGGAGCTCCTTTAGAGGGTTTAGTAGCTTGAAGCACGACCTAGTGCCTCAAACCAGTGTGACCAGTATGGGGAGAGAACCTCTTTCACCAGGGAGATCAAGACACAGCCTCTGCCCCCTAAATTCAAGGTCCCCAACATTCCTCAATACAATAGGGATAGTGATCCTTATGACCACTTGGATGCATTCAACATCCAAATGGATCTCCTGATAGATAATCTACTAGTTAAGCGTCATTTCTCCCCAGCTGCCCTAAGGGACGTTCCACGAATCTGGTTTAAAAGTCTCTCAGCTCGCAGCAGAGAAAGTTGGAAGGAATGCCAATGAAAGTTTGTTGGCCAATACAGAGCCCTGAAGAGGTAGCTTGCACCAACTTGTCACCTTGCCACGATCTTCTACCTACAAAATGAATCGTTGAAAGATTATATTACCATGTTCAAACGCAAAGTCACCAATGTGGAGAATCCATCAGATGAAAGTATCTTGACTGTAATTTCAGCTGGGTTTCGTAAATATGGAAAGTTGTATGATAGCATCTACAAATCCCCAATAAGAGACTTATGAGAGTTCTATGAGTGAGCTGCCAAAGAAATTAGATGGGAGGAGACCTTCGGTCCCAAGAAGTCTAACCAGAAGGATGAAGTGAGCAGTTCCAACCAACCAAAAAAGAGAAGCAATGGTAGGAATGAAAGTGAAGGTCAAAATAGCGACTTAAATTATCAGATCGCTAAGAGGGCTATGAATGAGCTTTGAAATAAGCAGCTTCAGTGTCAAGGTCACCATGATGGTTAGAGCGTCTTGTCAAATATGCAAGACAAGATCTTTGCGATAAAAAGGAATAAGGAGGATTTCAAGAAGCCTTATCTTATGAGAACTCTCGCTAACCACAGAGACATAAACAAGTTTTGTGTTTATCACAATGAAGTCGGGCACAACACTTCAAAGTACTAAGCATTAAAGGATGTCATTGAAGATTTATCAGGAGAGGTCGCTTGAGAGACTATGTGGTGAGACCAGCGGACCCGCGACCTCTATGATAATGACCTCAATAATCACTACAGTCAGCATAGCAGCAACCCCAACGACCTTTAAAACAAGAACATGAACCTGCGGTAAGAACCATCTTCACTATACACGGTGGCCCTCATATCACTAGTACATCAAACAGGTCATATGAATGATACATATAAAAAGAAAATCATGCCCTACTTGCAAGTTACAGTGGATTGGAAGGACTTGAGAAGAAAGCAAGGACAGCCTCGATGATATTTTTTTTTTCACTAAGGAAGATGCCAAGGGTGTATACTGGCCCTACAACAACGCACTTGTCATCCGAGCAAAGATCAATAATGTGGAGGTGTGACGGATCATGATTGATATAGAGAGCTCAATTAATGTCATGTACAATGGGTACTTCGACCAAATGGGATTAGGAGCAGAACAGCTAAAGCCTTCTCCAGAACCTCTTTACGGCTTTACCGGAGATGTTATCACTCTAGTAGGCCAGATCAGACTACTGCTTACACTAGGGGATTTAGACTGTCAAGCTATTGTGTTGACAGATTTTCTAATCATTGACTACCCTTCAGCATATAATATGGTTCTGGGGAAATCTGTGATGAATGACTTGGATGTTGTCACCTCCATCAAGACCCTCACAGTCAAATTTCCAACCCCTAATGGGATAGGTTACGTGCGAAGTGAATAGCACTTGGCTAGATGTTGCTATGAAGATGCTGTCAAGATGGGGGTTAGAGGAAAGAAAGTAAATATGGTTTCGGGGGGCAAGCCATAAGCTATGAGCAATAAAGGGGTAAGTCATGACCTCGACCCATGTGAGGTGGACGCAGATAGAGCAATTGAGCTTGTAGAAGAGCTTAAGGATGTTCAAGTCAGCGAGATAGATGCAAAAAGGTGCCTCAAGTTAGGACGGGGCTTAACTCCAGAAGCGAGATCCCAACTTGCAGATTTTTTCAAAGCGAGCTTGGATGTTTTTGCTTTGAATCATAAAGATATGGTGGGAATAGATCTCAAGGTCATGTCACATAAGTTGAACATTGACCCTTACCACAAACCAGTTTACCAAAAGAGGAGGTCAATGACAGGGGAACGCTACGCCACTTTAAATGAGGAGGTTGATAAGTTGTTGGCCAATAAAATTTATCCGCAGGGCCTACTACCTAACCTAAGTCGCCAATCTTGTGCTTATAAAGAAGAAGAATGGGAAGTGGAGAACCTGCATTGACTTCACGGACCTAAATAAGGAGTGCCTAAAGGACAACTTCTCTCTACCTGGAATTGATCAGCTTATTAATTCGATAGCTGGCCACTAGCTTCTGAGTTCATGGATGCCCATTCGCATTACAACTAGATACCTGTGAGCCCGGAGGATGAAGAGCATACCTTGTTCATCACATACCACGACCTATACTATTATAAAGTGATGTCTTTTAGACTAAAGAATGCAGGAGCAACCTATCAGTGCCTGGTCAATATAATGTTCGAGAAGCAAATTAGGAGAACCATGGAGGTGTACGTGGATGATATGCTAGTGAAGTCCAAGTAGGTGGCTGACCATGTGCCATGGAGGAAATGTTCCAGACCTGAGGAACTACCAGATGAAGCTGAACCCCCATAAGTGTGCATTCATGATAGCCTCTAGGAAATTATTGGGCTTTATAGTGAACAATAGAGGGATCGAAACCAATCCCAAGAAGATTAAGGTGTTGATTGACATGAGGTCCCTTATTGGTCAAGGATGTGCAAAGCCTTAATAGCCAGATCACAACTCTTAGTAGATTCATTTCGAAGGCAATTGACAAATGCATCCCTTTTTTTGATGTGCTGAAGAAGGCGAAAAACTTCGAATGACTGAGCAGTGTGAGGTGGCATTCTAGCAACTGAAAGACTACATGGGCCGAGCTCCACTCCTATCCAAGCCAAAAGAAAGAGAGAAGCTCATCTTATACTTGGAGGCATCTTACCATGCCTTGAGCGCAACTTCGGTGTGAGAAGAGGAAAAGATGCAACTTCCCATATATTATGTAAGTAAGAGGTTGCTTGATGCAGAAACCAGGTACTCGTAAATGGAAAAACTTGCTTATTGGCTGATAGTCGCGTGGAGATAGTTGTGCCCCTATTTCCAAGCCCACAAGATCGAAGTCCTCACTCAGTATCCATTGAAGCAGGTCATCTAGAAGTTGGATACCTCGGGTAGATTACTCAAGTGAGTGGCAGAGCTGGCACAATTTGATAACGAGTTTAAGCCGAATCAGCGATTAAAGCCCAGATTTTAGCAGACTTCATTGCAGAATTCACAGGGCCTACAGAAGAAGAGGCTAAATGTTCTAAAGGTCTGATCTGGGAGTTGTAGAAGCTGGAGTTCTACTAATCATCCTTGAAATGCACAAGATCCTCTATGCATTGAGGTTCGGTTTCTAGGCTACCAACAACGAAACTGAGTGTGAGGCATTACTTGCAGGTTTGTGTCTGGCTAAAGAAATGCGAGCAGAGTAACTAAGAATTTTCAATGACTCTCAGCTTGTGGCCTACCACGTCTATTTGAATATCAGATCAGGGGATCTAAGATGATCGTGTACCTTCAGAAGGTTCAAGAGTTGCTAGGTACATTCTAGAAGTTTTAGGTGAATCAAATCCGCAAGCTCAAAACTTGCATGCAAATGCACTAACTCACCTAGCAACTACCCGAGATACAGATTTTTTGAGAGCTAGCCTACTGGAGTTCGTATCAGTCTCTAGCATAAAAGGGAGGGATTCTATGATGGCTATAGTTGTCCAACCAAACTCGTGGATGGGTCCAATCTTGAACTATTTGTAGGATGGGAAGTTGTCGAGTGACAAACTAGAGGCACGTCGCTTGCGAGCTAGAGCAGTTCGATATTGCATCTATGATGACATGTTGCACAAGAAAGGATTTTCAACTCCACTCTTGAGATGCATCGATGGTCAGGACTGCAATACCGTGCTAAAACAAATACATGATGGTCATTATGGGAATCATGTTGAAGGGTTATCTTTAGCTTAAAAAGTGCTCCGGTAGGGATTTTACTGGCCCATCATGAAACAGGACGCCATCAACTTAGTCAAAAGATGTGATAAGTGCTAAAGGTTCGCTAAGGTTCTGTGAACTCCACCAGCTTATCTCCAACAAATGGTGAGCCCGTAGCCTTTTGTAATATGGGGGATAGACCTGATTGGGCCTCTACCAATGGCTTGCGGAAGATGCAAACATGTCGTGGTTGCAGTAGACTATTTTATTAAGTGGGTAGAAGCTAAAGAGCTATTGGGAAATCTCTACTATAAAGATAGAAAAGTTTGTGTAGAGCAATTTATTTACAAGTTCGGGGTCCCTCAACAGATCGTGATAGATAATGGAACCCAATTCAGTAGCGACCAATTTATTAAGTTCTGCAACGACTTGAAAATCGTCAAAAGCTTCTCAATTGTAGATCATCTATAAGTTAATGGCCAGGTTAAGGCTGTTAACAAAATCATAAAGCAGACCTTGAAAACAAAGTTGGAAGTGAAGAAAGGAGCATGGATAGACGAACTATAAAAGGTACTATGGGCTTACAGAACCACAACTCATAGTACTATTGGCGAAACTCCCTTTTCTATAGTGTACGGATCCGAGGCCATCATCCCAATAGAGTTAGAAGTGGCCTCGAAATGTAAAGCGACCTTCAATCAGAAAACAACGACCAACTACTTGCCACAAATCTCGATCTACTCGAAGAGGCAAGAGAAACAACGCATTTGAAAGTAGCTGTTTATTAGCAAAGGATCATGAGGTATTACAACAGAAATGCCCGAGTTCGGTGTTTCAACATGGGAGATCTTGTGTTACGCCTTATCCTACTTGGAGCTCACAAAGCCAATGACGGATCATTAGGTCTTAATTGGGAAGGCCCTTATATTATCACGGAGAACTTGGGAAATTGAGCATATCGTTTAGCTAATATGAATGGAGCTGAAGTCTCTCGAGCTTGGAACACTGAGCATCTCCACCCATACTTTTGGTAACTCTTTAAGTACATATACTTAATTTGTAATTTAGTTTTCAAAACTTAATAAAAGCTTAATATTCCTCATATGCCTCTACTTTGAGTGATTACTCTATTGATCTCTTTATTATGTGTTGTGCTCCAATTTTTATGAGTTACGTTGTTAAGCTAACAAGTTTCGACCTACTTGCTTGCTATTACGTTAATAGCTCCACATATTGCTATGGCAGGCGAGGTTACGATCCCCTGCATGGCTTGCCAATGCATCATTATGGCAGGTGAGGTTACGCCCCCTTGCATAGCTTACTAGTGCATCATTATGGCAGGTGAGGTTACGACCCTCTACATAGCTCGCCAATATATCGCTATGGTAGGCGAGGTTATGACCCCCTACATAGCCCGTAAAATTTATTGCTATGATAGGCGAGATTATGACCCCTTCCATAGTTCACCAAAATATCACTATGGAAGGCAAGGTTATGACCTCGAGCATAGCTCGCCAATGCATCGCTAGGGCAAGCGAGGTTCCGACTCCTTACATAGCTCGCCAATGAATCACTATAGCAGGCGAGGTTCTGACCTCTTACATCGCTTGCCAATACATCGCTATGATAGGTGAGGTTCCGACCCTTGTATAGCTCGACAAAGCATCGTTGTGATGGATAAGGTTACGACCCCCTACATAGCTCGATAAAATATCACTATAGCAAACGAGGTTTTGACCCCCTGCATAGCATGACAAAATATCACTATAGCAGGTGAGGTTCGACCCCTTGTATAGCTCACCAATGCATCGCTATGGCAGGTGAGGTTTCGACCCCCTACATAGCACGACAACACATCGCTGTGGTAGGCAAGGTTCCGACCCCCTACATAGCTCGAAACAATTTTATTATGTCCAGCTGGTTTAAACTTTTTGAATTAAGTTATAATCTACAAGCTACAGCTTATCAAGATCAGCAAACTCCTAAGCTCTCGCTAGGATTTATTATCACTAACATATACATCTATACATTCATCACTGTTTCTTAGTTCATAGGAAATACAAATACTTAGAAGAATGAAAGCAAAACAAGGCACAAGATAACATTGAAGTGAAACAAATCAATTTCATATAAACCTCGTAACGAGAAAAAAATAGTTCAACAATAATATCCTCGAAACGAGAAACAAATAAGCTCACGAAGCGAGGTGAATATAGTATAGTCATAAAAAATTCTAAAGAAAGAAGGCTCAAACTACATGGGAGCCATGCCTTGGGGGGCTGATTCAATGGGAGCCGCATCACTAGAGGGTACGACTGGAGGTTCTGTGACCTGAGCTGTCTCATCATGGGAGGTCGCAACTGGGAGCTTGATGTTTTGAGGAGCTGGATTTGGAATAGTTGAGGATCGGGCATCTCGTTTCTTATACTTCTCCACCTCGGCAACTGCCTTTTCACCAAAGAATGAAAGGTCCAGCTTATGATGAACTTTCCACAAAGTTAAAAGGAACAAACTGGCGGTCTCTGATTCTGCCTCCTCTCTAGCATTGGTGACCGGCACCTCAGATTCCTTTTTAGTTTTGGCAATCTCCCCCTTAATGAGCATGAGCTCTCGCCCAGCCTCTTTCACTTTTTTCTCTACAACCTTCACTCACTACATAGCTTTTCCGAACCCCTTTTCACCTTTAAGAAGCTTGGCGGTAAGATGCGACCTCACAACCGCATGAGCACCTTCTTCGTGAGCCAGAGTATCTTCAGCCTCTTTTCTAGCCATCTCAGTATCCATCAGCTTGGCCTAAAGAGCTTGCTCTGACCTTTTGGCTCTCTCGACCTCTGAAGTCATGAATGAGAGCTCACCTTTCAGCTTAACCTGCTCCATCTCAAACTTTTTCTTCTCCTTTTGAAGAGCTTAAGCTTCCTTCATCTGTTTTACTACTTATATAGCGGTCTGGAATGCAGTACATTAGTATTTAGATAAAGGGAGAAAGAAAGAAAAAAAGACAGAGGTATAAGAAGCCACCAGCAGCTCATAATGAGCTATATAGCTAGACAGGTTTTCACCTACTAAGTCTTCTCTGTCCAAGTTCCTGGTGGCTGATTTCCCCAAGATGTTAGGCAAGTAATCGAGGAGGGCGTCGAAGTGTATCCCCCCTGGCTTGTCTTCGAGCTACGCCCTAGCCTGTGGCTCAATCCTCCTTTCTACGACCTCTAGTTATTTACCTTTATCTACTCGTTGTCGCTTTTTCGGAGAGGGATTGGGCACTGATTTTCTTTTGACTCCACTGCTTGAGACAGCTTGGACCTTACGAGCAGGAGCTCTTACTTGCTCACAATGAACCTTAATCACCTCTAGTTGCGAGGTGAGGACCCCGACTGAAGGAGGATCCGAACCCGGTGCCAAAGTGGTGGCTTCAGCAAGAGTAGCAACTGGAAGGGCTACAGGTTGATCAAGTCGATCTGGTGAAGGCCTTTGGAAAGCGAGTTTCACCATCTCTGTAATTCGGTGAGAGGCAGGAGTTGGAGTCTGTTAAGGGATTAGGACAGCTTCTACTTCACTAATAGCTTCAAACATAGAGGCGAGCTCAAGTTCACCCTTACTTCCTATATCCCTCTGTTGTCCAGAAGCTCGCTGTTAAGAGAAGGGGCTAATTTGTGAGCCCTGAGGAGTTCATCGTCAAATGCATTATTAATTCTTGCTTTGTCCGAATCCACAAGCACCTTGAGAATCTCGGCGTTCTCGTCAGTAAGGGCTGTCCTATCTCCTGTCAAGTTTGTGAGGTTAAAAGGAAAAAAGTTTAAAAAATAATAATAATAAGAATTATATTGCAACTTGCAGGAGGCTCGTGCCATCTAACTACTTGGGCTGAGGATGAAAGAGAAATTGTAAAGCTCCCTAAGTGAAAGGTAAGAAATGTAAAACCAACTTGATTTATAATCTTGTACATTAGATTTGCCATTCGCACCGCCTTGAGGTAAGAGACCCTTGCAGCTCGTTTTTCGAGCTGCGAGATAGTAAATCTCATCTCGCATTCTATCTCTCATGCCACCCATGCTTTTAATACTATAGAGATGGAGGAGGATTCTGGGGTTTGGAGATGGAAGGCCATTTCTCATAAGACTAAAGCTAAAGATGTGAGCTAAGAGTAGGAGTTAGGGGTAAGTTGAAAAGGGCTAAGCTATAGCCTGTTCAATAGGTTGATAATATAAACAGGGATTGGAAATCTAAGTCCGTGCTTAAGGTGGTAAATGCTGGCGACAACGAACCCCTTGGGAGGATAAGCTGCATGGTCGTCAGATATGGGTGACATGATGCGACATCCCGTAGGAAGAGGATACTACAAGGTAATTCCCCTCAACTCTTCATATTTCTATCTTTGAGGCGTAATGTATGAATACCTTGCGAGCTCGTCGTTTGTCAACGGCCTGATAGATCATCACGGGGTCTGCTCGAGTTACGAACTCCTCAGCGACCTTACCGCTTTGAGAAGTCACTTCACTAGTGATGCAGACTTCCTTTGATCTGAGCTCCTCTGAGCTCGACAAGTCATTATCTCTTACTCTGTGTGATCGGCGTCCGCGACTTGAGGACATCTACATATGAAAGGGTGTAGTTAGTTCGCTACTAGCGGACCATACCTGAAAGTCTAAGTTTCTATCAAGAGACTTTCTAGTCTATAGGTCATAAACACCACACACATATATCGTTAAAGCTATAAGGGACTCGACTTATGAGCTAATAACCTACAAGTGTGTCATCCTACAGCTCGCATATGTAAGTGTCACAAATAGTAAATAGATCGAAAGGCCAAAACAAGATCAACAAGAAATGAAAAGTCGCAAACCTTCAACATCAAGAACATGAAGTGTTTAAGCCAATCTCAAATCCAGAAAACACAATGCAAACACAATGTCCACAAAACTGGAAACCAAAAAACTCAAGAATCAATTATGAAGACTTACTGTAAACGTTTTCTTAAAGATGAAGAATCTAATCGTCAAAGAATCTGAATCCGAGAAACACCGACGTAAGGAAGCAAGATAAAAGAAATAAGGTGAAGAAAGCGATTCGACAGTTGAGATTGAAAATGGCAGAGTGAGAGGGAAAATGAAAAGGTCTCCACATATATATAGAGACGCGAGATCCAAACCCTAACCATTGGATTTGGGGGTTGCTTAACCGCCTTAAATCTAATAATGCAGCGCGAGTTATGACTTTTGTCATCATGAGCTGTCAGTTGAGAAATGTGCCCATTAAATGTGCATTGCATGAGACGTGCTATGGTGTAATTACCTGAAGAGTCACCACATGTCGTGTGATGGGATGGAATTTGAAAAGGCGTGGGATGACAAGATGTGATGCGTCAGCCTTTACCAGCGAGCTATAAGCTCCTAGTCCACAGATCGCACTGAGAGTTGGGGGGCTAATATTATAGGTATATTTAGGGCTGCATAAGTGGGCTGGTAAAAGCCCGATGAAAGCTCAATAAGCTTATCCAATGGAGTGGCTCAATGGACTAAGACTTGGATGTCCAATGTCTAGCTCACAAAGATGAACAAGCTCACAGTTTGCTAATGCAGTTCTGAAGTTGCTCGACAATCACAATCAAGCTCGCTTTATGCCTAGCTCAAGATCGTCCAAGGCAAGCTCCAGCTCGCATACCAAAACACCCATTAAGGGATTTTTTCAGAATGATAACAACCAAAATTGAGAATGAGTCAACTATCAGAATTAGAAATAAATTCAAACTCTTATGTCAGCAAAATCAATCCCTGATATGATGAAATCTATCCCTGATTTGATGCAAATCAGTTTTGGAAGTGTAATTAATATGTGATTCTTTCCTATTTCACTTGTACTCAAATTATAACGCCCCACGCTATAAATGGAGGTTGAAATTTTATTGTAAACACACAATAAGCAATAATATACTGTGACTCTACCAAAATTACCAGAGAACACAGTCATGGACACAGACATTGTTCTTAAGGCAAACCATATAAAAACACTCATGTATATTCTTCATTTTTTCTTTCCTGTTGTTTGCTTTTATTTTGCTTTAATTGCAAGTATTGGGTCAAGAACTTGAGTCGACCAGATTCTGACGTCGACTAACACAAATGACAACAAGAAGGCAAAATAAACCCTTGCCACAGAAATGTCAAATTAGTAGGCAATTTGTTATGCATGATTTGCCAAACCAACAAAGATCTTTAAGGAGAAATGAAAGCTACCCAAATATATCTAGCCCAATGAAGATGAGGCTATAAGGAAGATAAAGAGTTATAAGTACTGGTAGTAGTCATTTTTTCATCAAGGGAAAAGAGTCTAGACTTTTGATTCAATTAAAGTACCAGTAAGCACCTACTCAATATCATAAACTAAATTTGGGTGTGTCTGCCATATTGTAGGAAGGAAATGTCAGCAATACAGGTTGAGAGTGATAGTTCCTAGAGCAACATATCAGAAATTATGTTCTGAAGAGAACCATCCATCCAGTTATCTAACTATAAACGAACTTTTAAATGACGGCTCACTAACCATTTGAACTCAAGTACTAGAGGCAGATAGTGAGTTTTCATACTAGGCCAAATGGAGGAAGAGAGATATCTTATCCTAAGAAGAAGCATAGGAGAAAGACATCTAGCACGAAGAAACTTGAAAACAGTAGAATCTTCAGTCATGAATCTCTAAGTAAATTTTTTAAGTAAAACATTATTGAGAACACATAAATCATGTAAACCCAGGCCATCCTCAAGCTTAAACTTGTAGCAAGTTTTCCAAAAAACCTTAATCGATATTCTCTTGTCAACAGAACCTGTCCAATAGAAATTCTTAATAGAGTGAGCAAAGGAGGGACGAAGGCTATCGATAAATTTGAAAAAGATTGAAGAAATGAACTATATATGATTGATTGAATAAAATAGTCTTCCAACCATCAAAAGAGTAGAACCTACCCAAGAGTGAATTTGATCAGTTAAAGAAAAGAATCATCATCTGCGAGCGGCACTGCAAAAAAGAGGTATGCTGAGATAGTTCATTGAAGATTCCCTTCTTTTCATGGTGCTAATCAAAAGGATATGCTCTAGGAGCAAAGAGCGAATTCCATCTTTAAAGCAGGTACAAGATTTTTACCAGTTAACTTGTTGACCAGAAAGTTCACCATAAATTTTGAAAGCCACCAAGATCACCTTGTTGAATTGCACTATTTTTTTAAATGGTCAAATCACTTAAAACTTCTTTTTTATTGATTTATAAGTTATTTGCAAATCACTTAAAGATAATTAAAATATTCTATTTCAAGTTTTCAAATTTATACTAATTTTATATTATATAAATTTCTTTTCTTCCCCAAATATATATAAATATATATGTAACCTTCTAAAAGAAAAATCCTAGTACAACCCATCCCAAATTTTCTTAGAATTGGACTACTGCATTTTAATTTACAATTTAAATATTTATTTTCTTTAGTTGCTATAATTTAATTAAGAGGCCATTTCATTTTTTTAAATATCTAAATATCATTAATGCTACTATGTTTTTTTAATCATATTTTAATTATGAATAATATGTATATAAAAGTGTTTTAGAATTTGTTAAATACTTTGTTTTTAGTTGTTTGCATCATATTAAATAAAATTTCATAAAAATTAATAGTATAAATGATATAAATGTTAAATTACTAATTTTAGACAATTTTAATTAAAAAAAGTATATAATAGATTCAAAGGTGGGGAAAAAAAAAAAAAGAAACATATTATTCAGATTTCATTTTTTAATCACTATTTAATCTTTAATAATTTTTGGCACTATTTAATTTTCTGATAAAAACAAACAAATAATCCCTACGAATTCTTAACTTATAACTTAATTACAAATAACTTAGTGACATTTAAAATAGAGGAAATTATAATTTAACTACCCAGAAATAAAATATTTATAGGCGGAATCATGTTTTATGTTTTATTACAATAAACCCTCCTACTATTAACAAATTTCTGTTTCATTTAACAGTGAATAGTATAAATGTGATGAAAAGACAAAAATACCCTTGATGATTTTGGTTGACCTAATTGACTGAATAAAAAATTAAAAAACTGAAATAAAAAAATAAAAAAGGAATTTATGGCAGCGGGAATGTTGGAGAAATGTTGGAAGCAGTTGAAATTTTTATAATACTGAAAATGCCCTTAATTATTAAATAAAAAAATATTGAAAAGTGATCGTTGCAGCTGGGAAATTGACCGTTGGATGAGCAATGGTCACTTTGTGCCATGCCTGTATAAAGGGCATGGAAATTGCCCATGTTAGACACCAATTTTCTTTTTTTTCCCATCTTATACATCCATTTTTATTTCCATCTTATACATCTATTTTTCCCATTTTCCATTTTTCCATCTCATACGTCTACTTTTCCATCTTATGCACCCAAATAATGCTACTGATTTTGTCAACATAAAAAGAACCAAATTACTAGAAAAAAGAAAATAT
The DNA here is from genome assembly GCA_019925255.1 of Litchi chinensis. Classification (NCBI taxonomy): domain Eukaryota; kingdom Viridiplantae; phylum Streptophyta; class Magnoliopsida; order Sapindales; family Sapindaceae; genus Litchi; species Litchi chinensis. The sequence continues at coordinate 28,221,120 of CM034463.1, read as the reverse complement.
ATGGAAGGTTCTTGTAGTTCATCAAATAGTCAGATTAATGGAGGAATTATTAAGTTCAAAAATCAGAAATGCTATTGTGGAAAAAGGGCAGGGATAAAGATTTCGGAATCAGAAAAAAATCCTAGCAAGCTATTCTTTGCATGCGAAAATCGGAGATGTAAGTACTTTTCATTCTGGAATCCTGATGAAAATGAATTACAACAAATGGTGGATGCGCATAGTGAAGGTGTTGATCAACGACATGCAAGTTCAATGCAAGATGAATTACAAGCTATGATACAAGATGAATTACAACCTATGAAGTTTACATTAGAGACAAAATTTAGGAGTTTGGAAACCGCGCACGAGGCATTGAAAGTACTAAGCATCATCAACATAATTTTAAGTGGAGTGACTCTGTTTGTTACTATATTGACAAACCTAAGAAATTGAATATGTTTCGTAATGTTTCTATATATGTATGTAATGCAAGTATATCAATATGAAATGATTATGAATGGTTAGTATTTTAAGAAAATAACAATGCATAAGTGATGCCAAATACAACAAACCAAAATAATCATAACAGTGGTGCATCAATATCAATTTGCCATTGGCCAACAATGGTGCATAAATACTAGCAAACCATTTGGTACAGCAGAATGCAACACAATAGCAGCAAAAACATCAGAATTAAAGTGTCTATGCTAAATAACAATAGTGCCTATACCAAAAATAACAGTGACTGTGCCAAAGCACCACAACAGTGGTAAAATACATCAAAAATTGTTGTTACCATGTACAAGTAACTGACCAACAGCACCAAAACCAACATAAGCCAAAACGTTTATAAGTAAGTAACTAACCAGCACCTACAAATTAGCACTGCATTTCCATCATTATTGATTATCTGTTAGAACATTAACAAAACATAGTCAATAATAGCCAAATTGGGAATACACAATGAATTGAAACTATAAACTAAACACATTGACTAACCTTGAGCATTTTGAGAAGCAACAGGAGCACCTTGGGTGAGATTTTGGCTAGAAACAACATTATGCACCAGAGTGCTTGTAGTTGGCACATCATGCATTTGACTGCTTGTACTTGGTTGTCCTTTTGGAAACCAATGAACCTAGATATGAACAAAATAATTCAATATGAATAAACATATGCGAACTTGAATTTAAAAATATACATAAACAGATCTGCCTAAGAAGTTGAATATAAACATTACCCTGGTGACATTCTGTGATGGAGTTGATGAGTTGGTTTGAGTTGTAGTTTGGGTCGTACTTAGCTATCCCTTTGGAAACCAATGAACCTGAACATAAACATAAGAAATTAAAAATGAATAAACATATATACATAAACAGATATGCAACTAGAAGTTGAAGATGAACATTATTGTAGTGACATTCTGTGATGGAGCTGATGAGTTGGTTTGAGTTGCACTTGATGATAGGGCTGCCCTTACGTTGTTCCTCTGCCTTATCTTGTGGGTTGTGCCCTTAACCTGTATCGATTTTATTTATAAGTATCAATTTTAAACATATATTACACTTAAAATAGATTGGCAGCAACATACATGAGTTCTGGTGGTTTGAGTTTCATTAAAGGTTGATGATGATCCTGCATTATTGGTCTGCACTGCCTTTTGAGATCTGCCCCTATTGCTTTGGCCCTATTGCATCAATTTTAAACATATATTACGCTTAGAATATTATGAAGTATTAAAGCATTAAATTTGATAAAAACAGTATACCTGAGTTAGATTGGCGTTAGGTGGAGTTGCAGTGAAGTTTGATGGCCTTGCAATGTTACTTCGCCTTGCCCCTTGAGATGTGCTACTGGTCTGCAGCAAATTTATTAATTCCTTTATCAAAATATTAATAGTTATTAAGATAATTAGATGTATACCTCTGTTCTCTTTCTTTTACTTCCACTTGAAGATGGAGCTGCTGGTCCTTTATTCTTGCAAGTTCTACTATTGTGTCCAACTTCCTTACATAATCGACATCTCACACCCACTGCTTTTTCACCCTTAGGTGGTTCAGTTGCCCCTCTGTTTCGACTTTTCTTTGGCCTCCCAGGTCTTCTCTTTATCAAAGGTGGCAACACTGCTTGAAACTGAACATCAGGCCATGCATTTTCATCTGGAAGTGGAGATATATGATAAGCATATGTCTTTAGGTATGCTTCCTTCTTCATATATCTGTGGACATATTCCTCAAGGCCAAGTCTTTTCTTTGTAATGCATGTCATAGCATGCTTACAAGGCAATTTGCTAACAAACCACAGACCATAATCACATGACTGCTTATCCAATTCAACCACAAACTGCCTACTTCCATCTATAACCTTAAAAGACCATTCACCACTTTGTAGGGGGTTCAACATCCTCCCTAATTTTTAATTCTTTTGAAGGGCTCTTCTCACCTGTGGCGGGATATCAGATTGCCAAGTCAAAGTTGCTTCATATCTATCATGTGCCCTGGTCATCAACTTCTTCCTAACTGTCTCTAACATGACCAACATAGGCATGTCTCTAAATGGATTCAACTAAGAGTTGAATGTCTCCACAATGTTGTTAGTTATGCTATCAGATTTGGTCTCCCTATCAAAAGCATGCACACTCCAATATGAAACCGGAATGTTCATCAAATAATTGTATGCCTCTACACTAGTTTGCTTGATTTGCTCCATATTGCTCATGAACTCTACATGGTTAGAACTTCTAGCTGCAGCCCAAAAAAAGTCCTTCAGATAATCTATGTCATACTTAGCTATCATGTTGGCCATTATATGCCTCCCACAATATCTAGTATTAAACCTACATAGCCAACTGTCATTAAAGGCTGAAGGAATTCCTTTTTGCCTATCTATCATAAAACACAATACTCTACTATCAAACATGCCTATGTGTTCATACAACATATTCAAAAACCATCCCCATGTTTCCTTACTCTCAATTTCACATACATCTAAGGCCAATGGAAAAGCCCCACAATTTGCATCAATAGCTACTGCACAAAGTAGAATACCTTCATATGGTCCTTTCAAATGGCATCCATCTAAGCCAATAAATGGCCTACATCCCTCTATGAACCCCATTTTTTATGCCTGAAAACTAAGGAAGAACCTATTGAAGTGGGCGGGGACATTAGGATCTGGATTATTCCTAAGTGTGCTGATAAAGACAAAGGAATCCGGGTTCCTTTTCCTAATGATGTACCCATACCTAGAAAGCTTATTGTAACTATCTTTGTGAGTGTCACTTCCAATCTGCAAGGCATGAATCCTAGCTCTATATAGTGTGTAGAAGGGTACTTTAACACCACAGTGATTCATAACAATAGTCTGCAACACATTGACTGATATGTTAGGGTTCTCCTTAATCAACTTCTGAAACTTATCCCCTATCCACCTATAGTTTACATCAGTGTTCTTGGTCACAGCCAAGCAATTATGGGTAGGTTTAATGGTTTTGAGCTGATAACATAATCTATCCCGAGTTTGACTACCATGAACTCTCCACCCACACCCATCTGCCTTACACCCCATTATTATTCTCCTACGCTCATTTTTAATTCTCTTCAGTTTAAACCCCTCCTGAACTGAATAGTTTACCATAACTTTTCTAAAATGTCGCATGTCCCTAAATAGTAACCCCTTTTTCAGTACAATCTTTCCATCCTTAGTCAACCGGAATGCATTACCTCTCACTCGAATCCTAGTGTGGTCATCACTGTCACTACCAACCTCCACCACCATCTCTTGACTAACATTATCCTCATTAATATCTGATAAACAATTTGTAATAGCCTCCTCATTCCTACCAGCATTACCCTCCATACAAATCCCACTATCACTAGGCTCTCCATCCTCTTCATCGCCATCATCACTAGGAATCCCATCAGGAACGGTATAATTTTCATCATCAGCATCATCATTACCACTTTCAATTGGATCTGGAGATGATTTTGAATCAATGGATATTATATCATCATCATCATCGTTGGGTTGTATAGGAGTAAGATGTGTAGGGTTAGGTTGGGTAGGGTTGGGCTTTGAATGGTTAGGCTCATTTGGAGATATTGATGCAAGTGGAAGATAGTTTACATTGAAATGGATGCGACTCTCTCCTTTCCTTTGAAACTCGTCAAGGACATTCATTAAGTCTACATTAGACTTGATGGTTCTCACCTCACCACTCCATGGCATTACCACCTCTTGTCTAAATATCTCTCCAACTACACTATCACAACCTAGGGCTTCATACATTACACTGTCCCACACAAACTTCAAACATATATAGTCTCAGTGAAAGCGACCTATGTGATAGGTTTTACCCGTAAAGGTTGCAGTAGCATAAAATTCAGACATTCTGTCAACATAACAAACATTGTCATATATAAACATTTAGATACATGCATCAAACATACAATCTATTCTTATACATACATCAAACTTTAAGCAATACGTACGTTGTTCCCAAAAATATACCAACATGCAACACTATACTCCTCAAGTCTGCATAAAAATAGCCCATAAGAGAAAAAGAAAAGCAAACCATTTTGTTATATTATTAATAAGCACCTCCACCTCAAAGCCTCAAAATCAATCAGAGCAATTAGACCATTTCTAAAGGTTTTGACTTTTTGTTTTTGGTCAGGAAAAACAAACCATTGACTGAGTCTACACATTACACAGATTATCAACCAATCCATGATAAAAATGATTGGACATATGATTAAAATGCATCTTCAATAGACAAAGGTGACAAAACACAAGACAAATTGTTATATAAATTATGCAGTCACCAACAAAACAAATGAAGACACTTCAAATATTATTTTATACATTTCAACAGTTTTTTTTTTTTTAACTATAAAAGAAAAAATAGAAAGGTTTTCACAAACCCACTGTAAACGCAAACTATACCCGACATGCAACAATCAGACCCAGGATTTTTCAAACAACTTTTTTATAATACCAGTTCAAATGCAGTTTAAATACACAGTTAAATGTGCATCAATACAATATAAATCAAAAAACAACAAGCCTAGTTTAAACATAGAAAGAAAAATATTTTTTACAAACCCAGTTTAAACACCACAAAATATAAACATCTCTTTTACAAACTCATTTTAAACACCAAAAAATAAAAATAAAAACAAAAAACTATCTTTTTTACAAACCCATATTAAACACACACACACCAGAAAAAAAATATATATTTTTTACAAACCCAATTTAAACAAACAAAAAAAACAACATTTCTTTTTACAAATACAGTTTACACACACAAGAGACACCATCTTTTTTATAAGTCTAGTTTAAACACAAGTTAAAAAAGAACATTTTCTTTTACAAACCCAATTTAAACACACAAAAAATAACAAACCAAAACCATTTTTCTACATAAACAAACCCACTGCCTTCGTTTCAGACATAATCTGAAAACAAACCCAACATGCAACAAAAGAATCCAATTTTTTCAAAGAGAAGCTCATGCGTACTTGATGTGTACCTTCTCCTCACGCTTGTCTTTTGACAAACCACCACCTTATCACAAACAACAGCACCTTTACTCTCCAAATACAGGCAAAACTTGGGTTTGGATATTAAGGTTTCATCTGGCAGAGAGGGTTCTAGGTCATTTTCATCAGAGTGCAAGGTCTGATGATTTTTTTTTTTTTTTTTGCGCCCTTTCAATTCACGTCTCTTCACTTCCCTTTTATGTTTCTATTTTTTTTTTTTGTTATTTTTCTATTTCCATCCTGTCTTTTCACATTTAATTTCACCGTCTCACCCACGTGCCAGACAAGTCACCCCTAAAATACCAACTTTGCCCCTGATCCAGTTAACGTTAACTGATAGAGTCTGACAGTGGTAGGGTTAATTGTAATAAAACATAAAACATGATTCCGCCTGTAAATACTTTATTTCTGGGTAGCTAAATTGTAATTTCCTCTTTAAAATATTATATTTCAAGTATATCCTCTCCAAAATAAAATATTTTCAAATTTATACTAATCTTATATTTATACAAATTTCTTTCCTCCATCCCCTCCAAATACTTATAAAAAAAGTTTAAAATAAAAACATTAAACACATCTTATCATAAATTTTCTTATAATTGAACAATTGTATTTTAATTTATAATTTAAATTTTTTTTTTTTTTTTTTTTATAATTTACTTCGGATGTCATTTTATTTTTATTTAAAAATATAAATATTATTAATTCTACTATGTTTTTTAATCATATTTTAGTTACGAGCAATATGTACATAAAAGTATTTTAGAATTTATTAAATTTTTCGTTTTTAGTTGCTTGTATAACATTAAATAAAGTTTTATAACAATTTATAGTAAAATTAATATAAATATCAAATTATTAGTTTTCAGATAATTTTAACTTTAAAAAATAAAACAAGTTTACATTAGATTTAGAGATGATGATGATGATAAGAAGTTATTTAGATTTTAGGCTTCAATCATTATTAAGTTTTCAATAACTTTTAATATTGTTCAATTTTTAAACAAAAAAACAAATGACTCCTTAGTCAAATTTGATTTGTTAGGTAAACTTGAATTCAAAACAAATAGGATCAACTGTTATAATTTTAATAACATATAATTTTTAGAGACTGAATATAAATTGTCGATGTCGGAATCTGGTCAACTCAAGTTCTTGACCAAATATTTGCAATTAAAGCAAAATAAAAGCATATAATAAAGTAAAAAGTAAGAACAGTGTATGTACGAGTGTTTTTACGTGGTTTGGCCTAAGAACAATGCCTATGTTCACAACTGTATTTTCTGATAATTTCGGTAGAGTCACAGTTTATTATTGTTTATTGTGTGTATTACAATGAAATTTCAGCCCCTATTTATAGCATGGGGCGTTACAATTTGAGTACAAGTGAAATAGGAAAGAATCTCACATTAATTACACTTCCAAAACCGATTTGCATCAAATCAGGGATAGATTCCGCTAAATCAAAGATTGATTTTGTCGACATAAGAGTTTGAATTTATTTTCAATTCTAGTAGTTGACTCATTCTCAATTTGGACTGTTGCTATTCTAGAAAATTCTCTTAATAGGCGTTTCGGTCTGCGAGCTGGAGCTTGCCTTAGACGACCTCGAGTTGGACATAAAACGAGCTGGATTGTAACTAACCAGTGTCTTGAGAATTGCATTAGCAAACTGCAAGCTAGTTCATCTCTACAAGCTAGACACTGGAGATTTGGGTTTTAGTCCACTGGGCCACTCCATTGGATCAGTTTATCAGGTTTTTATCAAGTTTTTATCAGCTTACTTATGCAACCCTAAATATACCCACAACATAAATGTTGTGATACAAATATCGCGACTCAAAGTAACCAATGAAACCTATTGCCACACATTAAAATATTATATCTTATATATATTAGATATCAAAATAATAATATAGTATATTATTATATGTAATAAAATTATATACAAATGTAATAACATATACACATTTCTGCAACAATGATTAGCTTGACCAACGGTTAGCGATCTAAGTCCAAGTCATATTTACTAGCATCATACGACACAATTGACCTTTCAACTAACACTAAGTTCTTATGCATCAAATTTCGAGAAACTATTAGCCCTTTAGAGTTCACTTCAATATATTGATATCTTCTGTCTATAGTCCTCCCATCGACCATTGTAGACACTAAAAATCTAACACGTTCCATTTCTTTATAGCAAGAAACTTCTCAATGTTAACACTAAATTTACATTTGTCATTTTTTTAACTTACATTTATCAATTTTAAGAATTGAAAAAAAAAAAAAAAATCACTATGTCCCACTACTACTAGAATGTATTCTAAAATATAATTAAAGAAATTGTAAAAATCATATCAATAGGTCCCAAAATTCTTAACTAGGTCCGAGATTTCCAATAGTTGGTCCAATTTAAAGTAAATTGGTTCCAAATTACGTGTAAATAAGTTCCAAATTCTTTGACATTAATTCTGAATAAAGTCAAAATAGGTTCGGATTAAGTCAAATTAGGTCTCAAATTCAATTAAAATAGATCCTAAATTCAGTTAAAATAGATATTGAATTCCTACTACTTGATCATGAATTCAATTGAAATAGGTCCCAAATGAAGTCTAATTAGGTGCCGAATTCTAATATATTAGTCCCAAATTGGTGCTTATTTGCTCACATTTTGAATCTCATCCTTCACGGGTCTTTTACAAAAAAAAAAAATATTACAAAAAATCAAAATCAAGCTTAAAGCAAACACAAATGTGTATCAAAGCAACGTATATCAACCTCTGAAAATGTTAGTTACACATGCCGACTTTTAAATGTATACATATATAGATTTGAACTTAAATGACAAGATAGTAAGATATAAGTATATCTTAGCTATATATATTTGGGTTATTGTTAATTTACCCCTTAAAATTGAAAATAATATCAAACAATCTTTGGTTCTGAATGTAAAACCAAAACAACCCAATCATTGAATGGAATAGTAAATCTGTCAATGAAGTAACAGATCTGTTAGTTGAGGGTAAAGCATCATTTGGCCTTGATGATAGACGTGGAGGACAACTAGAAACCCTTTGTTAAAATTTTAATAAAATAAAATAGAAAAAAATAACAACCACCCAGAATGTGCCATGTGTGGCGTGTTGTTGGATGTCCAAATACAAAAGGCAAAACCTGACTTCTTCCCCATAGTTTCCATGCCCCTCCCTTTCACTGGTAGATGACCTTGCAACTTCATGCCAAAAAAGATTACAACGACCACTATCACTGCTTCTAACCTGTAGAAAGTGTGTTGAAGAAGGCTGGAGTTGGTTGATTTCTGTTGTTTCTAGTCGAAGAAGGAAACAAGGGGTTTTATGGGTTAATATGTGTGCTTCGTACATCATAAGTGTTGTTACATGGTTGTGTGGTTGATGTATTAAGTTCAATGTCTGTCAATGGTTAATTTTTGGGTTAGGGTTCGAAAAAAATTTTGGGAGTTTTAAAATGTTTGAACATATTTGGTAAATTAGAACCGGGGGTGTGATAAAGTGAGGTTTCAAGAAGTGCGTGCAATTTTTTGGTAGTTTTCATTTTTGTTCACCCTCTGCCTTCACTGCTTTCACTTGTGTGCATTGCTATCAGTGTGCTTTAAGGTTTCTTCTTTGTTTTGCGTTCAAAAACATTGATTTATGAATTAATGTATGTTGTGTGGATGTATCATATCAGATAATGGCGTGTACATTGAAGTTTTTTCTTAGTTATGTGTTCACTGCTTTCAATCAATGTCCTTGTTATAGTAGGTTGACAATTATTGTGTTTTGTGCTGCAACCAGGAGTAAGTGAAAGAAAAAGTAAAATAGTTTGACGACGAAAACTGTGATCAAAGAGCTGAAGTGTAGTGAGGTTAGCAGTCTGCATACTGTTGATTGTGTTGCTTGTTACTTACTGCATACCCTTATTATTGTTTACATGTACTGCATATATATGTTCTGCATCATATGAAAAATCTGCTTGTTGTACTGCGTATACTTCATTTTGTTGCTTGTTGCTTACATGTACTGCATATACTTGATTGTGTTCCTTGTTGCTTATATGTACTGAATGCCCTTATATATAGTGTTTATATGATAAGTATGTATGATGTTGGTCGTTAACTGAGTTTATTGGTTTATTTTGTTAACATGCATTGCGAGCATTCCTCGTTGCTTGGTAATTTTCATCATAGCTAAATACAATTTTGACATTTATTGAATTGAAATTGCATATAGTGTTGCATATACTTGATTGTGTTGCTTGTTGCTTGTTGTACTGAAAAAATTCTGCCAAAACAGAATGTAGTGTTTATATGCATCATATTAAAATTCTGCTTTTTGATATATATATATATATGTATATTTATATATAGTGTTTTCTTCTGTTTCTTTGCTTCGAAATGATGAATTTGATGAGCTTTATTTTGTTTCCATGTTGTGTGGATGGGTGGGTTTCATCTCTTATGAGCTGCGTGTGAACTGGTTTGGGGACTACTTGTGTGTAGGTGAACTAGTTTGTGTGTGTGTGAACTAGATTGGGCAGTGTGTGTCAACAGGTTTCAGGTGTGTGTATGTCTATGTGTTTGTGTTTGTATTTGTTAACAAGTACCATGCTTTTTATAGGAAGAGGCTTTGTTACCGTTGTAGCAACGGTTATATGCCGGGACAAAGCAGTAATTTCCATGGGTTAAAGCTATAATATCTGTAATTGTCAGGGTAATATAATAGAGAAGTATATTTCCTGTTACAGATTTATTTGACGATAAAAAGAAAGCAAGATGATTTTAGTTTTAGATTCGTTTCAACGATGAGAAGAAAGTAAGGGAGACAGAAAAAAAGAGCAAACATAAGGTCAAAAACTTTCATTAAAGATATTTTGGGCATTTTATATTTTTGTGTGACATTAAAACTTATACTCTTAATTTAATGACATGTTCACAACTCAAGCCAAATTGGATATTGTTTTCCCTCTTTTTCGCTTAATTTTTTTCTCATTTTTATTATTTAATAGACATTATAGATAAATGGTTGAAAAGTAAATGTTGACCAAACCAATCACAATTAGTTATGTGTTTGCCTAAAAACTCAAATTAGTAGCAGACTCCAAATCTAAATATATACACGTCATTCAAGTGTCCCACCTAAGATACCTGGGCACGGGGAATAACGCTGGCGTGCAACAAACCTTTGATTTATTCCATACTATGCCATCAAACCTTCATTTTCCCGACAAGTAGTGTATTATATATGTTCAGCTTGATTTTTCTCTTTCGATATGCATATGTACACCCTTAAATCACCCTGAAATTAATAGTCAATATTGCCATGGCATCCCCCAAAACAAAGCTGAGGCTTATTGTTGACACGGGGGCTCGGAAAGTAGTTTTTGCAGAAGCTGGCAAAGACTTCATAGACTTTCTCATCTACCTCCTTTCTTTGCCTATTGCAACCGCTGCTAGAATCTTAAAAGAGAAAAACATGCATGTGGCAGTCGGCTCCGTCAGCCACCTATATGAGAGCCTTGAAAATCTTCCTGATTCCTTCTTGCAACCAAACCAAGACAAGAACTCACTGCTAGACCCTAGAGCTCCCATATACGCCACTGGAATCCCTCTCATGCTCTCTGATTACAATTTCAAGGCTCGAAAGTCCTACAAGTGTTCCCATTGTGCTGTTTACATGGCTGAGGTCCCGAACCTGAATTGTCCTAGTTGCCAAAGTAAAGTGAGCATAGGGATGTCTTATGCTCCTCCATCGCCTGCAAATTTTTCTTTGGCGCCTGTGGAGGGTGGCTTTGTAAAAGGTCCAGCTGCTTATATTGTGACGGACAATTTCGATTTCAGGCCTATGTCTACCAAAATGTTTTTTTGGGTGCTCAAAACGTCTAAGGTTAAGGATCTGGATGCACTTGAGGAGATTGAGGTCTGCTTGGTTGTTGAAGAGGTATGTTAATCATAATATGCATGCATATAATAGCCAATAAGTATTTGTAAAATTTTGTGGATGGAATTAATATGTTTTACTAGCTTGTCTGTTCTGCAAAGAACGTCACATGTGAAAGACCAAAGAAGAGTTTTCAATGCATAACTACTTAATTACTATATAATCATCTCATGTGTCATAAAAAATTGCATTTGATTAATTATTCATAATCCAAGATACAATATCATTGTGGTGCATGTATTAAATATATATTGAATATTTTTTCAAAACAAAAGGGCAATAAAATTTAATCAATCACATGCATGCATGTATTTCATGTGTTTAAATTTAAAGACATTGATTTTGAAAATTAAAATGGTAATGCCTTTGATAATTTTTATGCAATTTTGCAAAGAACCTATATAAGACTGATATGTGAGTGTTTGTATATATATTCTCTGATAGGGTCTGAAGCTTCTGAAGCTATCTTTGGAATGCAACACAATTTTAACAAGTTTCTGCTTTGGTGATACTAGCAGCACTTGAAGTGGAGTATTAGAGGCCAAAAATATGCAATAATTTATCTTCAATGTAATCAATATTACATATTATGAGCTGTCAAAGAAAAAAAAAATGGTTAATTTCATGTTGCAAATATGTCTAATGATTAATAACACAAATCTTAAGCTTTGCTTTTCCTTCCCCCACGATCGTTGCCTACTTAATTATAAGTTTTCCAAATGGGCTTAATTAACTTTTGATTCACTGTTAAATTATCTATGTTTGTGAATATCAATAAGTTTAACAATTAATAATGTTATCTTAAATATGGATATTTAAGATAACATTATCTAAGATAACAATTCATAAATATGGATATTTATATTAAACAAATGGAATCAATATCACTTCAAGTGGATTACTAGACATCAAAAATACGGATTTATCTTGAAGATAAGTCAGATAATTGAAGAACATAGTTAATATTACATTCTGCCAACTGTAACTGTAAAAAGAAATTAATGTTCAAGCTTAAGCTATCAATTTGAAGAACATAGTTAATATTACATTTTGTGAACTATAACTGAAAAAAGAGAGAGATGGTGAGTTGAGAGTAGTGAAAGAGAGAGAGAGAGAGAGAGAGCGAGAGAGATAGTGAGAGAATCGACCATGGTCTCAGTTGAGAGAAGGTGAGAGGTGAGAGAGACAGTGATGCTATGGAGAGAGAAAATAAAAATTTTATTAGTTTTATTTTATTTGTTAATTTAAAATGTGAATAATTTCAATCTAGCTTACAGAGAACCAAACGAACTTATCAGACACATTGACATTTTTATCTTTACACCCTAATGGATTTGTCAACTTTTGAATGGAAATCACTAACCCATGAATAATTGGGTTTTTTGGGTAATATTTTCAAAATCAAGGGTTGTTTGATATTATTTTCAATTATGGGGATAAAATAATAATAACCCAAACAAAATTGATAAATAGAGAATATACCAAGCACATTCTTAAGTTTACGACAACCTTAAACCCCAAACATTGGCTTGATACTAGACCAGCTCTCATTGGAAAGGAGGGGTGTGAGCTAGGAAAATTCTTCTCTTATTAACTTAATGAAATTATATATTTAATTAAGACAAGTAATTTTATGCTTTCTTGCACCAAGGCATTAAACAAGAATTGGAATTTATTTGTTCACTACCCACTTTACATTTTATATACTTTACTTGCCAAAGCTTTGAAAGGACAAATGATGTTTTAAATTTAAATTGGAATATGATATTTAGATTTAATTTCTTACAAAACTCAGGTCTATAAAAGGAATTTTGACGCATTAAAATAATAGATAAGTATTATTTATTTACTTTGGATTTTAGTGTTACATATGCAAAATCACTATATACTATCCCCTTTAAAATTTTTAATTTATTTATATATACTTACAATATATTAAAAAAAATTATTAATAGCAATATCATAAACTACGCTAAGGAGAGTAAGCTCCCCATACATATTAGTTAATATGCTGATAGGACTTGAAACATATATGAGAAGTGCACTAATCATATAAGTTATGAATAGGTATGTCATATTTTTAATTTTTCAATTTTTTTTTGGTTATTGTATTATAATTCAATAAATATCAATTACCCATTAATTATATGTCTTTTCATTTTCATTCGAGTTATATATAATTATTTGATATGGATATACGAAAAGTTGAAAGAAATAATCACAAAAAATAGATACCTAGTGTTATATGCATTTTTTTGACTCATTAAATGGGCTGGTAAAACCCAATTTAGGCCCGATAAGAAGGTCCGATAAAGTCAACCCAATCAAGACCAATCAGACGAGGCCCAGTATCAATTCTAAGTCCAGCGAGCTCCAAAGCTCGCTTAAGTAATTTCTTCAGTTGGCATCAACGAGCTTGTAAGCATAGCCAGGTTATAGCTCACCTCGTGCACAGCTTGTTGTTCGTCTCTCAACGAGCTCGAGCTTGAAACCGCCATACAGTCAGCAGCTCGCCCAAGAGCGTAATTAATGCAAAATCTTTCAGAACAGGCAGTTACCTAGTCCAACCATGATTCTCTCTCCAAAACCGAAAATTAATTCAAATTCAAACTCAGTCAACATGATCTTGGGATTTAAGGAGCAGTTTCCTGATTCTATTCAAACAAATTAGGAAGTGTAATTAATTCATGATTCTCTTCCTTATTTTTCCTGATTATTTGGGAAGTATAATTAATTCAGGATTCTTTTTCTATTTTACTGCAACCAGAATTGTAATGTCTCTTTCCCTATAAATAGGGGTTAGAAACCATTGTAAAAGAGAGATATATTGAATAATATATTGTCACTCTGTAGAGATTAAGAGAGACAGTAGTGGACGTAGGCTTATTATTACTGAACCACGTAAAACGCTTTGTGTTTCTTCATCTCGTTAGATTTTTTATTGTGTTATTATCTTGGGTTTTTGTGTTTTCTCACATTGATTACAGGTATTGGGCATTGATTACTCGTCGACTGAAATTCAACGTCGACATTTTGGCGCTAGAAGGAGGGCCCAAACTGCAGTCTTATTCATCTCGATTTCTTGATTTCTAACAACATGGCAAAGACCAGATCAAACAGGTATCATGTTGATGATGACCAGGCGGAGAGCCACATGAACCAATCTTAGCAAAACATACAGCCTGTGCAGGATGCACCCATGCATGCAGCAGGTACGTCCCATGGACAGACACCCGGCGCCGCGACAAGCATCCTTCCTCTGCCTCATTGTTAATCGGTTCCAATTGCCCCGATAGCTGAAGGGCAGAATGTGTTGCTGCAAAGGCAAGAAACGTTGGAAAACACGGTCAGACAGCTCACAGAGGCTGTCAATATGCTGGTACAAGCTCAGGTTCAGAATGTACCTAGGGTCGAGATTCAGGTACCAAGGCATGTGCCCCGATAGCATGAAGCGATGCAGATGCACGAGCGGCTACCAAGGGAAATCCCAAGACCGGCGAGCTCAGCTCGCTCATCCAATGCTCGTTTTAGAACCAGACGCCCTGTTCGTGAAGAAAGGGAGGTCTCATGTAAACCCCTAATTTCGAACTATAACTTCTTAGCGTTAGAACTAGATGATGAAGTTTAAAGAAATCAATTAGTCAACGATTATCCCAGTCAGGAATATTTCGAGAATTTATAATTGTTAACACTATTTGATAGGTGTATTAACGAAAATAAAGTAGATAAGAGTAAAATTATAATCTTTACAAAGAAGAAGGGTGTAAGAGAGAATTAAACAAACAAAAGAGGGAGTTTAATAAATTGGAAGAGATGGATGTAAGGAGTGTAATTAAAGGAAGTATTACTAATATATATATGATACTTGGCTGAGACAATTTTCAGAAATCAAGGAACCGTTCAGTCAAGAGAAGTGAGAGGAAGCTGTTGGAAACGGAAGCAGTCATCAGTCGAGAAATCCACAGAAGGTTCGCGAGAGAGAGAGAACAGCAAGATAGCTCAGATGAGAACTAGAAGAGAAGGGCTGGAAAAAGAGAAGATGAGGCCATGAAAAGAGGCAGCAGCAGTAGCTGAAGAAGAACTGAAGCAGATTTTAGCTCCAGGAACAGATTCCAATGCGCCAAACCCGAGCAGAACAGCTCGCGCGAAGGCTGGTCGCAAACAGGGGCTGCTGGCCGTGAAATGCAGTAGCTAGGCAGCAAGGGAAGAAGAAAAGGAGAAGGCACGAAGGGGAAGACGCAACCAGCTGCTGCTGGTCGTGGAAGACGTGACTAGAAACGGAAACAGCCTAGTAAACGAGCCGAAACTCGACGACGGAAGAGAAGAGAGGAGAAGGACCTTCCAGCAACCTTCTACCCTCTAAAACCCTCCCTCTAAGGCCTCTTGTAAGTCATCCAAACTCTATAAACAAGGATTGAGTAAAATCACAACTCATCCTCTTTTGATCTCTGCAGAAACTGAAATGAAAGTTGAAATAGCTTTGGGTTGGATGAGTTGTGATTGGTAAATTGCTTTTAAACTTTGATAGAAATTTATGTGAGTGAAATGGACATTTGAATGATGATTTGTTGTGTGTAAATGATGCTTGAGAAGTGTAAATATGAGCAGTTATACCCATAAACAAAATAGAAACATAAACTTTAGTTGTCATGCACTCCAAGTGAATGACAAAAAGCTTGAGTGAAATTTTAGTGTCCAAATGACCAAATTATATTTATGTTTGTATTAGACACTTGAAGGGTAGTAGTTAGACCTTAAAGTTAGATGGTTTTGAAACCAATTTTAAGCCTCAAAGAGGTTAGAAAAGTTAGAGAAGTGTTTAGAGTTACAAAGACATTATTATAGCTAAAAATATCATTCCTGAGCTCAAATTTTGAGCTCTAGAAAACCTGATATTATTTCACTCATTTGGGAGTGTTCTACACCTCAAATGATGCCTAGGAACCATAGAAAATCATAGGTTTTGGAACGGATTGATTCCGATAAAAATTACCCAAGTTATGGGCAATATAGTGCCGTTAGAACTCTAAGAAGTGAAGCGGCTAGCTCAATGCAATTTTTATTGCATGAAATGAGTTTAGTTAGTCGTTATAAGTAAAATGAAGCTTAGTTATGGAATAAAATCTAGCGTCCCTAACTCGAAATCAAGAGTTTGCAAAACGGGCACTTAATTGCGCCCGAAAGTGTTCAGAACGGATGTTTTCCTTAGATTTGACATAACAAACGATAATATTTCTCAATGAAATTTATCGTGTGACTAGAATGGGATATAAGTGAGCCGTAGGAAAAAGAATGAAGGAAAATGGAGTCCCGGGCAGTGCGTCGCAGTGCACATTGTCAAGGGCTGTCCGTTTAAATTAAAAATATAATTTTTCATTTGGAGCCTCCGACAAGTAAACGGACCATGTGGGGACATCCCTAGGGGTCCAAAACTAAAAATTTTACAAAGAAATCGAAGTTAGAGAGTCTCGGTTGAGTTAGAAACAAGTTAGGAGGTTATATAGAGAAAAATGGGTTTTAGTTGAGATTATCAACCTTAAGTTGAGATTCCCAACTTTTCAAATTGCCACTAGTAATGATGAGAAAATGTTGTGCAGGTGATGGACGCGTGAGCGACGTCCAAGAGCCTCGTCGAGATGCTTGACGCGGAGTGACACGGCCTCGAGGTAGGTGGTTCGCCACTTGACTTTTTTTCAAATTCATAAAGTCGCTTGATGTTTGAAAATAAATATGGTAATAAGTAATGAGAATGCTTTTGTATATAAATGTCAAAGCATGAGTGTATAGGTTCCTATGGATCCTATATGAGAATAGAAATTGATACTCAGTTGTTGTTAAAAGAGCATGAAATTAGAAAGGTATTTAGAGACTTTGAAAATATAGAGATTTATGCTTTAGCACTAGAAAAGTTGATAATAAAACCCATGTGTATACCTTATAAGTTAAAGAGATTTAGCGTTACGTGACGACGCAGAGAATTCCGTCCGTACTCACTCAGTTTATAGAAAACTATAGCGCTACATTGCGAGGCAGACAATTCCGCACATAGTTGGTTAGTTGACCGTTAGCGCTACGAAGCGAAGCAGTAAATTCCGCTCGTAGTCGTCTAGAGATTTAGCACTACATTTGCGATGCAGAGAATTCCGCATTGTAGTTGTTCAGTGAATAGTTAGCGCCCTACGTACGATGCAGTGAATTCCGTAACGTAGTGGTCGAGACACTTTAGTAGCGTCACGATTGGCGTTAGTTATAATCGCCCGTGATGGTTAGAATAAGTCAAGGATACACATGGAAGAATTTAAAGAAATTGTAAAACTTAAGTAAATGATGAATACTTATGTTAGTGTATGTGATATATATATATCCTTATTGCACTAACCCTTTGTTTATTTTGTAGCTCTTTTGTTTTATTGCGTGCCGCCACCGGACGAGATCGACTTTTGTTTTCATATATATTGATAGGTGGGCAATCGCGCCAGACACTAGAATACATTTTGTATATATATGTTTAATCATGCATATTTTGAATTTAAATGATGTTGGGACTGTAAAATGTAAATATAATCATGCATTCTATATATATGATTTATGTATGTAAACTTTGCATTAAAGTTTGTTGCGTATGCTTATGAAACTGTGATGAATGATGCATGATTGAGAATTAAAGAAGTTGGGAGGTGTTCAGAAATAGTCGAAGTGTTGCTTTTCTTACAGGTTGAATTTTGGTTTATCAAAAACGCAACCGTTATGCTGCCGAAATTTTTATAAAATGAGTTTGAAATAGAATCAAAGAAAATGTTTAACACTCCCAACCAATTACAGATAAAATCAAATCGATAAGTTTTAACGAGTAAACCAGTACAGAAAGTGAGGGTTCGCTTCCCGAACGTCTTCGATTCGACGAGTCGGCTTCGAGGAGTCCGTTGAAGTGCCCAGCAGGATTCCCCAGACGAGAGCTTAGATAAGGTCTGGGAAGGGTCCTGTCATCTCACGTGTAAGACCCGGAATTTCAATTCCCTGGGAGAAATAGTGTTTCCCGGATAAATAGTATTTTAGGATGGAATAGTATTTTCAGATGAATAGTGATTTCGTGTAAATAGTATTTTTGAGTGAATAGTGCTTTTCGGGAAAAGGAAAATTTCCTTAAGTTTTGTGAAATAAAAATTTTTTGATGATAGTGCCCTGTGTGAATAGTGATTTTCAAAAAATGGACCGTGGACATCATAAGCTCCAAAATATGAATTAGAGTTATTAGAAACTGAAACGGAGTAAAAATGAGTTCGTTTGAATAGATTTTAAAGGTTCCGAATATTTATCGATAAAAATAATCTCGTAGGAAACGTTGGGAATTTAGTGAGTTTAAGTGCAATTGAAATTTTTTCAAAGCATGGAATTGGAGGTTAAGACGTCCAATTAGAGTATTGCATGGTCAATTTGATGATAGATTGATCATGGAATATTTTTGGAATTTATTTGTGTTAAAGGAGGATTAAAATTTAAGTTAAATACATTAGTAAGTGTGTAGGAGAAGATATACATTAAAGAAGCACAATCCATGTGCTTGTGTGAAAGCCAATGGTGTTGAGACATCTTAGAGTCAAAAAGCAAAGGATTAATTAAGATTGCATTAAGTGATGGAGTGAGTTGTTAGTGATTATATGGATGATAATATTAACCAATCACATGCATTCATCTATGTCTAATGGCATTGTTGTGATTATGGAATTAATTTAAAGGCAATTTTGGCATTGAATGAGGGCTGCTATATAAGTGACTGCATGGTGGATGATTGGAGGATGAATAAGTCAGTTGAGAGGGGTTGAAAACGTCCAAAACAAGCTGAAATCTGGAGAGCAAAACAAAACCGAAAAAGAAAGAAAAAGGAGAGCTGACCATGCAGGAGCAGAAACTGTGAGGAAAGAAGAGGAAGCTGCAGCCGTGAAGAAGGAGAAGAAGAAGAAGAAGGAGAAGAGGAGCTGATCCCACCTTGATAACCTCTCCAATCCATCAAGTTCCTACAAGAAAGATTGAAGGTAAGTGGAAGTGATTTCATGGTTGTTTGATGAACTTTTAAAGTTATTGATTTATATGGGGTTTTGATGGATTCTATGGACTAAATCAAGGTTGATCATCATTAATCTAAGCTTGGAAGTGAAGAAGAGGGATCAAGAAGCTTTGGATCAAGAATTGGAGAGGTAAGGGTTAGGGTTTGATTATCAAAGTTGATGAAATGGATTAGTTTTCTTAGTTTAAAGTTGTAGATTGTTAAGTGATAGTTTATTGAGTTGTTTATGAGTTATTATTTGATTTGCCATGAAGTGAATAATGAAGTTGTCATATACTAGTTTTTGATTAAATTATAGAAGTAGAGATGATGGAATTATTTGGATGATTAAATGAAGTGGCATGTGAGGAATTATGATGAAGGAAATGAAATCTTGGAAAGAAATATAAATTGATTGTGTTGTTGGATATATACACATATATTAGTGTATGGATCATTGTGTTTTTCCATGTATTTAAGTTGATTTTAATTGTTTGAAGAAGTAATACAAGGCTTGCTAATGAATTTAAAGTGATTGGAATTAAAATGATGCAACAAAGATGGGAAATTGGAAAATTGGGTGTTAAAGTATTAAATGTAAAGAAATGATTCCTAGAATGTTATTCAATGATTTAATGCATGTGGATGATGGATATAAGGTGTTTTAATGCTTTAATACTAGAGAAATAACTTGTAATGGATGTGAGAACATAAGTTGGAAAGTTGATAGAGTTGTGAATTCATTGAGAAAAATATATTGAGAGAATTATCAAATGACTAGTTAGTATAGTTTTATTGAAGATTTGTGTGGGTAAATGATGGAATCATTGAATGAATTTTTATAGGTGAAGTTGATGGTGGAAATGTGCTTGTAAGATTTGGAAGCAAGCATCAAAAAGGGAGGTGTGGAATAAGTGATAGTTGTGAAGAAAAATAGTGAGTGGTTTTACTTTAAAAGTTTTGATGAATTTATAAGTTGATTATCCACGTGAGCAACCATATATTTTAGTATTGAATTGTTTTGATGAGAAGTTATTTACTTTATTTCAAGTTATTAAGTTTAACTAAATGGTTGCATATTTTTAAGTTTTATCATGCATGAATATTACTTGAATTTATATGCTAACTTTATTTATTATTAAGCAAAGTAAAAATAGTAAGCTTTTAATATATATATACATGCATGAAGTCAAGTTGATAAGATATTTCGAAAGTAATTTCGATTACAGAGTTGAGATTAAAAAAGAAATTACAATATGAGAATTGAGTCATTTGATTGTAGTTTTAGTTAAAGAGTTTATTATGTGATTTAAAAGTTATTTTAGCATGTTACATATTTTTATATGAATCGCATGAATATTTTTATTTCATTGCAAGTATGACTATTTGAGTATTAAAGCAAGTTAGTATATTGAGTAATTATACTCGAGAATTTTACATGCTAAAGTTAATTATAAATGATAGGCTTTGGCCTTAGAAAAGTAAAGTTTTATTTCAAGAAATCAAAGAAAAGAAAAGTAAGATTTTATTATGATTAGAAAAGCAAGATTTTATTATGAAAATATTTTAGATGTGAGCACCCTAGCCCCAGTTAAGTGCCCAGTTGAGTACCCTATGCGTGTACGGTAGATGTGAGAGGGTCATTAACCGAGAGTGGAGTCTGGACGACTCTTAAGAGAGAGAGTCAGCCGAGTCACCCTTTACACGCATAAGGTTAGTGTAGATTGGACCGATTGCGAGAGAATAATGCGCGCCTAGAGTTTACGCATCGGCAACTACACATGGCAGATTCCTTCATTCTTAGTGGCAAGCGAGAGAGTTTATGCTGCCACGACAGGAGTAGTTTCCCTGGGTTGCCCTTGGCGAGATAAAAGAGAAAAGCACGTCCATAGACGTGAAGTTTATCAAAGTAGAAATTGTTTCCAGTTTTCAGAAATAAAGAAAGATTTATAAGAAGTATCCAGTTTTGAAATTTTAATAAACTTATAGAAAGAATATTATTTTACAAAGTATTTTGGGAGGAAGTATACATTTTAGAAAAAGAACGTTTTAGTGAAAAGCTATCCACTCACTGAGTTTTATATTCATCACCCTATTTTCATATTTTATAAAAATCTTCCCCAGGTGCAGGAACGAGCCGTCAACTAGAAGAGGCTCTACCGGACGTGTAAGTGGTCTGATGCAACAGCATCACTGCATAAATTTAGATTTAAAAGTGTATGTCATGCATTCCTTGCAGCTTTTGATGAATATGTTGTAAATAATATTTTGGATTGTATATAGTATTTTGTATCTATCAAATTAAGTTTTTGATAAATTAAATTATCTATTGGTCTTAAATGAAATGGAAATATATTTATGGATTTCAAAATGAAATGTTTGTGGTTGGATTGTGAAAATAATTTGAGGGCTTAAGGCCAAGTAGTGGAGAAATGTTTGTTATAGAAGTGTTAAATTTTGAAATTTACAGGGTGGCATGTTTGAAAAACAGCTGTTATGCTGCCCAAATTTTTATAAATTCAAAATAAAAAGAAAAATTTTTCCCACGCTTCCGCATTTATAGAAAGTTTTAAAAAGTAAACGGCGTAGCTTTACAGGAACCTTCCAGTTGGATCAGATATCTGCTGGAGGGCTACTGTAAGGCAGCTGGCAGGCCTAGTAAGGAGAGGGGCCTGTCAGCACGTCCGGCCAGCCTGGTATTGAGGCAAAGCCAAGGTGGACGCCAACGAGCAGAAGTTGGATGTGATGAAGCTAAAGCTGTAGCTCGGAATATTGATGAGGCAAACGGATGGCATGCAGGGTCCCATCAGCCTGAGGGTTGGCTTGAGGAACACGAAAGGTATGACCCAGAGCATCCGGCTCCAAGTCACGACCACAGGAGGAGATACGAGCTCCGAGACCCACAAGTAGAGGAACTCCTTCAGAGGGTCCAGCAGTTGGAGGCACGACCTGGAGCCCCAAAGCAGCGTGGGCTCTATGGGGAAAGGACCTCCTTTACAAGGGAGATTGAGACACAACCTCTCTCTCCGAGGTTTAAAGTGCCGAGTATTCAACAATACAACGGGGACAATGACCCTTATGACCATCTCAACGCCTTTAACGTTTAGATGGACCTGCAAACCAGTAATCCTATGGTGAAGTGCCGAGTATTCCCAACTACTCTGGGAGATATTCTAAGAACATGGTTCAAGAATCTCCCGGCTCGCAGCATAGGCAGTTGGGAGGAATGTCAACAGAAGTTCGTTGGTCAGTGCAGGGCACTGAGAAGGCAGTTCGCTCCATCCTGCCACCTAGCCACTATATTTCGGCGTCAGGGTGAATCGTTGAAGGAATATATCACCAGGTTCAGACGCGAGGTCGCAAATGTTGAGATCCATCAGATGAAAGTATACTAATAGCGATCTCGGCTGGGCTGCGCAAGGATGGAAAGTTATACAAGAGCATTTACAAGTTCCCAGTGAAGGATTTGGGGGAGTTCTATGAGCGAGCTGTGAAGGAGATTAGGTGAGAAGAGACCTTCGGCCCGAAGAAGCAGAATCAGAAGAATGAAGCGGGCTATTCCAGCCAACCAAAGAGGAGAAACAATGGCAGGAACGAAGAAGGAAGAAATAGTGGCTCAAGTAACTAGATCGCTAAGAAAGTAAGAAGAGAGCCAAGGTATGAGCGACCTCAACGTCAAGGTCGTTATGAAGGATACAGCGTCCTGACGGCTTCACCGGACAGGATTTACGCTGTAGAGAGGAATAAGGAAGATTTTGGGAGGTTCAATCCTATAAGGGCTCCTGTTCAGCAAAAGGATCAAAGTAAGTTTTGTGCCTATCATAATGAGGTAGGGCACAGTACTTCATACTGCTGGTCGTTGAAGAATGCTATTGAGAAATTGATCAGGCGAGGTCGCTTGAGAGACTATGTAGCGAGACTCGCAGACTCGTGACCTCTACAACAACGACCTCAGCAGCAATAGCAGCACAGCAATAGCCCCTACAAGCTCTTGAACCAGAGCATGAGCCTACGGTAAGAACCATTTTTACCATTCATGGTGGCTCCCACATCGCAGGTGATTCAAACAGATCTCATGAGAAATACGTCCGAGAGGCGAATCATACTTTTCAGCTCAATGGATCAGGTGGACTGTCAAAAAGAGCAAAAACGACCTCGAATGAGATTGTGTTTACTGATGAGAATGCTAGAGGTGTGATTTGGCCCCATAATGATGCGTTGGTTATTCGAGCCAAAATCAGTAATATGGAAGTTAGGCGCATCATGATTGATACTGGAAGCTCGGTAAATGTGATGTATAAGAGCTGTTTTAATCAAATGGGACTGCGAGCAGAACAAATGAGACCGTCCCGGAACTTTTATATGGTTTCACTGGAGATGCTGTAGTACCAGTGGGCCAAATTAAGCTGTCATTGACTCTTGGGGAGGCAGGTCGTCAAACAACAACTCTGACAGATTTCTTGATAAGTGACTGCCCATCAGCTTATAATGTGGTCCTGGGGAAACCTGCCATAAACGAGTTGGATGTGGTTACTTCGACCAGAACTCTAACAGTTAAGTTCCCAATTCCTAATGGCATCAGATGTGTTCGAGGAGAGCAGCACTTAGCCCGGTGTTGCTATGAAGATGCTGTGAAGATGGGCGTGAGAGGAAAGAAAGTGAACGTGGTCTCAGGGGGTGAGCCACGAGCTATGATTGAGAAAGGAGTCAGTCATGACTTGGACCCTCACGAGGTAGATGCAAACCGAGCTACTGGTCTAATTGAAGAATTAGAAGAGATACAAGTCAGCGAGGTAGATCCAGAGCGGTGCTTGAAGCTAGGAAGAGGATTAGCTCCAGAACTGAGAATCCAGCTCGTTGACTTCCTAAAGGCGAACTTGGATGTGTTTGCATGGAATTATGAGGACATGGTGGGAATAGATCCGAAGGTGATGTCTCATAGGTTGAACATTGATCCTCATTTCAAGCCAGTTCGCCAAAAGAGAAGAGCAATGACAGGGGAACGTTACTTAGCACTGAAAGAAGAGGTAGATAAGCTGCTGGTTAACAAGTTCATTCGAGTAGCTTACTATCCGACCTGGGTCGCCAACCCGGTTCTGGTGAAGAAGAAGAATGGGAAGTGGAGAACTTGCATCGACTTCACCGACCTTAATAAGGCATGCCCAAAAGACAGTTTTCCCCTGCCAAGGATATATCAGCTCGTGGACGCTACTGCAAGCCACGAGCTTCTGAGCTTCATGAACGTATATTCGGGATATAACCAGATCCCAATGAAACCTGAAGACGAAGAGCACACCTCATTCATGACTGATCGGGGGTTATATTACTACAAGGTGATGCCCTTCGGGTTAAAAAATGCTGGGGCAATCTACCAACGCTTGGTGAACATGATGTTCGAAGAGTAGATAGGAAAGACCATGGAGGTCTATGTTGATGACATGCTAGTAAAATCCAAGCAAGTAGATGACCATGTTCGCGACTTGGAAGAGATGTTTCGGATTCTGAGAAGCTACCAGATGAAGTTAAATCCGCTCAAATGTGCATTTGGAGTAGCTTCTGGAAAGTTTCTAGGCTTTATGGTCAACAGTAGAGAATTGAAGCAAACTTGAGAAGATCAAAGCATTGATCGACATGAGATCGCCAACCAGGGTGAAAGATGTACAGAGCCTTAACGGTCAGGTCGCTGCACTGAGCAGGTTCATTTTGAAAGCTACAGACAAGCGTATCCCTTTCTTTGACATTTTGAAGAAAGCCAAGAGCTTCGAGTGGACTGAACAATGTGAAATAGCCTTTCAGTAGTTGAAGGAATACATGGGATGAGCTCCAAGCCTTTCTAAGCCCAAAGGAGAAGAAAAACTGATTTTGTACTTAAGAGTATCACAGCAAGCTCTAAGTGCTGCACTGGTGAGGAAAGAAGAAAAGACGCAGCTTCCGGTGTATTATGTAAGCAAGCGTTTGCAGGATGCTGAAACCAGGTACTCGCAGATGGAGAAACTAGCTTACTGCCTGGTGATTGCATCAAGGAAGCTGCGACCTTACTTTCAGGCTCATACAATTGAAGTTATCACCCAGTACCCGTTGAAACAAGTCTTACAAAAGGTAGATGCCTCAGGTCGACTGTTGAAATGGGCAGTGGAGCTCGTACAGTTCGACATCTAGTTTAAGCCGAGGACGGCCATCAAAGCTCAAGCCTTAGCAGATTTCATTGCAGAGTTTACCGGACCTATGGATGATAAAGCTGAATCTTCTGAAGGCCCGGCCTGGGAGCTCTATGTTGATGGATCATCCAGCGAGCAGAGGGCTGGAGTTGGAATCCTACTGATCAGTCATGAAGGCCACAAAATCCTTTGTGCTTTAAGGTTTGGCTTTCAGGCAACAAACAATGAGGCTGAGTATAAAGCTCTACTCGCGGATCTGCGTTTGGCTAAAGAGATGCGAGCTGAACGATTGAAAGTCTTCAACGATTCACAACTCGTTGTTTGCCACATATTGAGGGAATATGAAGCCAAGGGACCAAAAATGGCCCTTTACCTCCAGAAAGTTCACGATTTGCTAGGTGCATTTCAGAGGTACGAAGTGAAGCATATTCCACGAGCTCAGAACGCGCATGCAGATGCTTTAGCTCGCTTGGTAACCACCCGAGACGCAGACTTTCTTGGGGCGATCCCGGTTGAATTTCTACCAGCTCCAAGTACAGAAGAGAAGAGTGTGATAATGGCAATATTTGTGCAACCCGATTCCTGGATGAGCCCAATTCTCACTTATTTGCAGGACGGAAAGCTGCCAGATATCAAGCTGGAAGTCTGGCGTCTGCGAGCTAGAGCAGCTAGATATTGCATCTATGATGATGCGTTGTACAAGAAGGGGTTCTCAGCTCCACTGTTAAGATGCCTTGATGGCCTTGAGTGTGAAATAGTACTGAAGTAGATACACGAAAGCCATTATGGGAACCACACTGGGGGGCTATCTCTAGCTCAGAAGCCACTTCATCAAGGTTTCTATTGGCCCACCATGAGTCAGGATGCCATCAACTCAGTCAAAAAATGTAACAAGTGTCAGAGGTTTGCCCAGATCCCACGAGCTCCACCAGCTTATCTTCAACAAATGGTGAGCCCATGGCCCTTTGCCATTTGGGGGATAGATTTGATCGGGCCTCTATCAATGGCTCGTGGAAGATGCAAACATGTCGTGGTCGCACTTGACTACTTCACCAAGTGGGCAGAAGCAAAGGAGTTGGCAGAAATCTCCACAACAAAGATTGAGAAGTTCGTGTGGAGTAATATTATTTGCATATTCGGAGTCCCACAACAGATTGTGACTGATAATGGGACCCAGTTCGCTAGTGACCCAGTCCCACAAGAAATAGGCATAAAATGTAGGGTTTGTCCTTGCATAGCTCGCTAAAAAGAGAAGATAATAGAAAACGAGTTCGTTAGACCTTGCATGGTTAAACAGCTGGTCAATAACTTCCATTTAATGGATAAGGTTTCGGCCTATGCCAGCAGATTACTTATTAAAAAGCTAAGTAATTACTTAAGTTATGAATTATTATATTTGATTAAGTACGAGATTATGTCATGCTGATTAGCTCACATAAATCAAAGATATATTATAACGCATGCACATTCAACATGGAAAATGCGAAAAAATAAATTTTATTAAAAAGTTCCTTACAAA
The DNA here is from genome assembly GCA_019925255.1 of Litchi chinensis. Classification (NCBI taxonomy): domain Eukaryota; kingdom Viridiplantae; phylum Streptophyta; class Magnoliopsida; order Sapindales; family Sapindaceae; genus Litchi; species Litchi chinensis. The sequence continues at coordinate 28,193,914 of CM034463.1, read as the reverse complement.
TGGAAAAATTTCAATACAAGTAAAAAATAAAGAAAAAATGCTAGCTCTGAGCTGAAGGATCTAGGCTCTGAGCCAAAAGATTTGAACTTTGAGCAAGGGGGTCTGTGCTCTGAACCGGATGATCGCGAGGAGAAGACGAGCTGGGAAGCTCAAGATCGCCAGTGGGCTCAATTTGAGAGGTCGCACCAAGAGCTTGCTTTGACGAAGGAATTGGATCAGATGAGGACGAGGTAGCCCTAACTTTAAACTCCTCTACAAATTTGAGTCTCGTATCTCCAAAGATAGAAAAATCCATCTCCGGATGAGACATCCACAGAGTGTAGAGGAAGTTGGGACCTGTTGACTCCTCAGCCTCATCCCTTGCTTGGGCAACCTGCACTTCCAATTCTCGAGCAGCCTGTTCTCTGAAGACTGTTAGCTCTTCGAAGGCATTATCAGCATGACGGTTAATGACCTCAGCTTCTTCCTTCATGGATTCAACTCGCTGTTCTGCAGCCTCAGCCTATTGTATGGCCTCCCCTACTTGCTATCTAAGCACTTCGGCTCGGCGTTCTGCCTCTTCAGCCCATTTAGTTGCAGCCTCCTCAGCACGTTTAACAGCAGCTTCTACTTCTTCAGTCCGCTTCTCAGCAGCCTCAGCTCGATTTGCTGTAGCCTCGACTTGACGATCGAGCACTTCAATTTTATCCTCCGCAGTTGTAGCTCGCTGCTCGGCCAGCTGGACCCGCTGCTCAGACTGTTTTAGCTCATCTCTTAGTTTGTTTAGCTTGTCCCTGAACGTGTCACATTCATTTTCCATTCTTCTCAAAGCCTCCTCGATGATCTGTTTAGCATTTTGTGCTGCAGCTAACTGTGCCTCGTGGTCCTCGGCAGTTTTCTGGGCTAACTCAACCCGCTGATCAGTCTGCTTCAGCACTTCTCTTTGCATGTCGCGCTCTTTTTGTATTTCCAGCAGAGCTTCCTCGGCGGCTTGTTTAGCATTATTCGCCGCAGCCATTTGAGCCTCAAAATTCTCTATGGTTCGCTCAGCCAAGGACGCTATCTCATCATTAGCGATCTCCAGCTCGCTTTGCAGCTTCATTATTCGCTCTTCCGTAATTTTGGTCAACCTCCATTGCTTCATTGCAGCAAGGGCAGCTTGAAAATTTTACGAGTTAATATGCGATAAAGTAAAAGAGGCCGGAGGATAAGGAAAAATGACTTACCAGCATAGAATGACGAGCTGCGAACTCATCCAGCTCTAGACCCGTAAGAGACTTATTCTCCAAGACCCTTGCATGAGTAAACATAATGGGTGCCTAATTATCAATGAAGGAAGTCAAATATCTCCCCCCAGGTCCGAGCTCAGTTTCTAGTCTTGTTGGGGAAGGAGTTCTTTCACACTTCGAGAGATCAGGCACATTGGTTGAATAAGTACTACGTCGCGAAGCAACGGTACGCCTAGTTACATGCCCGCTGGTATCAACTCGGGTTGCTTGGGAAACAACCTTAGGAGGAGCGTCCCTTTTCCAGGTTACGAGCTAGAAGTCGGAACCAATTGAAGATCTGCAAAAGCATTTGAAAGTGGCACCTCGCTAGGGGCAGTGGCCAAGGGAGTTTTTGCCATAGCAGCAGTCTGTTTAGACCATTTTAAAGAAGCAACTGACGAGGTTAGAGCCTCAGCAGGTCGCTTAGCTCGCTGAGAAGGTCGAGGCTGGGGCAGGTCGTTCAGAAGGGCACTTCAAAAGAGTAAGTTTCTTCTTGTTGGCTGGAGTTTGCCCAGTGGAAACAGCAGGAACTGGAGAAGCAGTTTTTTGAGATGCACCCACTGCTGGGGTGCGAGCTGGAGCTGGTGGTGCTTCAGCAGATGTTGAAGCTGTTAAGGAGGCTGGAGTCTCGGCAGGTTGATCAGAAGGGAACTCCAGTAGAGCAAGTTTCTTCCTTTTAGTCGAAGCTTGCCCAGTAGAAGAAGCAGGGGTTGAAGAAGCAGACTTTTTAGATGCACCCACTGCTGGGGTGCGAGTTGAGGCAGGCAATGGAGCCTCTAAGACAGTTGCATGATGGGGAGAAGGAGATGAATCCACTTAAACAAGAGGAGCTGAATGGGCCGGAGCTGTTTCTGCCCGAACTGGAGTAGAAGCTGATGCTATCTTTGTTTGTGAGGAAGAAGTGCGAGCTGGAGCCCTTTCTGGTTGCACTAAAACAGGAGCCGAAGAAGTTTCTATCCGTGGGGTAATGACAGGCAGCTCAAAAACAGAAGGGAGTTCGCATTCCCTCATGTTCGATATGTCATTTTTGACATCGATCAGTGGAGAATCCTCCAAAGGAGCGAGGTGATAAGCTCTAAGAAAAGCATTATCAAATTTGGTGCTAATAGTAGCCTCTTCTGATCGTGTAAGAGCATTGAGAGCGCTTTTGTCCTCGCTGCTGAGGGGAGATTTGTCCACCTTTAAATCTGCAAAGCAAATTGTTAAAAATATATATATATAATGTAGTTTAGCTCGCTACTTATACCAGGCTCCACTTTAAAACCAAAGTTTTTGAGACGAGCAAGCGAAGGGCATGAGATGAAAAACCAGCTCGTCTTATATGCTCCTGCGTTAGACTTGCCCTTTGCCTTTCCTTGGGGCAGAAGATCTTTGTACTCCGATTAACGAGCTGAGAGATAGAAAATGTCATCTGGTTTCTTCCCCTTCTTTTTACTCAAACCCTTAATGAAGTAGAAGTTATGAATTATTTTTGGTGTTGGGGGGCTTAGGCCATTTCGGAGAAAGGCTAGAGCCAACGAAGTCAGTTGCGAGTAGGAGTTCGGTGTTAATTGGAATGGTACGAGCTGGACAACGTTTAGAAATTTGATTATGTAAGAAGGAACTGGGAATCTCAGCCCGTGTTCCAGATGTTGTGTACTGACAGCAATAAACCCACTCGGGGGGCAGCCTGTATGTTTTCTTGATGTGGGAGACATGGCGCAACAGCCCCTGGGGAAATGGAATTTTTGGGCAATCCCCTCCAACTCAGGGACCTTTATTGTGGAAGGGTAGCAAGCAAACGTTTCACGAACACTCTTTACCTCCCCTGTTCGTTCTTGACTTTCTGCTTGTCCCGTTCCAACCGTTCTGCTAGCCTTGCGAACACCACTTGAAGACATCTGTATAAAAGAATCATTTTCAGGTCATAAATAAACATGCTACCAAATCAAACCAACAGAAGTTGAAAATTCATGTTCAACAGCAAAAGACTCAGAACAACAAAGGGTCAATGACTACATGTCATATTCGAATCATTTCACATACAAGAATGGCATAGTGGAGGCACCATACAATATGAACTCAACAAAAATAATCCAAAGAACTGAAAATCTGAACAAAGAAACTAGAAGCTTACCTTGAATCTTTGATGAAATGGAAAGAAACGGCGACTGGAGGCGCTGATTTTGTGAAAAATCGGTAAGTTCTCTGAACTTGGTTGCTTGGTTGCTTTGAAAGAAAATGATAGATAAAGAAGAAAGTGAAAGAGGCTCCACCAGTTTATATCGACAAACGAGCTCGAACCCTAGCTATCAGATTTGTGTGCTATGTAATTGTCATTAATCCAACGGTGCAACGTGAGGTACGGTCTTGTAATCATGCAGCCGTCAGTTGAAAGACGTGTGTATTAAATGCGCGTGTGAAGGACGTGCCAGCATCGTTTCAGTTACCTCATGCATGACTGCCACGTGTCAAAACTGAAAAGATAGAACTTAAAAGGGTGCGAAAACGATCGTTTAAGTTGGCTTACCAGAGAAGCAATCTTTTACCAGCGAGTTCAAGCTCCCAGTTCGCAGAGTGAGCTGAGAGCTGGGGGGCTAATGTTATATGTATTTTTTGAACTCATTAAATGGGCTGGTAAAAACCCAATTTAGGCCCGATAAGAAGGCCCGATAAAGTCAACCCAATCAAGGCCAATCAAACGAGGCCCAGTATCAATTCTAAGCCCAACGAGCTTCGTAGCTCGCTTAAGTAATTTCTTCAGTTGGCATCAACGAGCTTGTAAGCACAGCCAGGTTATAGCTCACCTCGTGCACAACTTGCTATTCGTCTCTCAACGAGCTCGAGCTCGAAACCGCCATACAGTCAACAGCTCACCCAAGAGCGTAATTAATGCAAAATCTTTCAGAACAGGCAGTTACCTAGTCCAACCATGATTCTCTCTCCAGAAACGAAAGTTAATTCAAATTCAAATTCAATCAATATGATCTCGGAATTTAAGGAGTAGTTTCCTGATTCTATTCAAACAAATTAGGAAGTGTAATTATTCATGATTCTCTTCCTTATTTTTCTTGATTATTTGGGAAGTATAATTAATTCGGGATTCTTTTCCTATTTTACTGCAACCAGAATTGTAACGTCTCTTTCCCTATAAATAGGGGTTAGAACCATTGTAAAGGAGAGATATATTGAATAATATACTGTCACTCTGCAGAGATTAAGAGAGACCGTCGTGGATGTAGGCTTATTATTGCTGAACCACGTAAAACGCTTTGTGTTTCTTCATCTTGTTAGGTTATTTGTTGTGTTATTATCTTGGGTTTTTGTGTTTTCTCACAATGATTGCAGGTATTGGGCATTGATTACTCGTCGACTGAAATTCAGCGTCGACACCTAGGCATGATGAATGAAACCCTAATGTGTAACAAATCTTTATTCCAAAGTGCCAACATGCCTCACTTCCACCCATAATTGGAAAGCACTCTTAAAAGAAATTCAAATCTTGGAATTCAATCTTGCTTAAATAGAAGTTTGAATTTTACCAAACAAAAGCATACCCAGATCAACCAAGTTGGTGTTCTCTCATAAGACAACACCTTTCTCAAAATTCTCCAAAAGAAGCCATTGTTCTATACAACCAATTTCGCCATAAATTAGCCTACATTTTTGGCGTTGTACCTTTAATTTTGAAGGCTTTTGCTGCTCTATGCAGCTTTAATTATGGGAAAAGTTTGCATGCTGAGTCTGTTGAGTTGGGTGTTGATTCTAATGTCATGATCGGAACTCATTGATTAACATGTATACAAAATATAACCACATCTTGGCTTCACACAAAGTGTTTGATTATGTGCCTAAAAGAAATGTCGTTACCTGAAATGCAATGATTGGTGGGTACTTGAAGTTTTTAAATTTTTGGAGTTGGTTCATAGGAACCCTGATCTTCTTTTTTTTTTTTTTATTATTATTTTATTTTATTTTATTTATTTATTTTGGTTTTAATGGAGATTCGTGTTTTGGCTGTGTTGTTTTGGTTTTTGATTTTTTTTAGCTTTAATCGAAATCTGGGTTGAACCCTTTGAAGATCTGGGATCTTCCAATTTTTCATTATGTTTTTTTGGGCTTTTTATTAATATTTTTCTTTAATGCTAGACCTTCAATTATTTTTTTGGTTTTAATTATTTTTGTTAAATTTTAGTTATTAAATATTAAATAATTATATCAAATTATAATTGCATTTAAATTTTTTTTTTTTTTTTTTTCAATAGAGTAAGGGCATTTTTGCCTTTTTATGGATTTATCACAAAACCATTAAACTTTTGAATGAAGCTGCTTTTGGATTGATCACAGGGGGTTTTTTAACTAATATTTTCAAAAATTAGGGTAAATTGATAATATTTTTTAGGGGTATTTTAGATTTTTCTCTATGTCTAATGGAAAATAAAGTTTTTTTTTGAAAGAGCTCTCCATTTGGTACTATGTTTGTTTGGTTGAGCTTTTTATTCTCTATTTAAGTTTCTTAAAGTTGTTTGGTTGAACTTTTGAAATTGATTTTCTAATGTAGTAAAGCTTAGTATAGATTAAATCTCTACTACACAAAAGCTCATTGGAAGGAGCTTTTCAAGATAAAATTTTCAAAAAAATGTATCTAACTTAAATATCCTTATTTTTTATAATTGATATATATGAAATACATTATCAAATAAAACCTTTGAAAGTATAATGTTCTTCGTACTTTGTTCTCCACAAGCAGGCCATTTTACCTGCTCTAAACATATAGGAAAATTTCAATTCATATGTATAATTTTTCATCCTTATTATTTTAAGTTTAATTTATTTTAGAGCTGTAATATTGTATTTCAATAGATCTTTGAGATGATAGAATTAAATAATCTAATCCTATATAAAATGTTATTTTAATTACTAACCAAATAATTATAATTTTATTTTCAAAAGCTCTATTTCTGATTTAATATAAGTAGACTTTTTACAAATAGAGGTAATTTAAAAATCTAGAAAACATGCTCTAAAAAAAACAAAATTGATAAGTAGAGAAGATACCAAGCACATTCTTAAGTTTACGACAACCTTAGACCCCAAACATTGGCCTGATACTAGTCCAACTCTCATTGGATAGGAGGTGTGAGCTAGGAGGATGCTTCTCTAATTAATTTAATGAAATTATATATTCAAGTAAGACAAGTAATTTTTTATGCTTTCTTGCATCAAGGCATTAAACATAATTGGAATTTATTTGTCTGCCACTCACTTTACATTCTATATACTTTACTTGTTAAAGCTTTGAAAGAATAGACAAAGTTTTAAATTTAAATTGGAATATGATAGTTAAATTTAATTCTTTACAAAACTTAAGTCTTTAAATGGAATTTTGACACTTTAAAACAATAGATAAGTATTATTTATTTACTTTGGATTTTAGTGTTGCATATACAAAATCACTATATACCATCCCCTTTAAAAATTTTATTTTATTTAAATGGGCTATTATCATTCCCCGGATTTGAAAATAATATCAAATCACTACAAGTTTTGAAATTATTATCTAAAAAATCCCAACCATTAGTGGATTAGTTTTTTTTCCATCTAAAAGCCAACAGTTCTATTAAACTCAAGGGTAAATGAGTAATTGCATCTATAAGAAGAATAAGTTTCTACTATCAACGCCTCCTAACCTAACTTTTTAAAGTTAGGACAAACCAATCAAATTTATCCATTGTATTATCTTTCTTCAAACAAATTCTCTCTCTTATTAAATTTAAATACAATAGATGAATTTTATTGGTTCATCCTAATTTTTTATAGTTAGAAGACACTGATGGTAGAATTAATTTATATATATAATTGAAAAAAATAATATGGATATAATTGATCAAAATTCAATATACTCCAAAAATTAGAAAAAAATAACTTATAACATATAACCAGAATATTAGAACATAGCCATAATTTTATTTTAATAAACACATTCACATAATAGCATTTCAGAGAAAACAACAAGAAACTTTTGTGTCATCATTATATCGTTTAAATATTTTCAACTGTATGTAGTTTTTCGAAAAGCAGAGAGATAGGATGTGATTGGAAGTCATGCAATCTCCCCAAAAGCAATTCATTAACTAAGTTCAAGGTTTATAATGATTACCTCTAAAAAGCCACAAAAATAGAGAAGCTTTGAAGATAGAAATAATGACCACCATGTTCATGACTCGTAAGGAATCAAAAAATCTTTATTCTTTGTTGCCAACCTTTTCTCTTCTTGTGAAACCGCCTATATATACAAGTTATTTGACAACCCTTCATTCATTGTGAGAATATACATGGCATTTTTACAATTAAATTGAAATTTTTCATTAACAAAAAAACTGAAAAAGCCCTTTTTCCAAAAGCAGGTAAAGACTTCACAGATTTTCTCTTACACCTTGGTTCTTTGCCTATTGCAACTGTTGCTAAGCTCTTGAAAGAGAAAAGCATCAAGGGTTCCCTTGGTCACTTTTATGAAAGCATTTAAAAACTTCAAAAAGCCTATTTGCAACCAAACAAACCAAAAACTCACTTCTAAGCCTTAGAGCTCCAATATATGCCACTATCCTCTCTCTTATGTTGGCTGATCAAGATTTTTCTAATTGTAAATAGTACATTTTTCTTTTCATCATTTTATGGTTAATGCTTAAAATTTATTTTGTTGTATTTGCAAGGAAAAAATCACCAATGGATTGATTTATGTTCCTCCCTCAATGGCAAATAGTTCATAACCTGTTGAAGGTGGCTTTCTTAAGAGGTTAATAAATTACATTGTGTTGGATAGTTTGGAATTTATGCCTCTGTTTGCTACTAATGTTGTTACTATGCTCAACAATTTCAATGTTAAGGATATGAGTGCACTTGAGGAGATCTTCATTGAGTTGGCTATAGAAGAGGTATGCTAATACAATAATTACTTCATTATTAAATATATGTGTAACAAAAAGTATCAATTAGCTTGTAACACCTGAATCCCAACTGGTTTAATAGGATTTATATTTATATATATACCCTCTTTTTGAAGACGGGTGTAGTGCAAACAAAAATTTCAAGGGGTTTACTTAAGAAATTTTATTAGAAAGCTCAAAAGAAAATAATTGAGTGTGAGCCAAATTAGATTTCTAAACATACCAAATTAGCTTTCTAAATACACCCACCAAATGATAAATATGTAAAAAAGAGAAAGTTAAAAGGGTAGAATTGTCCATCGACAAAAGAGCAAGAATTATAGGATTTGTGAAGGGCAATGGATGGAAAAAGAAGAAATATCTAGAAAGGATAAGCACGGAAATGAAAAGTTATGGAGAGGACAAGATTGGAAATGCAAGAAAACAATTGGTTAGATTTTTGTCAAATGAGTGGTGGAAATGATATTAGGTGGATCAAATATTAGCCATATATGAGTAAGTATATATATATGGATCAAATATTAGCCATATATGAGTAAGTGATTATGTGTGAAATAAAAAGTCATCTTCCACCATTTTGAAGGTTGGCCGAATAGCACTATAAAATCCAAAATTTCATTTTATGAGAAACAAATTATTTTTGCGATGAATAGTAGTTTGGATGAATAGTATTTTCAAGTAAATAGTGATTTTTAGAAAATGGATCCCGAAAATCGTGAATAGAGATTTTTCTTATTAATAATATTTTCGGTGAATAGTATTTATATGAATAGTGATTTTTGAAAAATATACCTCATAAATTTATAAGTTTCGGAATTAGTATTAGTGTTAAACAAAACGGAGATGGATCAAAGATGAGTCAATTTGAAGAGATTGTAAGTGATCCAAAGTTTATTAAAAGAAAATACTCTCTCTGATTTTAATATCATATACAGTATTTATGGAGTAATAAAACAATTTTAAGTGTCTGAATGTGTAATTAAATTTTAGTAGAATTTCATAATAGGACCAAAAATGATTTTATTTGCAAGGCAATAAAATAATTTAAAGTGGCTTGATTCGGAGGTGTGATCGAATTCTAATAAAATTTCTGGATATGATATTGAGTTATAATAAAGTTTCCAAATAGACTAGAAATGATTTCGAATATGAAAATCGAAAAATATGAATGGATGCATGAAAGTGGACATGTGGCATGAAAAGGAGGAAGGAAGATTGCATGCTTGACAAGTGACAAAAAAATAATAAGAAATGGTGACAAGTATATGGCAAGTAAAGAAAGGTTGTGCCAAGTGTAAGACATATGTGAGGGATATATATATAAGTGGAATAAGAATGAAATGTAAGAAAAGAGATGAAATTGGTCAAATAAGAACAAACAAGAGAAAATTGAGAGGGAGAGAAGCTTTTGGTCATCTAAAGGGTGTTTTGGTCAAGAGAAGAACAAGGAAGATAGTTGTCCACTTGGGTGAGTTTGAAACTGTTTTTAAGTGATTTCAACTCATGCAAAGGTAGTACTCAAGCTTAGGAGTGGAAACCATCCCTTGTAAATTGAATTGAAGAGGTAAAAAACTAGTTTTTCATGAAATGGTTTATGGAAATGTTGGATATATAGTTGCTTTGTGATTTTGCATTGGGGTTTGAATTTAAGACCTCAAAATGGTAGATGTTGTTTTACATGTTTGTTTGATGTAGGATTTGAAGGAAAGATGATGTTGGTTTACTTGAAGGTGTTCGGTCACAAGAAGAGAAGTGAATTGCCAAGAGAGAAACACCAAGATAGCTTGTAATCCTTGAACATTTGAGGTGATTTTTGAGTATCTTCATCACATGCAAGGGGTCAATGCAAGTCTAGGAGCTAGGTTCATCCCTTCTAAGTTGATTTTAAGAAGTAAGCTCTAAGTTTCCATGATTTTATTGTGAAAATGGATGGATTATTGTGATAATATGTTTGGGTTTTAGGATTTGAGACCTTATTGATGTGGAGGTTGAGTTGCATGTGAATTTGGTGTGAAATTTGATGAAAATTTTGGTGTTATATGCTTGTTTTGGTTCGGCCAAGGATGGTATTAATGGCTCAATGTGAATCTGATTATTTTGCCATGAAAGATGATAAGATAATGATGGGATTTAATGGTTGAACTTAAAAGAATATTGATGTAGTGATGCATGAAGGTTTCAGCAAAAGCAAGGGTTCTATAGTTTATTTTGAGTTTGATTTATTTGAGTGACTTTCATGTATAAGAATGAGATGAAATGTTGAAATTTGGTATTAAAGTGAGAAGCAAAATCATGTATTGATTATCATGCTAGGTTTGACCCTAAGAAGTCTAGAATGAAGGATAATTATTTTTGAATGAATTGTATGATTTTATAAGTTATTTGGATGATGGAATTAGCATAAAAATTGAAGAAAACCTATTGAAATGTTAAATAGTCATTTTGCGGCTAAACTTTTCGTAATTGCGAGTTGTGACATTTTATGCATTTGATTAGAATTTACACCATATTATTTATGTTTGAGTGTAATTGTGATAAGAAAAATTGAATAAAATGGATGGTGTAAAGGTAAGTTTGGCCAAAATGACTAAAATGACTTTAATTTTTTGTTTGATGTGTTAGTATGAAATCTAGGCTTAAATCGAAGTGATTTAAGTACTTAAATGTTAAGAAATCCAAATGGATATTGTGTGCGAATAATTGAAGTTAGTATAACTTGAAAAAGGATAATTCGATATCCTTGCGTAGTTAAAAGTTTATGCATTGATTTCGTGTGTAAGTTCTAAACGAGAATTACACTTGTATTAAATGTAGGTTAAGCAAAGAGCTAAAGGAGGATGGAAAGGAGTGATTTATTAAAGTGGGAAGCAAGTAGTGAGCGTGGCTATTTACCAAAATTTTTTACAAACTTTATTATTTGATTATTCATGTTTGCAAATACTTATTTTAGTATGTGATTTATTATGTTTTATCGAGCAAGTTTTTAGAATGTTATCGTTTTTCATATAATGCATGTATAGTTCCTTAAAATTATCTTGTAAATGTATTTATTTTAAAAGTAAAGCAAATTAGTAAGTTTATATTAAATATTTGCACAAATGAGGCATGCTAAATCAATATGCTTTCAAATTAAAGAGAAAAGAAAGTTTAAGTATATTGAAAAGTATTTTTAAATGCTTTTAGTTTACCCTAATCCATAGTTATATTGACCGAAGTACTGTGTGCGTGTATGGCTGAGTGGTTAGGTGAATCACTAACTTAAGGGGTTTGAGTCAGTGTGTCGCACTCTACACGTATACGGTAGTGTAGATCTGCCTGATGTCGGGGAGAATCGCGATCCTTGAGGTCTCGCATCTGCAACTATACAGTTAGTATTCCTAAGTTCTAATGGCATGTACAAGTTCTCATACTGTTGCATACGGGTACCATCACATAAGGACAAGTTTCCTTGGGTTACAAGCCAAGCTAAAAGAAGAAAAGCACGTACATAAGATTTAGAAAAAAAGAAAAAAAATTATGTTTTATGAAAGTTATTTCTCGATTTTGAACAAAAGTATTTATATGCATTATGATAGTTTTACAGTTTTCAACGGTTAGAAATAAACTATCTGTTTTTCAATCTATTTTGGGAGGATATACATTTTTAAAGCAAATATCGTAGTTTAAAAAGATTATCCATTCACTGAGTTAATACTCATAACTCTTTTTTTGTTTTCAATAAAAATCCTCCCCAAGTGCAGGTGCGAGTCAGAAATCAAAAAAAGCTCTGTCGAACGCGTAGGTTGGCTGAAGATGCGCGACATTACTGCACTGATTCATTTTGAGTTACCATGTATATGCCTAACTATTTAAGATTTATTGCACGTTTTGTAAATACTATTTTGGAGCATATTTATACACTAATGTTTTCATATTATGTTTTAAAATTTTGTATGCTTAAAGTTTTACGTAAAGTTGATTTTTGAATGGTTTATAAATTAGAATCATATTTGTGGATTGATTGTGAAACTAAAAGAAGGCCAGAGGCCTAGAATTTGAGAATGTGTGATTTTTGAAGTACACAAATTTTTTATCATATTTTTATAGGGTGGATTTTTTAGAAAAACAATCATTGTGTTGCCGAAATTTTTATAAATCGGCTTTTCAAATCCCCTTTTAAAAAGAAAAAGTTTCCATCCATTTCCGTTTCAAAAGAAATCCTAAGAGTTTTAAAAAAGTTTTTAGTCAAAAGAAAAAGATTTAGTTTCACAGGAACCTTTTAGTCGGAGAAGATCCCGATTAGAAGGCCATCGTGGGGTTACCGGATGGGCTACCTAGTGTATAAGAAAGAGGAGCCCGTCAAGTACCATGTCCAAAGAAGAAAGAAAAACCAAAAGGAAGGAAGAAGAAAGAAAGAAGGAGAACAAAAAAAAGAAGGAGATCAAGGAAATTTGGACAAGGAATTTTGGTGTGAGATTAGTTTCAATTTAGATTCAATTTTCTTAGTTTAGTTCTTATGAACCCTAAATAAGTTTTGACATTATTTTAGGTGAAAAAAGGGCACAAGAAGAAGGTAAGCGCAAGTGGACTTCCATATGGTTTGGAAGTGAACTAGTGAGGGATTGTTTTTCCCTAGATTTTTGGAAGCACTTTTACTATATTTCAACTTTTAGTTATTTTTGAAACTTAAATATGTGTTGTGATATGGGAATTTTGAAGTATATCTTAGTATTTTTAAGTATGTTTTAAGAATTTGATCTGTGTCTTATGAATAGAGAAAGATGGATTATGATTAGTATGAGTGTTGTATAAGAAACAAATTTTAGAATATTGTTTTGGAATCTTTAAAGTGTGTTTAGTAATTACAAATCCTAGATTGTATTTCCTAAATTTTAAGACATGATTTATGGCATATGAAGTGTGGAATTTACCTTGAAACCATAAAGCATATTTTGTTATTTATGAAATTAACATTATGTTTGTGATTTTAAAGGTTTGGTAAAAACTAAAATCATGTCATTTTGATCATTTAATGAAACTAGAAAGCAAGCCATTTTGGATTTTCTAAATTATGTTGATTAATTTGTGAAATTATATTGAATGTTGTTTCTAGAATGAATTTTATGAATTGATAAAGCAAGCTATTTCATATGTTTTGTGAATTTATTTTGATCTATGAAAGGTTGCAATATGTTTTATAAAATGCATGAAGAACCATGAATTTTGGTTATATATATAAATGTATTCACATGGACGAGAATTGGTTGGAAACTAGTATTATTTATTATGGAAAGTGTTGCAAAGAAATATTTGAATTTTTACTTGTACAAATGTTTGAGAAAAGAATTGAAGAAAGAAAGGGAATAGAAATGTTTTTAGAACAACAAAGTGTACCCTCCCCTTTAACGGTCAGAATGGGCATCATCACGTGAGTAAGACCTAGAATCAGAATAGCCTAACACATGTTTGGCAGAAGTCAAAAAGTTGAGTCATGGAGATTGAGAGAAAGTCAGAGTCATTGAGTCACCTAGCATATGGATAGGAGAATCCTCGCTCTACGTGTGTGATGAGTAAATTCCACCACATAAGACCAGATTTTCCCCTCCTCTAGAAGTTATCCCCGCTCTCTGTGTGTCCTGAATATCTTCACCACGCATGATAGAATTCCCCGGGTACTAGTTTGGTGTAGAATTCAAAAAATAAATTTATTTAAGATCATCCATGTAATTGCAATTGGTTGTTATAATACAAAGTTTATAGATAAAGCCTTAGCAAGAAGTTTAATTATTTTGGAATATGAATTATTTATATTTTACATTCTTATATGTTTATATTACATTAGTTCTAGTCATAAAGGATTTCATTGGTTTTCAAAAATTTTATCCACTCATTGGATATTAGTGCTCACCCTTTAAAATTAAAATCATTTTCCAGGGATCCATCAGGTCATAGAGGAGGCATACAAGCAAGCAAAGGTGGGCCACTCGAGCAAGCGATGCATGAAAACTATATCTTGATATTTTTGTGCATCTTAAACATTTCATAATACACATTGATATATATGTTTTGCATCTACATATATGCATCAGCATTATAAAGTTTGAAAATTTTTGTTAGTTGTGTAAACGTCTATCTTTTGTAATATGAACATTTTAATTTACTTATGTTTAAGAGATTGGACCTTTTGTTGGAATGAGAATTGAAAATAGGACTGGAGGTCCTAAGTAGTTGAGGATGGAAATCAATTTTAGAAGTGTATATTTTCTTTATTATAGGGTGGAATAGTTTAATAAATAGCTTTTATGTTGCCGAAATTTTGTTAAACCACCCTATTCTTTACCGATTTTCCTAAATGATTTTTGGTTGAGAAAGTTTAGAAATGTGAAAATTTTTTACTACCTCAGGATCTTCTCAGATTCAGGATACGGATCTGGGAGAGTCTTGACAATTTGGTATCAAAGCCCGGTTTGGTCATAATTTTTAAATGATTGCATAGTTGTTTGCATCTAGATTCATGCATCAATCACTAATTTCGTTTTACTACAATATCATGCGTCGAGTGGGTCACCCTGTAAGTAAAGACAATGGTGAACTCGGAAAGAAATATAGCACCTAAATGGAGTAATGAGTCAATAAGTGAGGGGGGAACAGAATCCCATTCTAATCCTCCAATGCCGCCCCCTCCAGAATCAAAACCTAGAAAGGAACCCATGGATAGATTAGCTCAAATTTTGACCACCTTAGTATAGCGACCACGGGTTCCAGAGATCACTATAAAGCATGCACGAGATCTTGGAGCTACCTCTTTTGATGGCTCTGGTGATCCAGATAGTGCTATATCATGGTTGAATGAAGTGAAATGTATGTTCAAAGTTATGGGACGCTCGGAAGCTCAAAAACTTACTTTTGCTATGTTTTTATTAAATGACAGAGCTTACAGTTAGTGGGAATCAGCTCGATGCTAGCATACCAGGGAGATGTCGTGGGGTGAATTCAATAAGTGATTCATTACTTATTTCTATCCAAAATTTTACCAAGATGTGAAAAGAAGCAAATTTTTCAAACTGGTATAGGGTTCCTTATCGGTTGAGACCTATGAGAAGAAATTTACTAAACTTTCTAGGGCTGTACCAAAAGTAGTGGAAGACGAAGAAGACAAATATAGAAAATTTGAAGATGGCCTCTGGTATGAAATTAAAGCCTAAGTTTCTCCGCCTAATCACACCAATTATGGGAAACTAGTAAAGGCTGCTTTACGAGTGGAAAGAACGCTAGAGGAAAACTGACAGGACCCGACCTGGATTCCCTCTAATGAACCCAGCGGTCCTGTCGAGCACCCCACAAAACCCTTCTGAAGTCTACTAATAGGACCCAAAAGGATGTCGTGGAGCGAACCCATAACTATAAAATACTTTGCTAAACATGAAAATTCATGCATTCTAAAATCTCATTTCAAATTCCAAGTAAATCAAATAAAAAAGCATTATCGTAAATAAGCAAAGATCTAAAATAGACATGTCATCATGTTTACATAAAAATTCTACAAAGTATATTTGAATCTAAAGTATGCACGAATACATAATTAATAATAATTGTGTAAAACATAATGTTTACAAAAAAAACTTTGCAGCGTCGTCTGTTGTCTAACCCACCTAGTCTGATCGCGGCGGACTGGTGCCCTGATTCCTTGTTCCTGCACCTGTGAGGTTTTTGTAACATAAAACAAAAACGGTTGTAAGCTATAAAGCCTAGTGAGTGTGAAAGTTCTATTTATTTTCTAAATGTATCTCCTGAAAAAAATTTTCAAAAATAATTTTCTTTGAAATGATTTATTTTCTAAAAACTTGGGTTTTATAAGTTATCCTTAAAAAGCTTTTCTAAAATATTTTCTTTCCGAAATTTCTTTTCAAAGTATGATTCTCTCTTTCAAAAATCTGTACTAATGAGGAACCCAAGAAAAGCTACAACCATATGAACGGGTAGACCAGCTCCACTCAGTGTGGGGGGTCACGTGGCGGAATAGCTATCATCGCACACCGTGACAAAGCTACAAAGACATCCCACTACTACGTGGCGGAACTATCATCGCACACCGCAAGCGAGACAATACCCCACGAGTGTAGAGGGCGACTCAACAGACATGATAGACTCTATCCCCCCGATGTTAGCAGGACTAACCCTCCCAACACTTGCCCTATACTGTGGGGTATACCGACCGGGTCTAATGCTAGAAGGTCTGTCTATCAATAAGCTTGGCTGTTCCACTAGTCCTTGAAAATCTTTACTCTTTTTTTTTTTTTTTTTCTTTTTACTACTATTTCTATATTTCAAATAAGTTAATCTTTTATGCTAAACATGAACTATTGATGAGCTAAAAATAATTTATGAGAATCTATATAATAATTGTAGAAAAATCTAAAAAATATTTAACATAAAGAAAATTTTTTCACACTCACTGCTTGTTGTTCTATTCACTTGCACCACTGCTCCAGCAACCTCCTCAGCTCGCTTGATCGCCTATATTTTATCACAAATGAAACCTTCACTTAGCTAGCTGAACTATTTTCTTTAATCTTCAAAATACATACGAGCTGTTGGGAACTGTAGCACTACCAATCCAGCTCGAGCTGCAAGCTCGCTCGCCTTCAGCGAGCTCTTACCTTGCACAGCTCAGCCCGAACTGAGGGCATTCATCTTAGCGAGCTCGCTAAGCTCACTCTCTCAGCGAGCTGCCAACTCCCATTAGCTCAGGTCGCTCCTCACCCCTCTCAGCTCGCCCTTACAAGCTATTACCTTAGGCCAACTTGGCCAGGTACCTTTGATGGGCTGCGACCTCACTCAGCTCCTACCTTACGAGCTCACACTTCAGCCTAGTCCAAACAGCCAATATGGAGAGCAACAAGTATAGCCCAGCTCGCTCCTCAGTCGACCATCTTGACTAGCTAAAATGCACTAAGGGCCCCTCTAGCTCGCACCTCGTGAGCTCTTGCCCTGACTTAACTCATTTCCTAACACCTCATTTTCCAGATCACACACTTATACTACCATTATCACAACTCGACCTCATTCTACATACATACACTTAATCAACATATCATAAATTCTTCACCTAACTCTCAGATTGCGACCTCATCAGGTTCAGTGATAGAAACTAAGTTATCTCAAAACATAAATAAACCACCATAAATTAATATCATTTCTTAGTTATTTCACTTACCAGACTCTTGCTCAGCCTTTTGCCTTATTTCCTCACTCACTTACAGCTTCAAATCACCAGATCTATACATAAAAAATTTTTGTTAATCACCTACACATCAGAAGCTGTTCTCGACAACTTTCTTACCAATATAAAATCATAAAACTTACTCTTTTCATTTAAATCTTACCAGATCTGATTCCTCACCTTTCAATAAGCTTGATCTTCCTCAAAAATGGCAGAAATCTATCTAGAACAACTGCAGATCTGCCCTCATTCCTTCTGTCAGTGATAGCTTTCTCTCATTCTCTCTCCTTTTCAGATTTTTCTCTTATCGGCCGACATACTCACCACACACCTATATTTATAGGCATGGGTCAAGCTTGCTTTTCATCCTTAAACTTTCTCAAAATTACGACTTTGCCAGATTCTAGAGAATTCCTCCTTGTCCTTTCCTCATATTTATAATTTTGTCATTCTTTATAAAATCTTTTATTTTTACCAATTTACCCTTCCACTTTTAATATTTAATTTTACTCCCGATCCTTTCGAAATTCTATATAAATTTAATTTTATCATAAAACACCTAAAATTCCTTTTTATTAGTTTGTAGACAAAACCTTCTCATTCCGTACATGAATTTATTACAAACTCGGGAGAGGGCGTTACAAAAATCGTAAGTTTGAAATGCGATAGCGAAAACATCCGGGTCAAAGTTGGTCAAGTGGAGGATCCAACAGCAAGATACCAAAGATAGGCAAGGATGCCATCGCACCAGCTGGTAGTCACCGATAGAGTTATGGGGCTGGTTTCAGTCAAGGTTCGGTTAGATCCCCGATGGGTCCGTAAAGTACCAACATTAATAGAGGCAAACATCCCCATTGCTAGAAATACGGTAGACAAGATGAATGGAAATGCCATTTTGATACATCGGGTTTTAGTTGTTACCATTATAGGAAGACTGGACATTTTAAGAGAGAATGCCATGAGCTACTATTAGGTAGAAACAAGGAGTAGCAATCAACTTCTCGCGTGCAAAGTGGTTGAGGACAAGTTCAAGAGAAGAGAGGACCTTACGTGAAAGACACCACCATCCCGAGTCAGAGTAGTGGGACAGCAACTGAAAGAAATCTATTAAGAGGCCCGCAAAACAGACCAAGAGCTCAAGCGAAAATCTACGCTATGACCTAATAGGATGCGGAGACCACCTTTGATGTTGTTACAGGTATTTTAACCATCTTTGGTTGAGATGCCCATGTTTTAGTAGATCCTGGATCTACCCATTCTTTTGTTTCCAAGTCATTTGCTATGAATGCAGATAAGGAGTTGAAGCCTTTAGAATGTAGTATCGTGGTAGCTACTCCTATAAGGAAATCTTTATTAGTCGAGGGGGTGTATAAAGGTAGTAAAGTTATGGTGGGTGAACATGAATTTCATGTTGATTTAATCCTTAGAGATACATGATTTTGATGTTATCTTAGAAATGGATTGGCTTGCTATACATCGGCCACTGTTGACTATTTTTGGAAGGAAGTAAGACTTAAAAGAGAAGGAGAATTTGACTTTATTTTCAAAGGAGAACGAAGAATCCTCTCTTCTAGTATTATATCAGCCATTATAGCCAGACGACTTCTTAGGAAACAATGTATAGCTTATATGGCTTATGTGATTGATCTAATAGTGGGTGAAGCAAAGTTGGAAGATGTTTCTATGGTGAAGGAATTTTTAGATGTGTTTCCCAAAGATCTTCCTGGGTTGCCACCAGATAGAGAAATCAAGTTTGAGATAGAATTGCTTCTAGGTATAACTTCAATTTCTATTACTCCGTATCAGATGGCTCCAATAGAATTGAAAGAGTTGAAAGTGAAGCTAGAGGAATTATTCAATAAGGGTTTTATCAAACCTAATGTATCTCCATGGGAAGCCCCAGTTCTATTCGTTAAAAAGAAAGACGAGAGTTTGAGATTATGAATTGATAACCGGTAATTAAACAAGGTAACAGTACATAACAAGTATCCACTTCCACGTATTGATGATTTGCTTGATCAGCTCCAGGGTGCAAGGGTGTTTTCAAAGATAGATCTGCGTTCGGGCTATCACCAACTTAAAATCAGGGCTTGTGACGTGCCTAAGACTGTCTTCAGAACTCGACATGGGCATTACAAGTTCCTAGTTATGCCTTTTGAGTTGACTAATGTTCCAACTGCTTTTATGGACCTGATAAATAGAGTCTTCCACCCCTATTTAGATGGTGAGCTGGACGTGGTCGATGGCAATTCGTGACAGAGACTGTGAGAGAGAGAGAAAGAGAGAGAATGAGAATCCATTAATCAAACTTATCAAAACCAAATCCCAAAAAATATATATTTTTTATTTTCATAAATAAATTGGAGCAATGGGCCCAGAAAAAAATCAACTAAAAAAATATTAATGGAAATATGAAGAAACTTGGTTCTCCGTCGTTGGAAACCAGGGGTCATACAGATTTTTGTACTATTTATGAGACTCACGGGTGGATAGATTTTAACATGGAGGTAAAATCCAAACTACTATTAAAGGACAATTTGATATCTTCTAAGTTTTAATCATCTAGCTCCATTTTTCGATGAGCGTATTTACATAATTGATTCTTGTGGTCTAATCAACATATCTTGTAAGAAAATCTTGCTTATAGTTGGGCCAATTTGTCTGCTCAAATATTATTATCATTTTTTTCCCTATATGACACTAAATTAAACTATTATCAAAATCAGTTGAGATAGAATTTTAAAATATTATTTAGATATATAGTTTCAAAAAATCAAAGAGAACTATTCATATAAATAGTATAAAAATCTGTTGTTATGGGTAATATTTTCAAAAATAAGGAAGCTTGATATTATTTTCAATTTCGAAGTGTAAAGTAATAATAACCCAAGCAAAATTGATAGGTAGAGAATATACCAAGCATATTCTTAAGTTTACAACAACTTTAAACCCTAAACATTGGCCTAATACTAGACCAACTCTCAGTGGAAAGGAGGGGTGTGAGTTAGAAAGATGCTTCTCTTATTAACTTAGTGAAATTATATATTTAATTAAGAAAAGTAATTTTATGCTTTCTTGCACCCAGGCATTAAACAAGAATTGGAATATATTTGTTTGCTGCTCACTTTGCGTTCTATAGACCTTAATTGCTAAAGCTTTGAAAGAATAGATGAAGTTTTAAATTTAAATTGGAATATAATATTTAGATTTAATTTTTTACAAAAGTTAAGTCTTTAAAAGGAATTTTGACACATTAATATAATAGATAAATATTATTTATTTACTTTGGATTTTAGTGTTACATATACAAAATCACTATATACCATCCCCTTTAAAATTTTTATTTTATTTGAATGGGCAATTATCACTCCCTTGGATTTGAAAATAATATCAAATCACCACAAGTTTTGAAATTATTAACCAAAAAAATCCTAATCGTTAGTGGATTAGTTTTTTCCATTTAAAAGTCAACAGTTCTGTTAAACTCAAGGGTAGATGAGTAATTGCATTTATAAGAAGAATGAATTTCTACTATCAGTGTCTTTTAATTTTAAAAAGTTATGATGAACTAATCAAATTTATCCATTGTATTTTCTTTCCTAAAATAAATTCTCTCTTTTATTAAATTCAAATACAATAGATGAATTTAATTGGTTCATCGTAACTTTTTATAATTAGAAGACACTTATGGTAAAATTACTTTATATATATAATTAAAAAAATAACATGGATATAATTGATCAAAATTCAATATACTTCAAAAATTAGAACAAAATAACTTATAGCATATAACCAAAATATTACAAGATAGCCATAATTTTATTTTAATAAACACTTTCCAATAACAGCATTTCAAAGAAAGTAACACCAAACTTGTGTCATAATTATAGCCTTTGAATATTTTCAACTATATGTAGCTTTTTGAAAAGCAAAGCGATTGTATGTGATTGGAAGTCATGCAATCTCTCCAAAAGCAATTCATTAACTAAAATCAAGGCGTATAATGGTTGCCTCTAAAAAGCCACCAATGTGAAGCCTAGAATTTTCTCTATTTAGGAGAAATAAAATTTTTTTCGATAAATAGTATTTTCGAGTGAATACTGATTTTTAGATTCATAAAACCTAGAATTTTCTTTTCATAGGAGAAATAAAATTTTTTTTGGTGAATAGGATTTTCGTGTGAATAGTGTGATGGGACCTTTCCCGAATCCCTCCTCTGAATCCGAGAAAGACCTCGTAGCACTCCAACAGAACTTCAACGAACCTTAACTTTGGCCCGAAGAAATCCCGTCAGAGCACTGTGACTTACTTAAAACTTATTTTGAACTTATTTGTTTAGTGGCAAGGGTAAAATTTTTCGTTTTCCTAATAAAAATCCGGTAGCATACCGGCTATTTATTAAACTATGCTACCCTGCAATTTCAAAAGAAATTTAAAAGACTTCTATAACACACAAATCTCAACTACCAGAGACCTTCGGCTCACATCCCAAACTCATTTCTAGCACGGAAAACCCAATCTCAAAAACTGATGGAAAAACTATGATTTTCTTATCAAAACAGTTTTCTAAACATGCATCCAATAATTTATATTTATATTTACAATATACATCATACTTTACTACAAAATATGCACATGACCAAAAATTGAGCTATACAATAATATCCAAGTCGTCCGTCTGTCTCTCCGCACATCTATCTGTGCCTCGTTCACTGAACGACTCGCTCCTGCACCTGAGGGAATATTTTAAGAAACACATGGAAATCAAACGATGAGTATAACTTAGTGAGATAAATATTAAACAACTTCATAAACTAAAGTATTTTTCTGAAATACTTTTTAGCATTTCATAGAAAAACTATTTTTGAAACTCATTTCAAATTTCTTTCTAAAACTTTCTCATTTCTCACCTTGATGATAACCGAGGGAAACTACTCTTGACGTGGCAGCATCAAATCTCTAACTAGCCACTAGGAATTAAGGAATCTGCCATATGTAGTCGTCGATGCGTGAACTCTGGGCACGCATTATCCCTACGCAATCGATCTAAACTATATTACCCTATACGTGTAGAGGGTGACTCAATTGACTCTCACCTCTCAGGAGTCGTCCAGACTTCACTCTCAGTTAGTGACTCTCTCTCATCTACCATGCACGTATAAAGTACTCCACTAGGCCTTTAACTGGGATTAGGGTAAACCATAGGCGTAATAAAATACTTTTGTTCAATCTTTTTAAAATAAACTTATTCTCAAGGTAAACTGCCTAAAATCTTGAACTCTCATTTATTCTTAGTAGCAATACAAACTTAACTCAAAATTCATAAGATATTATTATAATATACAATTCAATTATATAATAAAATAAAGATATATAATCATAAAATGAAATGTAAATAACACTACACTCAAAAGGGTTGATTTTCTACTCACAACACGCCATCCGATTGAAAGTGAACCTCCTCCAAAATCCTCCGAAACTTTTCGCTTTCACCCTAAAACATCCAATACTCATTTAGAATCAATAAATTTACTAAAACTAAGCTATAAATAGCTTTTAACACAACTAACTCTATAAAAGCCTTTTTACGTCTAAACCTTCGTAACTAGGTTTTAACTTATTAGAGACTCTTGAATTCCGATTTCTTTACACAAGCCTTATTTATTATCATCTAAGGACACTCTAGAAGGCTTAAAATGGTTGCCGGAAGCCCGGAACATAAAATCACCATTTTTTGACCCCCTAAAACCGAGACTATGCTAGGGCCTATCCTAGCGATTTTCTTCTCTCCATTTTTACTCTAATAATCTCCATAACTCTCACTTAGGTCACCCATAAATCAGTTTCGAAAAATTCTAAATATCGATGGGTGAAATATATGAAAAACACCTATTTTTCAATATTTTTTATGCACATTTTTGCATCCTACATGCAAATGACTTCATTTCTTTCGTATCTAAGGTTCTTTTACTTAATTATGTCTGAATACATTCACTTCATGCATCGAAGAATGCACTTGTGATCACATCTTACCTTACGATCACATACCTACACTATTTTGGTCATAACTTCCTCAATTTTTATCGAAATCGTTCCCTTCCAATTTCTATGGTTTGCTATGACATTTAGGCATGTTTTAAGGTCTAAAAAAACCCCAAATAAACCCAACTAGTGTAGGTCTCTATAGCTCCTTCATCTAGCTTGAAATTTTCCACTTAACTCTACACTTTATAGTTTTCAATTCTATCATTTCTAATAGGTTTCTTAGCATCTAAATTACATGAATTAAGTCTCAATTGGATGAAAACAACATGGGTTACACAAATCCTAAACTTGGCCAAATTCATCATCACTAAAGAGTCATCACCATTCTTTGAATTTCAACACAACAATCACACCTACTACATCACTAATCAACCTAGATTGAACCCCTAACCTCAAATTTAACTTTTGAAGCAAGATTAAAATGAGTTTCTCACACAAGTAAGGTGAACTAACACAAGAAAACTCACCTATTTATGCTTTGCTTTTACTCTAATCTTGCTCCAATGATTTTGCTTGATGACTAGGTGAGGATTGATGGTGATTTGCTTGAAGAAAATGGCTTGGAATCCTTGGTTTCTCCATTTCTCTTGGCTGGTAGTCCCTCTCACTCTCTCTCGGTTTTTCACAGCAACAAAATGAATGATGAATTGTTATCCCATCAACTTTATATAGTGGTGCCACAATTTCATATTAGTCCCTCTTAAAAATTGTTAAAATGGCCCTTATACTTTACTTAATCTTGTCATAACTCTAAACTAAGTTGGTGATAGCCCGAACGCAGATCTATCTTTGAAAACACCCTTGCACCCTGGAGCTGATCGAGCAAATCATTAATACATGGAAGTGGATACTTGTTATGTACTGTTACCTTGATTAATTACCGGTTATCAATTCATAATCTCAAACTCTTGTCTTTCTTTTTAACGAATAGAACTGGGGCTTCCCATAGAGTTACATTAGGTTTGATAAAACCCTTATTAAATAATTCCTCTAGCTGCACTTTCAACTCTTTCATTTCTATTGGAGCCATCCGATACGGAGTAATAGAAATCGGAGTTATACCTAGAAGCAATTCTATCTCAAACTTGATTTCTCTATCAGGTGGCAACCCAGGAAGATCTTCGGAAAACATATCTAAAAATTCCTTCACCACAGAAACATCTTCCAACTTTGCTTCACCCACTGTTAGATCAATCACATAAGCCATATAAGCTATACATTGTTTCCTAAGAAGTCATCTGGCTATAATTGCTGATATAATACTAGAAGAGAGGATTCTTCGTTCTCCTTTGAAAATAAAGTCAAATTCTCCTTCTTTTTTAAGTCTTACTTCCTTCCAAAAATAGTCAACAGTGGCCGATATACAGCAGACCAATCCATTTTTAAGATAACATCAAAATCATGTATCTCTAAGGATTAAATCAACATGAAATTCATGTTTACCCATCATAACTTTACTACCTTTATACACAACCTCGACTAATAGAGATTTCCTCATAGGAGTAGCTACCACGATACTACATTCTAAAGGCTTCAACTCCTTATCTGCATTCATAGCAAACGACTTGGAAACAAAAGAATGGGTAGATCCAGGATCTACTAAAACATGGGCATCTCAATCAAAGATGGTTAAAATACCTGTAACAGCATTAGGGGTGGTCTCCACATCCAATTGGGTCATAGCGTAGATCTTCGCTTGAGCTTTAGGTCTGCTTAGTAGGCCTCTTAATAGATTTCTTTCAGTTGCTGTCCCACTAGTCTGACTCGGAATGGTGGTGTCTTTCACGTAAGGTCCTCTCTTCTCTTGAACTTGTCCTCAATCACTTTGCATGCGAGAAGTTGATTGCTACTCCTTGTTTCTGCCCAATAACAGCTCATGGCATTCTCTCTTAAAATTTCTAGTCTTCCCATAATGGTAACAACCAAAACTCGATGTACCCAAATGGCATTTCCATTCATCTTCTCTACCACATTTCTGGCAATGGGGATGTTTGCCTCTATTGATATTGGTACTTTGTGGACCCATCGGGGATCTAACCGAACCTTGACTGAAACCAACCTTTTAACTCTATCGGTGACTACCGGTTGGTAAGGTGGCATCCTTGCCCATCTTTGGTATCTTGCTATTGGATCCTCCACTTGACCAACTTTGACCCGGATGTTTTTGTTTTTGCACTTCAAACTTACGGTTTTTGTAACGCCCTCTCTCGAGTTTGTAATAAATTCATGTACGGAATGAGAAGGTTTTGTCTATAAAATAATAAAAAGGAATTTTAAGGTGTTTTATGATGAAATTAAATTTATATAGAATTTCCAAAAGGATCGGAAATAAAATTAAATATTAAAAGTGGAAGGGTAAATTGATAAAAATAAAAGATTTTATAAAAAATGGTAAAATTGTAAATATGAAGAAAGGATAAGGACATTGGGGAAAAGTGAAAAATTCTCTAGAATCTGACAAAGTCGTAATTTTGAGAAAGTTTAAGGATGAAAAGCGAACTTGACCCACGCCTATAAATATAGGTGTGCGGTGAGTATGTCAGCAGATAAGAGAAAAATCTGAAAAGCAGAGAGAATGAGAGAAAGTTGTCGCTGGCAGAAGGAATGAGAGCAGATCTACAGCTGTTCTAGGCAGATTTCTACCATTTTTTAGGAAGATCAAGCTGATTGGAAGGTGAGAAATCAAATCTGGTAAGATTTAAATGAAAAGAGCACGTTTTATGGTTTTATATTGGTAAGAAAGCTGTTGAGAACAGCTTCTTGTGTGCAAGTGATTAACGAAAAATTTTTATGTATAGATCTGGTGATTTGAAGCTGTAAGTGAGTGAGGAAATAAGGCAAAAGGCTGAGCAAGAGTTTGGTAAGTGAAATAACTGAGAAATGATATTAATTTGTGGTGGTTTATTTATGTTTTGGGATAGCTTAGTCTCTGTCACTGAACTTGATGAGGTCGCGATCTGAGAGTTAGGTGAAGAATTTATGATATGTTGATTAAGTGTATGTATGTAGAATGAGGTCGAGTTGTGATAATGACAGTATAAGTGTGTGATCTGGAAAATGAGGTGTTAGGAAATGAGTTAAGTTAGGGCAGTAGTGCGTGAGGTACGAGCTAGAGAGGGGCCCTTAGTGCATTTCAACTAGTCAAGATGGTCGACTGAGGAGCGAGCTGGGCTATACTTATTGCTCTCCATCTTGGTTGTTTGGACTAGTTGAAGTGCGAGTTCACAAGGTAGGAGCTGAGTGAGGTCGTAGCCCATCAAAGGTACCTGGCCAAGTTGGCCTAAGGTAATAGCTAGCAAAGGCGAGCTGAGAAGGGTGAGGAGCGACTTGAGCTAATGGGAGTTGGTAGCTCGCTGAGAGAGTGAGCTTAGCAAGCTCGCCAAGATGAATGCCTTTAGTTCGAACTGAGCTGTGAAAGGTAGAAGCTCGCTGAAGGGGCGAGCTGAGGTGTGAGCTTGTAGCTCGAGCTGGATTGGTAATGCTACAGTTCCCAACAGCTCATATGTATTTTGAAGATTAAAGAAAATAATTCAACTAGCTAAGTGAAGGTTTCATTTATGATAAAATAAAGGCAATCAGGCAAGCTGAGGAGGTTGCTGGAGCAGTGGTGCAAGTGAATAGAACAGCAAGCAATGAGTGTGAAAAAATTTTCTTTATGTTAAATATTTTTCAGATTTTTCTACAATTATTATATAAATTCTCATAAATTATTTTTAGTCCATCAATAGTTCATGTTTAGCATGAAAGATTAGTTTATTTGAAATATAGAAACAGTAGTAAAAAGGAAAAAAAAAAAAAGTAAAGATTTTCAAGGACTAGTGGAACGACCCAAGCTTATTGATAGACAGACCTTCTAGCATTAAACCCGACCTGTATATCCCACAGTATAGGGCAAGTGTTGGGAGGGTTAGTCCTGCTAACATTGGGGGGATAGAGTCTATCATGTCTGTTGAGTCGCTCTCTACACTCGTGGGGTATTGTCTCACTTACGGTGTGTGATGATAGTTCCGTCACGTAGTAGCGGGATGTCTTTATAGCTTTGTCACGGTGTGCGATGATAGCTATTTCGCCACGTGACCCCTATACTGAGTAGAACTGGTCTACCCGTTCATATGGTTACAGCTTTTCTTGGGTTCCCCATTAGTACAGATTTTCGAAAGAGAGAAGCATACTTTGAATAGCAAATTTCGGAAAGAAAATATTTTTTAAAGATAACTTATAAAACCCAAGTTTTTAGAAAATAAATCGTTTAAAAAAAAATTATTTTTGAAAATGTTTTTTGGGAGATATGTTTAGAAAAAGGATTTAATTAAATAGAACTTTCGCACTCACTAGGCTTTATAGCTTATAACCGTTTTGGTTTTATGTTACAAAAATCTCTCAGGTACAGGAACAAAGAATCAGGGCACTAGTCTGCCATGATTAGACTAGGTGGGTTAGATAACAGATGACACTGTAAAGTTTCTTTTGTAAACATTATGTTTTACATAATTATTATTAATTATGTATTCGTGCATACTTTAGATTCAAATATACTTTGTAGAATTTTTATGTAAACATGATGACATGTCTATTTTAGATCTTTGCTTATTTATGATAATGCTTTTTGATTTGATTTACTTGGAATTTGAAATGAGATTTTAGAATGCATGAATTTTCATGTTTAGCAAAGTATTTTATAGTTATGGGTTCGCTCCACGATGTCTTTTAGGATCCTTTTAGTGGGACTTCGGAAGGGTCTTGTGGGGTGCTCGACATGACCACTGGGTTCATTAGAGCGAATCCAGATCGGGTCCTATCAGTTTTCCTCTAGCGTTCTTTCCACTCGTAAAGCAGCCTTTACTAGTTTCCCATAATTGGTGTGATTAGCCGGAGAAACATAGGCTTTAATTTCATACTGGAGGCCATCTTCAAATTTTCTATATCTGTCTTCTTCATCTTCCACTACTTTTGGTACAACCCTAGAAAGTTTAGTAAATTTCTTCTCATAGGCCTCAACCGATAAGGAACCCTATACCACTTGAAAAATTCGCTTCCTTTCACATTTTGGTAAAATTTTGGGTAGAAATAAGCAATGAATCGCTTATTGAATTCACCCCATGACATCTCCTTGGTATGCTGGCATCGGGTCGATTCCCACCAACCATAAGCTCTGTCATTTAATAAAAACGTAGCAAAAGTAAGTTTTTGAGTTTTCGAGTGTCCCATAACTTTGAACATACATTTCACTTCATTCAAGCATGATATAGCACTATCTGGATCACCAGAGCCATCAAAAGAGGTAGCTCCGAGATCTCGTGCATGCTTTATAATGATCCCTGGAACCCATGGTCGCTGTACTAAGGTGGTCAAAATTTGAGCTAATCTATCCATGGGTTCCTTTTTAGGTTCTGATTCTGGAGGGGACGACATTAGAGGATCAGAATGGGATTCTGCTCCCCTCTCGCTTATTGACTCATTACTCCATTCAGGTGCTATATTTCTTTTCGAGTTCACTATCGTCTTTACTTACAAGGTGACCCACTCGATGTATGATATTGTAGTAAAACGAAATTAGCGATTGATGCATGAATCTATATGCAAACAACTATGCAATTATTTAAAAATTATGACCAAATCGAGCGTTGATACCAAATTGTCAAGACTCTTCCAGATCCGTATCTTGAATTCGAGAAGATCTTGAGGTATTAAAAAATTTTCACATTTCTAAACTTTCTCAACCAAAAATCATTTAGGAAAATCAGTAAAGAATAGGGTGGTTTAACAAAATTTTGGCAACATAAAAGCTATTTATTAAACTATTCCACCCTATAATAAAGAAAATATACACTTCTAAAATTGATTTCCATCCTTAACTACTTAGGACCTCCAGTCCCTATTTTCAATTCCCATTCCAACAAAAGGTCCAATCTCTTAAACATAAGTAAATTAAAATGTTCACATTACCAAAGATAGATGTTTACACAACTAACAAAAATTTTCAAACTTTATAATGTTGATGCATATATGTAGATGCAAAACATATATATCAATGTGTATTATGAAATGTTTAAGACGCACAAAAATATCAAGATATAGTTTTCACGCATCGCTTGCTTGAGTGGCCCACCTTCACTTGCTTGTATGCCTCTTCTATGACTTGATGGATCCCTAGAAAATGATTTTAATTTTAAAAGGGTGAGTACTAATACCCAATGAGTGGATAAAATTTTTGAAAACCAATGAAATCCTTTATGACTAGAATTAATGTAATATTCATATAAGAATGTAAAATATAAATAATTCATATTCCAAAATAATATTCATATAAGAATGTAAAATATAAATAATTCATATTCCAAAATAATTAAACTTCTTGCTAAAGCTTTATCTATAAACTTTGTATTATAACAACCAATTGCAATTACATGGATGATCTTAAATAAAATTTATTTTTTGAATTCTACACCAAACTAGTACCCGAGGAATTCTATCATGCATGGTGGGGATATTTAGGACACACAGAGAGCGGAGATAACTTCTAGGGGAGGGGTAAATCTGGTCTTATGTGGTGGAATTTACTCATCACACACTCAGAGCGAGGATTCTACTATCCACATGCTAGGTGACTCAATGACTCTGACTTTCTCTCAATCTCCATGACTCAACTTTTTGACTTCTGCCAAACATGTGTTAGGCTATTCTGATTCTAGGTCTTACTCACGTGATGATGCCCATTCTGATCGTTAAAAGGGAGGGTACACTTTGTTGTTCTAAAAACATTTCTATTTCTTTTCTTTCTTCAATTCTTTTCTCAAACATTTGTACAAGTAAAAATTCAAATATTTCTTTGTAACACTTTCCATAATAAATAATTCTAGTTTTGAACCAATTCTCGTCCATGTGAATACATTTATATATATAACCAAAATTCATGGTTCTTCATGCATTTTATAAAACATATTGCAACCTTTCATAGATCAAAATAAATTCACAAAACATATGAAATAGCTTGCTTTATCAATTCATAAAATTCATTCTAGAATCAACACTCAATATAATTTCACAAATTAACCAACATAATTTAGAAAAGCCAAAATGGCTTGCTTTCTAGTTTCATTGAATGATCAAAATGACAGGATTTTAGTTTTTACCAAACCTTTAAAATCACAAACATAATGTTAATTTCATCGATAACAAAATATGCTTTATGGTTTCATGGTAAATTCCACACTTCATATGCCATAAATCATGTCTTAAAATTTAGGAAATACAATCTAGGATTTGTAATTACTAAACACACTTTAAAGATTCCAAAACAATATTCTAAAATTTGTTTCTTATACAACACTCATACTAATAATAATCCATCTTTCTCTATTCATAAGACATGCATCAAATTAATTCTTAAAACATACTTAAAAATACTAAGATATACTTCAAAATTCTCATATCACAACACATATTTAAGTTTCAAAAATAAATAAAAGTTGAAATATAGTAAAAGTGCTTCCAAAAATCAAGTTAAGGAAAAACAATCCCTCACTAGTTCACTTCCAAACCTTATGGAAGTCCACTTGCGCTTACCTTTTTCTTGTGCCCTTTTTTCACCTAAAATAATGCCAAAACTTTTTTAGGGTTTATAAGAACTAAACCAAGAAAATTGAATCTAAATTGAAACTAATCTCACACCAAAATTCCTTGTCCAAATTTCCTTGATCTTCTTCTTTTTTTTTGTTCTCCTTCTTTCTTTCTTCTTCCTTCCTTTTGTTTTTTTTTTTCTTCTTTAGACAGGGTGCTTGACGGGCCCCTCTTCCTTATACACTAGGTAACCCATCTGGCAACCCCACAATGGCCTTCTAATTAGGATCTTCTCCGACTGAAAGGTTCCCGTAAAACTAAACATTTGTCTTTTGACTAAAAACTTTTTTAAAACTCTTAGGATTTCTTTTCAAACAGAAATAGATGGAAACTTTTTCTTTTTAAAAGGGGATTTGAAAAGCCGATTTATAAAAATTCCGACAACACAATGATTGTTTTTCTAAAAAATCCATCCTATAAAAACATGATAGAAAATCTATGCACTTCAAAAATTAGTCATTCTCAACTCTTAGACCTTTGGCCCTCTTTTAGTTTCACAATCAATCCACAAGTATGATTCTAATTTATAAACCATTCAAAAATCATCAACTTTACGTAAAACTTTAAGCATGCAAAATTTTAAAACATAATACGAAAACATAAGTGTATAAATATGCTCCAAAATAGTATTTACAAAACGTGCAATAAATCTTAAATAGTTAGGCATATACATGGTAACTCAAAATGAATCAGTGTAGTAATGTCGCGTCTTTAGCCAACCTATACGTTCGACAAAGCTCTTTCTGATTTCTGACTCGCACTTGCACCTGGGGAGGATTTTTATTAAAAACAAGAAAAGAGTTATGAGTATTAACTCAGTGAATGAGTAATCTTTTTAAACTACGATATTTGTTTTAAAAATGTATATCCTCCCAAAATAGTTTGAAAAATAGATAGTTTATTTCTAACCGTTGAAAACTATAAAACTATCATAATGCATATAAATACTTTTGTTCAAAATCGAGAAATAACTTTCATAAAACATAATTTTCTTTTTTCTTTTTTTCTAAATCTCACGTCTAATGACGTGCTTTTCTTCTTTTAGCTTGACTTATAAGGCAACCCAGGGAAACTTGTCCTTATGTGATGATACCCGTACGCAACAGTATCAGAACTTGTACATGCCATTAGAACTAAGGAATACTAACTACATAGTTGCAGATGCGAGACCTCAGGGATCGTGATTCTTCCCAACATCAGGCAGATCTACACTACCGTATACGTGTAGAGGGCGACACACTGACTCAAACCCCTTAAGTTAGTGATTCACCCAACCACTCAGTCATACACGCACACGGTACTTCGGCCAATATAACTGGGCATTAGGGTAAACCAAAAGCATTTAAAAATACTTTTCAATATACTTAAAACTTTCTTTTCTCTTTTAACTTGAAAGCATATTGATTTAGCATGCCTCATTTGTGCAAATATTTAACATAAACTTACTAATTTGCTTTACTTTTAAAATAAATACATTTATAAGATAATTTTAAGGAACTATATATGCATTATATGAAAAACGATAACATTCTAAAAACTTGCTCGATAAAACATAATAAATCACATACTAAAATAAGTATTTGCAAACATGAATAATAATAAAGTTTGTAAAAAAATTGGGTAAATAGTCACAATCACTACTTGCTTCCCACTTTAATAAACCACTCATTTCCATCCTCCTTCAGCTCATCACTTAACCTACATTTAATTCAAGTGTAATTCTCGTTTATAACTTACACACGAAATCAACGCATAAACTTCTAACCACGCAAGGATATCGAATTATCCTTTTTCAAGTTATACTAACTTCAATTATTCGTACACAATATCCATTTGGATTTCTTAACATTTAAGTACTTAAATCACTTCGATTTAAGCTTAGATTTCATACTAACACATCAAACAAAAAATTAAAGTCATTTTGGCCGAACTTACCTTTACACCATCCATTTTATTCAAATTTTCGTACCACAATTACACTCAAACATAAACAATACGGTGTAAATTCTAATCAAATGCATAAAACGTCACAATCTCGCAATTATGAAAAGTTTAGCCGCAAAATGACTATTTAACATTTCAATAGGTTTTCTTTAATTTTTATGCTAATTCCATCATCCAAATAACTTATAAAATCATACAATTCATTCAAAAATAATTATCCTTCATTCTAGACTTCTTAGGGTTGAACCTAGCATGATAATCATGTCATGATTTTGCTTCTTACTTTAATACCAAATTTCAACATTTTATCTCATTCTTATATATGGAAATCACTCAAATAAATCAAACTCAAAATAAACCATAGAACCCTTGCTTTTGCTGAAACCTTCATGCATCACTACATCAATATTCTTTTAAGTTCAACCATTAAATCCCATCATTATCTTATTATCTTTCATGGCAAAATAATCAAATTTACATTGAGCCACTAATACCATCCTTGGCCGAACCAAAACAAACATATAACACCAAAATTTTCATCAAATTTCACACCAAATTCTCATGCAACTTAACCTCCACGCCAATAAGGTCTCAAATCCTAAAACCCAAATATAATATCGCAATAATCCATCCATTTTCACAATAAAATCATGGAAACTTAGAGCTTACTTCTTAAAATCAACTTAGAAGGGATGAACCTAGCTCCTAGACTTGCATTGACCCCTTGCATGTGATGAAGATACTCAAAAATCACCTCAAATGTTCAAGGATTACAAGCTCTCTTGGTGTTTCTCTCTTGGTAGTTCACTTCTCTTCTTGTGACTGAACACCTTCAAGTAAACCAACATCATCTTTCCTTCAAATCCTACATCAAACAAACATGTAACACAACATCTACCATTTTGAGGTCTTAAATTCAAACCCCAACACAAAATCACAAAGCAACTATATATCCAACATTTCCATAAACCATTTCATGAAAAACTAGTTTTTTACCTCTTCAATTCAATTTACAAGGGATGGTTTCCATTCCTAAGCTTGAGTAGTACCTTTGCATGAGTTGAAATCACTTAAAAACAACTTCAAACTCACCCAAGCCGACAGCTATCTTCCTTGTTCTTCTCTAGACCAAAACACCCTTTAGATGACCAAAAACTTCTCTCCCTCTCAATTTTCTCTTGTTTGTTTTTATTTGACCAATTGCATCTCTTTTCTTACATTTAATTCTTATTTCACTTATATATATATGTATATATATGTCTCTCTCACATATGTCTTACACTTGGCACAACCTCTCTTTAGATGAAAAGAAGTAAATTTTAAGCGTCAGCCACAAAATGATGAAAAGAAGGGTAAATATACTATTTACAATTAGAAAAATCTTGATTAGCCAACATAAGAGAGAGTACAGTGGCATATAGTGGAGCTCTAAGGCTTAGAAGTGAGTTTTTGCTTTGGTTTGGTTGCAAATAGGCTTTTGAAAGATTTTAAATGCTTTCATAAAAGTGACCAAGGGAACCCTTGATGCTTTTCTCTTTCAAGAGCTTAGCAACAGTTGCAATAAGCAAAGAACCAAGGTATAAGAGAAAATCTGTGAAGTCTTTACCTGCTTTTGGAAAACGGGCTTTTTCAGCTTTTTGGTCCATGAAAAGTTTCAATTTAATTATAAAAATGCCATGTATATTCTCACAATGAATGAAGGGTTGTCAAATGACTTGTATATATAGGTGGTTTCATAAGAAGAGAAAAGGTTGGCAACAAAGAATAAAGATTTGTTGATTCCTTACGAGTCATGAACATGGTGGTCATTATTTCTATCTTCAAAGCTTCTCTATTTTTGTGGCTTTTTAGAGGTAACCATTATAAACCTTGAACTTAGTTAATGAATTGCTTTTGGGGAGACTGCATGACTTCTAATCACATCCTATCTATTTGCTTTTCGAAAAACTACATACAGTTGAAAATATTTAAACGATATAATGATGACACAAAAGTTTCTTGTTGTTTTCTCTGAAATGCTATTATGTGAATGTGTTTATTAAAATAAAATTATGGCTATGTTCTAATATTCTAGTTATATGTTATAAGTTATTTTTTTCTAATTTTTGGAGTATATTGAATTTTGATCAATTATTTCCATATTATTTTTTCAATTATATATATAAATTAATTCTACCATCAGTGCCTTCTAATTATAAAAAATTAGGATGAACCAATAAAATTAATCTATTGCATTTAAATTTAATAAGAGAGAGAATTTGTTTGAAGATAGAGAATACAATTGATAAATTTGATTGGTTTGTCCTAACTTTAAAAAGTTAAGAGGTGTTGATAGTAGAAACTCATTCTTCTTATCATTTACCCTTGAGTTTAATAGAACTGTTGGCTTTTAGATGGAAAAAAAACTAATCCACTAATGGTTGGGATTTTTTGGATAATAATTTCAAAACTTGTAGTAATTTGATATTATTTTCAAATCCAGGGGAATGATAATAGCCCATTTAAATAAAATAAAAATTTTAAGGGGATGGTATATACTGATTTTGTATATGCAACACTAAAATCCAAAGTAAATAAATAATACTTATCTATTGTTTTAAAGTGTCAAAATTCCATTTAAAGACTTAAGTTTTGTAAAGAATTAAATTTAACTATCATATTCCAATTAAAATTTAAAACTTTGCCTATTCTTTCAAAGCTTTAGCAAATAAAGTATATAGAATGTAAAGTGAGTGGCAGACAAATAAATTTTAAATCGGAATCCTTTCTCGAATCCCTTCTCTAGACCCGAGAAAGACCACGTAGCACCTCGAAGGAATTCCCACAAACCCTATACTCAGTCCGGAGGAACCTCGTCGGCTGGACGACTAGCTCCTACTCTTGTGAGAGAATTTTTAATAAAAATATTTGAAGAAAAATATGAGTATAACTCAGTAAGTGATATAATTTATATAAACTAAAACTCATTTCTATATAAAATATTCTCCCAAAACAGTTTTTAAAAACTAAAATACTTTTTAAAATCCTTTTCTAAAACACTTTCCGAAATCTTTTCTTAAAATTTTTCTAATACTCGCCTAAATGGTAACCCAGGGAATATCTACTCTTGACGTGGTAGCATATAAAATCTAGCTAACCACTAGGAGTGGGAATCTACAATGTGTAGTCGCCGAAAGCGGGCCCACGCTGCGGACTGACTACACTACCCTATACGTGTATACGGATCACTCATACCTCGCTCACATCAGAGTCGACTAGACTCAAATCTCACTGACTGACTTCCTCTCATTTACCGTATCATGCATAGGGCATTCGGCCGGGTACTAAACTGGGGCTAGGGTAAACCATAGGCTATTGATATTTCTTTTTCTTAATATACTAAAATATTCTAAATCTTAAGACAGTAAGTCTAAAATCTTTAATTCTAGCAGATTCTCATATACATAAATAATAAACTAAAATCCTTATGCTATAATTATAATATAAATTCAATTAATAAATGAATAATTGTTTATAATAAATTCTTTTAACTTTACAATAAACTTTAAGAAAATATAAATTTTAATAACTCATAGTTTCACTCACAACACGTCCTCGGATAGAATCCGATCCTCCTCCGTATACCTTTGGAACTCTCCGTTTTTACCCTAAAACATCAAATATCTATTTAGGGTCACTTAACTCATTCAAATAACATTCAAAATCAATAAAAATCTCATTTATCTTTATTAATACCGTTTAACATCTAAACTTT
The DNA here is from genome assembly GCA_019925255.1 of Litchi chinensis. Lineage (NCBI taxonomy): Eukaryota > Viridiplantae > Streptophyta > Magnoliopsida > Sapindales > Sapindaceae > Litchi > Litchi chinensis. The sequence continues at coordinate 28,157,176 of CM034463.1, read as the reverse complement.
CGGATCTCAATTTTTATTCAATTGGGGTTTTCGAAATCCATTTTCTCTACATGAATCCTACTTATTCTTTCCTAGAATATCTCAGTATACTCAATTTCATCGTTAGAAACTCTAAGCAAAATTTGTTCGATTTCGCTTACTAGAAAAATTATTTTTTGTTTCGAACGTTTAACAACTTCAACAATCAATCCTCTAGTGTTCTAACACCAAACCATGATTAAATAAACGGTTTTGAATGTTAAACGAATGCATTTTGAAGGGTTTCGGAAAACGCCCTTCAACTCATCCGTTTGGCTCTGAAATCGATCCTAAACTTTTTGTTTTCGAAATCTAATTTTATAAGATTATTTTCTAACTTCTAAAACATCCATCTAATGTCTTAGAATCGAAAACAAAATCGGATGTCACCAAATACCCATTTTGGCCATGACTTTCTCTCTCTCTCTCTCACCTATTTTTCTTCCATCAAATCACTCACAAATTATACCAAAATCATCCTCACACCTCCCTCTCATCAACTCTAAGCTCAAATTTGAAAAAGAAACAAAAGAGAGAATGAGTTTCATATAAATCTTCAATTTTTAAACTCAAATAACTCACTAAATAGGCGATCTTTTCGTTTTAAATTTGTTGGGCTAGCTAGAAGAGATGACAAGGAACAACTTTCATGAAGAAACCACAGTGAAAATCGGACCGGATCCTTTTCTTTTCCCTTTCCCTCTCAGCGTCGCTCTCGGCTCACCCGATTCTCTCTCTTTCTTTCTTCTTTTCACGATCACAAATGTCTCAAATGAGACAAAAACTCTTATATATATCTTAATGCTCAATTACAAAAGAATCCCTTAAGAAAATTTCATTTAATCACCTCAAACTTTTAATAATCTTACTAGTGCCCAAAAATATATAATTATTGATTCTATTGGTCCACTTGGTATATTCTAATCCATTTATCTCTTCAACCATTCACTTGATGACATATGACACATCCATAGCTATTACTTTTCAAAGTCACTTATCTCTTTTCTTATTGGTTGAATTAAAATATATTTTACTTTATTTCGTGAGCTCACCTCGCTTGATTAACACATAAATCAATTCTAATCACTTTGTAATCGTACCAGGGTCAACCAAACGACATCCGACTGGCGATACGAAAATATAATAAACCTCAAATAATACTACTGGAGGCATATGATTCGACCGTAACTCAATTCAAAGATTTCTAATACCATTAAATAATAAATCTGGGTGAGGGCTTACAATTCCTCGTCTCCTTAAAATAAATTTCATCCTCGAAATTTAAATAACATACTTGAATAAAAAAGATAAGGGTATTGCCTCCTCATCTGCTCCTCAAGCTCCCATGTCGCCTCATCCACTAAGTGATTCCTCCACAAGACCTTTACCAATGGAATAGTCTTGTTGCGAAGAACCTGATCCCTCCTGTCTAAGATTTGAACTGGACTCTCTTCATAGGTTAGGTTCTCTCTCAATTCCACTGGCTGCTCTGACAACACATGTGAAGGATCTAGCATATACTTGCGAAGCATCGAGACATGTAATATGTTGTGAATCCTGGATAACTCTGATGGCAACTCCGGACGACAAGCCACGTTTCCAACTCTATCGATCACCTTATAGGGACCAATATATCGTGAACTGAGCTTCCCACGTCTGCCAAATCTGATGATCCCTTTCCATGGTGATATCTTCAGAAATACCTTATCCCCTACCTGGAACTCCAAGTCTCTTCTTCTATTGTTTGCATAGCTTTTTTGACGATCCTAAGCGATCTTCAATCTGTCTCGAATAATCCTGATTTTATCTGTAGTCATCTGAACAAGCTCGAACCCTAATAATCTCCTTTCACCCACTTCTTCCCAACTTAATGGTGTCCTGTACCGTCTCCCATATAAAGCCTCATACGGTGTCATGCCGATACTAGCCTGATAACTGTTATTGTAGGCGAACTTGATCAGTAGAATATGAGTATCCTAACTTGTAAACCCCTAGTCTCGATCTATAACCTCTTAGTGTTAAAAAATGGATTAGAGAGGTAAAATAAATCTCTACATTAGATTAATTTAATTTCATGGCGTTAGAGATTTATCAACTTAAGATTGACGACGAAATTCGTCAATTATAGAAGTTAAGTAACATTACACTAGAATCAAGTTAGTATTAAGCTAAATCGATTCTTCGATTTGGTGAACGCCATTCTAGAGTTTCACAACAACCAAATTAGCAAGAAAAAGATTAATAAAGAGTAAAATAACTCATCCGCAAAGAAGAGACAAATTAAAGAAAAATAAAATTTTGAGTGCACGATTAAGAAAATTTTTACATTAGTTGTTCGTAAGTAATGGACAACTATTAAGCGATTAAATAAGAGATTGATGATAATCAAAATAAATCAAGGGACAAGCTTGATATTCCATAGAACATTAATAAGATATATAAACAAGACACTTAGAAGCCAAGTGGACAAGTGAAGAGTGCAAAGCTACCATAAAAATCAAAAACAAAAGTGATTCCCGTATAGAGTAGAGGAGGAGAGAAAATGATGGTCAAACAAATTAAAAATGAGACTTAAGTGCCATTTTTATGAAGGTTAATTATATATATTGAACATTTAGCAAGATTTCAACAAGAAAAGATGAAAATAGGTGAGAAACAAAGAAGAAAACAGCAGCAAATACAATTAGGCGAAAAACAACTCAAGGAAGGACAGCTGTGAGAAGTAGAAAGAAATGGAGGGGTTTGGCATGAAATTAAAAAGAATTGGGGCATGATGTAATTATAAGAAATGTCATTAGTATATAAGTAACCCTTGCTGAAAATTTTTCCAGCAAACACCACTCATTCAGTCGTGAGAAAGAGAGCATAACAGAAGCAAAACAAGAGCTGGCCGTGAAAACCAAAAGCAGAGGTGCTGGACGGCAGCAAGGGAAAAGTGGAAGGAGAAGAGCTCATCCAGCCCTTCTGAACCTCTAACGTCTCTCTTTAAACCCTCTTCTAAGTCCTCTCACTCCTCTAAACCAAGTACCAAGTAAGATATCATATGATCTTCTCCTTATTTTGTTAAAAAGTGCAGTAGAGCTGCTAGAAATTTTCTGTGCAGAATTTTTTTTAGTTATGTTGGTATTCTACACTTCAATTAAGTGTGGAACCCTAATTAGATGATGATGAACTTTAAATAATATGTTTTTGGGTGTAAATGGTAGCTTAGGGTTTTATTTATGGCTGCCACATATTTGATTTAAGTGGAAACAAAATCAACTCTCACACACACACCAACTAGTTGATGAAAGTTTTGAGTGAATTGTTAGTATTCAAATGAACAAGTAATGTTTATGTGTGTGTTATGACTATATTAGACAGTAAATAAGCTCTGAAATTTAGAGGTTTTGAACCCAAGTTTGAGCATAAAAATGATTAGAAAAGCATAGGAAAGTATATAGGAATGATAGAAGCTCAATAGAATTAGTTTTAACAATTCTGTCAATCCCGAGCTGAATTTTGAGCTAGAGGAGACCTGACCATATTTGGTTTATTTGGGGGTGTTCTACACCTCAAATGATGCCTAGGAACCATAGAAAACCATAGGTTTTGGAACGGATCGAATCCGATAAAAATTGTGCAAGTTATGCATAAAATAGTGTCGTTAGAGCTCTGAGAAGTGAAACAGCTAGCTTAATGTAATTTTTATGGCATGAAATGAGTTTAGTTAGTCATTATAAGTTAAATGAAGCTTAGTTGTGGAAGAAAACTAGCGTCGCTAACCCGAAACCAAGAGTTTGCAAAACGTGCACCAAAACGTAGCCAAAAGTGTCCAAAACGGATGTTTTCATTATATTTGACTTAGCAAATGATAATATTTTTCAATGAAATTTGACGTGTGACTAGAATGTGATATAAGTGAGCCGTAGGAAAAAGAACAAAGGAAAACGGAGCCCCGATCAGCAGGTTATCGTCTGTTCTGTCAAGGGCTGTCCATTTTAAATAAAATTATGATTTTTCGTTTTAAGCCTCCGACAAGTAAACGGACTGTGTGGGGATATCCCTAGGGGTCCAAAACTAAAATTTTTTCACAAAAATCGGGATTTGAGAGTCTCGGTTGAATTAGAAACGAGTTAGGAGCTATATAGAGAGAATTGGGCATAGTTGGGAATTCCTAGCATATAGTTGAGAAATGGAGGTTTTTGTTAATAGTAATGAAGAGAAAATGTTGTGTAGGTGACGAGCACGTGAGCGGCGTCCAGGAGCCTCATCGAGACGCTTGACGCGGAGCGACACGACTTTGAGGTAAGTAGTTCGCCACTTAATAGTTTGGTAAATTGTTATACCAATTCTTGAATATGTTAAAAGAATGTAGTAGTTAAGGAATGAATGAAATGATATTTAATGATGTAGTTAAAGTTTAAGCGTATGGATTCTTATGGAATCCATATGTTACTAGAAAGTGATAACGAATTGCATGTAAAGAAAATGAAATAAGAAAATTTTCAGGATTTTCAAATTAGTGTCATTTGTGCTTTTGCACTTAAAAGAAATTTATTATGAAAACCCATGTGTATACCTTATAAGTTAATGAGATTTAGCGTTACATGACGACGCAGAGAATTCCGTCTGTAATCACTCAGTTTATAGAAAAGTAGAGCGCTACGTTGCGATACAGACAATTCCGCACGTAGTTGGTTAGTTGACAGTTAGCGCTACGAAGCGATGCAGTAAATTCCGCTTGTAGTTGTCTAGAGATTTAGCACTACATTTGCGATGCAGAGAATTCCGTATTGTAGTTGCTCAGTGAATAGATTTAGTGTCCTACGTACGATGCAGTAAATTCCGTAACGTAATGGTCGAGACACTTTAGTAGCTTCACGATTGACGTTAGTTATAATCGCCCGTGATGGTTAGAATGAGTCAAGGATACACATGGAAGAATTTAAAGAAATTGTAAAACTTGAATTAATACGAATTATTATGTTAGTGTATGTGATATTGTATATCCTTGTTGCACTAACCCCTTATTTATTTTGTAGCTCATTTGTTTTATTGCGTGTCGCCGTCGGACGAGATCGCGGTCTTTTGTTTGCTTATACATTGATAGGTGGGCAATCGCGTAAAACGCTTAGAAACATTTTGTATATGTATTTAATCGTGTATATTTTGAATTTGAATGATGTTGGGACTGTAAAATGTAAATATAATCATGCATTCTATATATATGATTCATATATGTATACCTTGCATTAAAGTTTGTTGTTTATGCTTATGAAATTGTAATGAATGATGTATGATTGAGAATTAATGAAGTTGGGAGGTGTTCAGAAATAGTCGAAGTGTTGTTTTCCTTATAGGTAAATTTTGGTTTATAAAAAACGCAGCCGTTATGCTACCAAAATTTTTATAAAATGAATTTGAAATAGAATAAAAAAAAATGTTTAACACTCCCAACCAGTTACAATAAAAATTTAAGTCGCTAAGTTTTAACGAGTAAACCGGAGAAGAAAGTTAGGGTTCGCTTCCCGGATGTCTTTGATCCGACGAGTCGGTTTCAAGGAATCCGTTGAAGTGCCTAGCAGGATCCTCCAGACGAGAGCTTAGATAAGGTCTGGGAAGGGTCCTGTCATAACTCCCACCAAACTCCACCACACATAATTTCAGCATATCCTCTAAAGTTTGGATAATGCGCTCGACTGTCCGTCTATCTGTACATGGAATGCTGTACTGAAATGTAATCGAGTGCCTCAGGCTCTCTGTAAACTAGGCCAAAATCGAGATGTAAATCTAGGATCCTTGTCAGAAACAATAAAAACTGGAGCTCCATGAATCCTGATAATCTCATCAACATATAATCTGGCTAGTCTATCTAGGGAATAAGTATTGTGGATGGGTAGAAAATAAGCTGACTTCGTAAGACGATCAACTATCACCCATATACCATCACACCCATTCCGACTACGTAGAAAACCAAACACAAAATCCATCATAATGTGCTCCCATTTCCACTCTTGAATGGAGAGTGGCTGAGCTAATCCTGTAAGTCTCTGATGCTCTACTTTAACCTGCTGACAAATCAAACATCTAGATACGTACTCAGCTATCTCCATCTTCATACCTTTCCACTAGAAATGCTCTTTCAAGGTATGGTACATCTTCGTACTACCAGGATGCATCGCATAAGCTGAGGAATGGACCTCATCCAATATCTCTCTTTTAAGATCCACTAGGTCTGGAACACATAATCTCTGTCCCATCATCAGTGTATCGTCCTCTCATACTGACAAATCTTAGCCTCTGCCCAACTCAACTCTCTGTCTAATCGCGACTAACTGAGGATCTTGTCCCTGAAGCTCTCGAACTCGATCTGAGAGTACTGATCTAGCATGAAATATGGCTAGCAGTGCACCTGAATCCGAAGTCATCAACTGAACCCCTAAAGATCTCATCTCCCTCAACAACGGATAGTACTCTGCTCTCAAATGTGCCACTGAGCTACTAGGCTGTCTACTCAGGGCATCAATCACTACATTGGCTTTTCTTGGGTGGTAATCTATAGAGCAATTGTAGTCTTTAATCAGTTCCAACCGTTTTCTCTACCTCATATTCAATTCTTTCTGCGTGAGTAAATACTAAAGGCTCTTGTGGTCTGTGAAAATCTGGCAAGAAACCCCATACAAGTAGTGTCTCTTGATCCTTAGTGCGAACACCACTGCTGCTAACTCCAAATCATGAGTTGGATAATTCTGCTCGTGCTTCTTCAATTGTTGGGATGTGTACGCTATTACTTTTCCATTCTGTATCAAAACACACCCCAAGCCTTGTCTGGATGCATCACTGTATACCACAAATCCCTCTATCCCAGAAGGAAGTGTAAGAATGGGAGCTGTGGTCAACCGAGCGTTCAATTCATCAAAACTTTGCTGACACGCCTCTGACCACTCAAATTTAACATCATTTCTTGTGAGTTTCGTCAAAGGAATGACTATCTTAGAGAATCTCTCTACGAATTTCCTGTAATACCCTGCCAATCCTAAGAAACTCTTGACCTCTGTAATTGTAGATGACTGCTTCCACTGTGAAATAGCTTCAACTTTTTGGGGGTCGACATTGATCCTATCTGTGAATACCACATGCCCAAGAAAAGAGACCCTGTCCAACCAAAACCGACACTTACTGAACTTAGTGTATTGTTGGCGATCCCTCAAGGTTTGCAGAACTACTCTCAAGTGCTCAACATGTGCCTCCCTACTGCCCGAATGCACTAGAATATCATCAATGAACACTATTACAAACTTATTAAGAAAATCATGAAACACCTCATTCATCAAGTCCATAAATACTACGGGTGCATTGGTAAGCCCGAAAGGCATAACCAAAAACTCATAGTGTCCATATCGCGTCTTGAAGGCAGTCTTGGGAACATCTTCTACCTTAATCTTCAACTGATGGTATCCAGATCTCAGATCAATCTTCGAAAACACACTAGCCCCCTGAAGTTGATCAAACAGATCATTAATACAAGGAAGTGGATACTAGTTCCGTACCGTTACTTTATTAAATTCCCTATAATCAATTCACAATTGCATACTGCCATCTTTTTTCTTCACAAATAACACTGGCGCTCCCTAGGGAGAAACACTCGGTCTGATAAAACTCTTATTCACTAACTATTCTAACTGCACCTTCAGCTCTTTCAACTTAGTAGGTACCATTCTGTAGGGTGCTTTGGCTATAGGTGCTATTCCCGGAATTAAATTAATTTCAAACTCAATCTCCTTGTCTGATGGTAACTTCGGAAGATCATCCGAAAATACATCTGGAAACTCCTCAACCACGGGAATATCCTTTAATTTGGACCCGGTCTTTGTAGTGTCCACCACATAAGCCAAATAACCCATGCACCGCTTCCTCAACATCTTCCTAACTGTTATAGCCGATATCATACACGAAGGAAGCATCCTGCGCTCACCCTTAAACACCACATTTGGCTCCTCTAGAATACTGAGTCTGACTTCTTTTCAGAAGCAATCAACTATGGCACGATGAGTCGCTAACCAATCCATCCCCAGTATCACATCAAAATCATGAATATCTAGTAATATCATACTAACTGGGAATGATTTGCCCTCAATCACAACCTGACCACCTCTGTATACCCTCTCAGCCATAAATGCATCTCCAGTAGGAGTAGCAACTATCATCCCACTCTCTAAGGGCTCTAAAGACAACTCTACCCTACTAGCGAAGCTCTCAGAGATGAAAGAATGTGTGGCCCCCGAGTCTACCAAAGCATAAGCATCTGATCCAGAAATCGAAACAGTACTTGTAACCACCTCTGGAGTAGCCGCTGCCTCCTGCTGGGTAACAGCAAACACTCTCGCCCATACTGGAGGTCTCCCTGGCTATCCTCTGGCTGAGGTACCTCGACCCATACCTCTACCTGACTATGTATGAGTCCCTGCTCATCTCCTTTGTGGACCTCCCCTACCTTTCGACTGCCCTGCACTCAATTGTGTTTGAGTCACTGGTCTCGACTTACTAGTCTCTACTACAGTCCTCTGCGGGCAATCCCTCTTCAAATGTCCCTCCTGACCACACAAGTAACACCCAGTCCTGTCAAAGTAACTCTCTCCCATATGATGTCCTCCGCAAGTAGTACATGGAGGAATACTACTCTGGCCACTGCCTCTACCCTAAAAACTTGATGGCGGCATCATTGATCCCTGGCTGGAGGTGGCTTCCTAATTCTGCTGTTTGCCTGAAAAACCTCTAGATTTGCCTCCTTTCTTAAGGGGTCTTATTGGATCCCCCTAACTTTGGCCCCTCTTCTGCTGCTGTGCTCTCTCTACCTGAACTGATCTCTCCACTCTCAGAGCTGCCTCTACTAGTCTCCCATAATCTCTGTAATCTGTAGCAACTACATATGTCTTGATTCTGGCGTTCAGGCCTTGAAGAAACTTGTGATACTTATTTGCTTCATCCTCTACCACGAACGGTGCCACTCGGGATAGCTCTGTGAATTTCTTCTCGTACTCCTCTACCGTCATATTACCTTGAATCAGACGATAGAACTCATCAATCTTTGCATCCTTTTAGCCCTGGGATAAAACTTCTCATTAAAATATTCTTTAAACTAGACCCATGTCAGTGGCTCTGTAACTCTCCTCATGATTGAATCCTACCAATCTTTTGCGAAGCCTCGCAAGAGAAATGAAGCAATCGAAACCCTCTGGGGATCTACGCACTCCATCTGATCAAGGATCCTCTATATGCTCTCTAACCACTCTAATGTTGCATATGGGCCCCCTGATCCTTCAAAACCCTTAGCGCCTAACTTCCTGGCCCTCTCTACAGTGGCACCTGGTGCGCGAGGTCTCATCCTCTAAATAATGTGGGCCAATCTCTCAATAGGATTAACTGCTGGCCCTGCCACTGTTGGCTCCTGCGGTATCTCTGGCTGAGGCTCATTAACTAACTCATGAATGGGCTCCTCAACCTTCGGTATAGGAGTAGGAATAGATGTAGAAGCAGTCTCAGCAACGACTTTACGCATGTGGGGACGACCAACTCGACGCATAGCCCTACTACCATTAAAAATAATAAATATCATGCAATGTTTGAAAATTTTAATGTACTAAAATATATAAATAACTTTTATGGATGCTTAACTTTTTCAAACATTTACTAAATCACTTTAACCAAAAGTTCTGATACCAAATTGATGGGACCCTTCCTAAATCCCTTCTCTGAACTCGAAAAGACCCCGTAGCACCTCAGAGGAATTCTCACAAACCCTATACTCAGCCCAGAGGAACCTCGTCGGCTGGATGACTAGCTCCTGCTCCGATGGGAGAATTTTTAAGAAAAACATTTAAAGAAATATATGAGTATAACTCAGTAAGTGGTATAATTTATATAAACTAATTCATTTCTATATAAAATATTCTCCCAAAACAGTTTTTAAAAACTAAAATACTTTCTAAAATCCTTTTCTAAAATACTTTTTGAAATCTTTTCTTAAAATCTTTTCTAATACTCGCCTAAATGGTAACCCAGAGAATATCTACTCCTGACGTGGTAGCATATAAAATCTAACTAACCACTAGGAGTGAGAATCTACCATGTGTAGTCGCCGAAAGAGGGCCCACGCTGTGGACCGACTACACTACCCTATACGTGTATATAGATCACTCATGCCTTGCTCACACAAGAGTCGACTAGACTCAAATCTCACTGACTGACTTCCTCTCATCTACTGTATCACGCATAGGGCATTCAGCTGGGTACTAAACTGAGGCTAGGGTAAACCATAGGCTATTGAAATTTCTTTTTCTTAATACACTAAAATATTCTAAATCTTAAAACAGTAAGCCTAAATTCTTTAATTCTAGCACATTCTCATATACATAAATAATAAACTAAAATATTTATGTTAGAATTACAATATAAATTCAATTAATTAATGAATAATTATTTATAATAAATTCTTTTAACTTTATAATAAACTTTAAGAAAATATAAATTTTAATAACTCGTAGTTCCACTCATAACACTTCTTCAGATTTAATCCGATTCTCCTTCGTATACCTTTGGAACTCTCCGTTTTTACCCTAAAATATAAAATATCCATTTAGGGTCACTTAACTCATTCAAATAACATTCAAAATCAATAAAAATCTCATTTATCTTTATTAATACTGTTTAACGTCTAAACTTTCGAATCTCAATTTCTATTCATTCAGGGTTTTTGAAATCATTTTCTTATACATGAATCCTACTTATTCTTTCCTAGAAATATCTCAGTATACTCAATTTCATCATCGGAAGCTCGGAACAAAATTCGTTCGATTTCGCTTACTAGTAAAAATTATTTTTCGCTTCGAACGTCTGATAACTTCAACAATCAATCCTGTAGTGTTCTAACACCCAACCATGATTAAATAAACGGTTTCGAACGTTAAACGAACGTGTTTTGAAATGTTTCAAAAAAACCCTTCAATTCATCTGTTTAGCTCCGAAATTGATCCTAAACTTTTCGTTTTCGAAATCTAACTTTGTAAGATTATTTTGTAACTTCTAAAACATCCATCTAATGCCTTAGAATCGAAAACAAAATCAAATCTCACCAAATACCCATTTTGGCCGTGACTTTCTCTCTCTCTCTCTCTCACCTATTTTTCTTCCATCAAATCACTCACAAATCACACCAAAATCATCCTCACACCTCCCTCTCATCAACCCTAAGCTCAAATTTGAAAAAGAAACAAAAGAGAGAATGGGTTTCATATAAATCTTCAATTTTTAAACTGAAATAACTCACCAAATAGGCAATCTTTTCACTTCAAATTTGTTAGGCTAGCTAGAGGAGATGACAAGGAACAACTTTCGTGAAGAAACTGCGGCAAAAATCGGATTGGATCATTCTCTTCTCCCTCTCCCTCTCGGCGTCGCTCTCGGCTCACCCAATTCTCTCTTTCTTTCTTTCTTCTTTTCACGATCATAAATGTCTCAAATGAGACAAAAACTCATATATATATATATACTAATGCTCAATTATAAAAGAGCCCCTCAAGAAAATTTCATTTAATCACCTCAAACTTTTGATAATCTTACTAGTGCCTAAAAATATATAATTATTAATCCTATTGGTCCACTTGGCATACTCTAATCCATTTATCTTTTCAACCATTCACTTGATGACATGTGGCAGATTCATAACCACTACTTTTCAAAGTCATTTATCTCTTTTCTTATTGGTTGAATTAAAATATCTTTTACTTTATTCTGTGAGCTCACCTGACTTGATTAACACAGAAATCACTCCTAATCACTTTGTAATCGTACCGGGGTCAACCAAACGACATCCGACTTGCGGTACGAAAATATAATAAACCTTAAATAACATTACTGGAGGCATACAATTCGACCGTAACTCAATTCGAAAATTTCTAATACCATAAAATAATAAATCTAGGTGAGAGCTTACAAGCATCCTCCTAGCTCACACCTCCTATCCAATGAGAGTTGGACTAGTATCAGGCCAATGTTTGGGGTCTAAGGTTGTTGTAAACTTAAGAATGTGCTTGGTATCTTCTCTACTTATCAATTTTGTTTTTTAAGAACATGTTTTCTAGATTTTTAAATTACCTCTATTTGTAAAAAATCTACTTATAATAAATCAAAAATAGAGCTTTTGAAAATAAAATTATAATTATTTGGTTAGTAATTAAAATAACACTTTATATATGATTAGATTATTTAATTCTATCATCTCAAAGATCTATTGAAATACAATATTACAGCTCTAAAATAAATTAAACTTAAAATAATAAGGATGAAAAATTATACATATGAATTGAAATTTTCCTATATGTTTAGAGCAGGTAAAATGGCCTGCTTGTGGAGAACAAAGTACGAAGAACATTATACTTTCAAAGGTTTTATTTAATAATGTATTTCATATATATCAATTATAAAAAAAATAAGGATATTTAAGTTAGATACATTTTTTCGAAAATTTTATCTTGAAAAGCTCCTTCCAATGAGCTTTTGTGTAGTAGAGATTTAATCTATACTAAGCTTTACTACATTAGAAAATCAATTTCAAAAGTTCAACCAAACAACTTTAAGAAACTTAAATAGAGAATAAAAAGCTCAACCAAACAAACATAGTACCAAATGGAGAGCTTTTTTAAAAAAAAACTTTATTTTCCATTAAACATAGAGAAAAATCTAAAATACCCTTGAAAAATATTATCAATTTACCCTAACTTTTGAAAATATTAGTTAAAAAAACCCCCTGTGATCAATCCAAAAGCTGTTTCATTCAAAAGTTTAATGGTTTTGTGACAAATCCATGAAAAGAAAAAAAATGCCCTTACTCTATTGAAAAAACAAAAAATAAAATTTAAATGCAATTATAATTTGATATAATTATTTAATATTTAATAACTAAAATTTAACAAAAATAATTAAAACCAAAAAAATAAATTAAAGATCTAGCATTAAAAAAAAATTAATAAAAAGCCCAAAAAAACATAATGAAAAATTGGAAGATCCCAGATCTTTAAAGGGTTCAACCTAGATTTCGATTAAAGCTAAAAAAAAAATCAAAAACCAAAACAACATAGTCGAAACACAAATCTCCATTAAAACCAAAAATAAATAAATAAATAAAACAAAAAAATGAAATAAAACAATAAATAATAACCCAAAAAAAAAAAAAAAAAAGATCAGGGTTCCTACAAACCAAATCCAAAAATTTAAAAACTTCAAGTACCCACCAATCATTGCATTTCAGGTAACGACATTTCTTTTAGGCACATAATCAAACACTTTGTGTGAAGCCAAGATGCGGTTATATTTTGCATACATGTTAATCAATGAGTTCCAATCATGACATTAGAATCAGCACCCAACTCAACAGACTCAACATGCAAACTTTTCCTATAATTAAAGCTGCATAGAGCAGCATAAGCCTTCAAAATTAAAGGTACAACGCCAAAAATGTAGGCTAATTTATGGCGAAATTGGTTGTATAGAACAATGGCTTCTTTTGGAGAATTTTGAGAAAGGTGTTGTCTTATGAGAGAACACCAACTTGGTTGATCTGGGTATGTTTTTGTTTGGTAAAATTCAGACTTCTGTTTAAGCAAGATTGAATTCAAAGGTTTGAGTTTCTTTTAAGAGTGCTTTCCAATTATGGGTGGAAGTAAGGCATGTTGGCACTTTGGAATAAAGATTTGTTACACATTAGGGTTTCATTCATCATGCCTAGGTATCTATTTTTTGTGATTATTTCTTTCAACTTTTCGTATATCCATATCAAATAATTATATATAGCTCGAATGAAAATGAAAAGATATATAATTAATGGGTAATTGATATTTATTGAATTATAATACAATAACCAAAAAAAATATTTAAAAATTAAAAATATGACATACTTATTCATAACTTATATCATTAGTGCACTTCTCATATATGTTTCAAGTCCTATCAGCATATTAACTAATATGTATGGGGAGCTTACTCTCCTTATTGTAGTTTATGATATTGCTGTTAATAAATTTTTTTAATATATTGTAAGTATATATAAATAAATTAAAAATTTTAAAGGGGATAGTATATAGTGATTTTGCATATGTAACACTAAAATCCAAAGTAAATAAATAATACTTATCTACTATTTTAATGTGTCAAAATTCCTTTTATAGACCTGAGTTTTGTAAAAAATTAAATCTAAATATCATATTCCAATTTAAATTTAAAACATCATTTGTCCTTTCAAAGCTTTGGCAAGTAAAGTATATAAAATGTAAAGTGAGTAGTGAACAAATAAATTCCAATTCTTGTTTAATGCCTTGGTGCAAGAAAGCATAAAATTACTTGTCTTAATTAAATATATAATTTCATTAAGTTAATAAGAGAAGCATTTTCCTAGCTCACACCCCTCCTTTCCAATGAGAGTTGGTCTAGTATCAAGCCAATGTTTGGGGTTTAAGGTTGTCGTAAACTTAAGAGTGTGCTTGGTATATTCTCTATTTATCAATTTTGTTTGGGTTATTATTATTTTATCCCCGAAATTGAAAATAATATCAAACAACCCTTGATTTTGAAAATATTACTCAAAAAAACCCAATCATTCGTGGGTTAGTGATTTCCATCCAAAAGTTGACAAATCCATTAGGGTGTAAAGGTAAAAATGTCAATGTGTCCGATAAGTTCATTTGGTTCTCTGTAAGCTAGATTGAAATTATTCACATTTTAAATTAACAAATAAAATAAAACTAATAAAATTTTTATTTTCTCTCTCCATCGCATCACTGTCTCTCTCACCTCTCACCTTCTCTCAACTGAGACCGTGCTCGATTCTCTCACTATCTCTCTCTCTCTCTGTTTCACCATCTCTCAACTCACCATCTCTCTCTTTTTTCAGTTATAGTTCACAGAATGTAATATTAACTATGTTCTTCAAATTGATAGCTTAAGCTTGAACACTAATTTCTTTTATAGTTACAGTTGGCAGAATGTAATATTAACTATGTTCTTCAATTATCTTACTTATCTTCAAGATAAATCCGTATTTTTAATGTCTAGTAATCCACTTGAAGTGATATTGATTCCATTTGTTTAATATAAATATCCATATTTATGAATTGTTATCTTAAATAATGTTATCTTAAATATCCATATTTAAGATAACATTATTAATTGTTAAACTTATTGATATTCACAAACATAGATAATTTAACAGTGAATCAAAAGTTAATTAAGCCCATTTGGAAAGCTTATAATTAAGTAGGCAGCGATCCTGGGGGAAGGAAAAGCAAAGCTTAAGATTTGTGTTATTAATCATTAGACATATTTGCAACATGAAATTAACAATTTTTTTTTTCTTTTACAGCTCATAATATGTAATATTGATTACATTGAAGATAAATTATTGCATATTTTTGGCCTCTAATACTCCACTTCAATTGCTGCTAGTATCACCAAAGTGGAAACTTGTTAAAATTGTGTTGCATTCCAAAGATAGCTTCAGAAGCTTCAGACCCTATCAGAGAATATAAATACAAACACTCACATATCAGTCTTATATAGGTCTTTGCAAAATTGCATAAAAATTATCAAAGGCATTACCATTTTAATTTTCAAAATCAATGTCTTTAAATTTAAACACATGAAATACATGCATGCATGTGATTCATTAAATTTTATTGCCCTTTTGTTTTGAAAAAATATTCAATATGTATTTAATACATGCACCACAATGATATTGTATCTTGGATTATGAATAATTAATCAAAAGCAATTTTTTATGACACATGAGATGATTATATAGTAATTAAGTAGTTATGCATTGAAAACTCTTCTTTGGTCTTTCACATGTGACGTTCTTTGCAGAACAGACAAGCTAGTAAAACATATTAATTCCATCCATAAAATTTTACAAATACTTATTGGCTATTATATGCATGCATATTATGATTAACATACCTCTTCA
Organism: Litchi chinensis; assembly: GCA_019925255.1. Classification (NCBI taxonomy): domain Eukaryota; kingdom Viridiplantae; phylum Streptophyta; class Magnoliopsida; order Sapindales; family Sapindaceae; genus Litchi; species Litchi chinensis. The sequence goes on along the minus strand of CM034463.1, from coordinate 28,141,164 downwards.
ACACCCAAATAGACCTCAATCTCCTCAAGTGCATCCAGATCCTTAACCTTAGACGTTTTGAGCACCCAAAAAAACATTTTGGTAGACATAGGCCAGAAATCGAAATTGTCCGTCACAATATAAGCAGCTGGACCTTTTACAAAGCCACCCTCCACAGGCGCCAAAGAAAAATTTGCAGGCGATGGAGGAGCATAAGACATCCCTATGCTCACTTTACTTTGGCAACTAGGACAATTCAGGTTCGGGACCTCAGCCATGTAAACAGCACAATGGGAACACTTGTAAGACTTTCGAGCCTTGAAATTGTAATCAGAGAGCATGAGAGGGATTCCAGTGGCGTATATGGGAGCTCTAGGGTCTAGCAGTGAGTTCTTGTCTTGGTTTGGTTGCAAGAAGGAATCAGGAAGATTTTCAAGGCTCTCATATAGGTGGCTGACGGAGCCGACTGCCACATGCATGTTTTTCTCTTTTAAGATTCTAGCAGCGGTTGCAATAGGCAAAGAAAGGAGGTAGATGAGAAAGTCTATGAAGTCTTTGCCAGCTTCTGCAAAAACTACTTTCCGAGCCCCTGTGTCAACAATAAGCCTCAGCTTTGTTTTGGGGGATGCCATGGCAATATTGACTATTAATTTCAGGGTGATTTAAGGGTGTACATATGCATATCGAAAGAGAAAAATCAAGCTAAACATATATAATACACTACTTGTCGGGAAAAGGAAGGTTTGATGGCATAGTATGGAATAAATCAAAGGTTTGTTGCACGCCAGCGTTATTCCCCGTGCCCAGGTATCTTAGGTGGGACACTTGAATGACGTGTATATATTTAGATTTGGAGTCTGCTACTAATTTGAGTTTTTAGGCAAACACATAACTAATTGTGATTGGTTTGGTCAACATTTACTTTTCAACCATTTATCTATAATGTCTATTAAGTAATAAAAATGAGAAAAAAATTAAGTGAAAATGAGGGAAAACAATATCCAATTTAGCTTGAGTTGTGAACATGTCATTAAATTAAGAGTATAAGTTTTAATGTCACACAAAAATATAAAGTGTCCAAAATACCTTTAATGAAAGTTTTTGACCTTATGTTTGCTCTTTTTTTCCATCTCCCTTTCTTCTCATCGTTGAAACGAATCTAAAACTAAAATCATCTTGCTTTCTTTTTATCGTCAAATAAATCTGTAACAGGAAATATACTTCTCTATTATATTACCCTGACAATTACAGATATTATAGCTTTAACCTATGGAAATTACTGCTTTGTCCCAGCATATAACCGTTGCTACAACGGTAACAAAGCCTCTTCCTATAAAAAGCACGGTACTTGTTAACAAATACAAACACAAACACACAGGCATACACACACCTGAAACCTGTTGACACACACTGCCCAATCTAGTTCACACACACACAAACTAGTTCACCTACACACAAGTAGTCCCCAAACCAGTTCACACACAGCTCATAAGAGATGAAACCCACCCATCCACACAACATGGAAACAAAATAAAGCTCATCAAGTTCATCATTTCGAAGCAAAGAAACAGAAGAAAACGCTATATATAAATATACATATATATATTAAAAAGCAGAATTTTAATATGATGCATAAAAACAGTACATTCTTTTTTGGCAGAATTTTCAGTACAACAAGCAACAAGCAACACAATCAAGTATATGCAACACTATATGTCGAAATTGCAAATCGGTGAAAGAGTTGTAGCGTTCTTCTTTAGTTTTTTAATTTCTTTAATGCAATTTCAATTCAATACATGTCAAAATTGTCTTTAGCTATGATGAAAATTACCAAGCAACGAGGAATGCTCGCAATGCATGTTAACAAAATAAACCAATAAACTCAGTTAACCACCAACATCATACATACTTATCATATAAACACTATATATAAGGGCATTCAGTACATATAAGCAACAAGGAACACAATCAAGTATATGCAGTACATGTAAGCAACAAGCAACAGAATGAAGTATATGCAGTACAACAAGCAGATTTTTCATATGATGCAGAACATATATATGCAGTACATGTAAACAATAATAAGGGTATGCAGTAAGTAACAAGCAACACAATCAACAGTATGCAGACTGCTAACCTCACTACACTTCAGCTCTTTGTTCACAGTTTTCGTCGTCAAACTATTTTACTTTTTCTTTCACTTACTCCTGGTTGCAGCACAAAACACAATAATTGTCAACCTACTATAACAAGGACATTGATTGAAAGCAGTGAACACATAACTAAGAAAAAACTTCAATGTACACGCAATTATCTGATATGATACATCCACACAACATACATTAATTCATAAATCAATGTTTTTGAACGCAAAACAAAGAAACCTTAAAGTACACTGATAGCAATGCACACAAGTGAAAGCAGTGAAGGCAGAGGGTGAACAAAAATGAAAACTACCAAAAAATTGCACGCACTTCTTGAAACCTCACTTTATCACACCCGGTTTGAATTTACCAAATATGTTCAAACATTTTAAAACTCCCAAAATTTTTTTCGAACCCTAACCCAAAAATTAACCATTGACAGACATTGAACTTAATACATCAACCACACAACCATGTAACAACACTTATGATGTACGAAGCACACATATTAACCCATAAAACCCCTTGTTTCCTTCTTCGACTAGAAACAATAGAAATTAACCAACTCCAGCCTTCTTCAACACACTTTCTGCAGGTTAGAAGCAGTGATAGTGGTCGTTGTAATCTTTTTTGGCATGAAGTTGCAAGGTCATCTACCAGTGAAAGGGAGGGGCATGGAAGGGTATGGAAACTATGGGGAAGAAGTCAGGTTTTGCCTTTTGTATTTGGACATCCAACAACACGCCACACGTGGCACAATCTGGGTGGTTGTTATCTTTTTCTATTTTATTTTATTAAAATTTTAACAAAGGGTTTCTAGTTGTCCTCCATGTTTGTCATCAAGGCCAAATGATGTTTTTACCCTCAACTAACGAATCTGTTACTTCATTGATAGATTTACTATTCCATTCAATGATTGGGTTGTTTTGGTTTTACATTCAGAACCAAAGATTGTTTGATATTATTTTTAATTTTAAGGGGTAAATTAACAATAACCCTAATATGTATAGCTAAGATATACTTATATCTTACTATCTTGTCATTTAAGTTCAAATCTATATATGTATACATTTAAAAGTTGGCATGTGTAACTAACATTTTCAGAGGTTGATATATGTTGCTTTGATACACATTTGTGTTTGTTTAAGCTTGATTTTGATTTTTTGTAATATTTTTTTTTATTGTAAAAGACCTGTGAAGGATGAGATTCAAAATGTGAGCAAATAAGCACCAATTTGGGACTAATATATTAGAATTCGGCACCTAATTAGACTTCATTTGGGACCTATTTCAATTGAATTCATGACCAAGTAGTAGGAATTCAATATCTATTTTAACTGAATTTAGGATCTATTTTAATTAAATTTGAGACCTAATTTGACTTAATTTTGGACCTATTTTGACTTTATTCGAAATTAATGTCAAAGAATTTGGGACTTATTTACACGTAATTTGGAACCAATTTACTTTAAATTGGACCAACTATTGGAAATCTCGGACCTAGTTAAGAATTTTGGGACCTATTGATATGATTTTCAAAAGTTCTTTAATTATATTTTAGAATACATTCTGTTAGTAGTGGGACATAGTGATTTTTTTTTTTTTTTAATTCTTAAAATTGATAAATGTAAGTTAAAAAAATGATAAATGTAAATTTAGTGTTAACATTGAGAAGTTTGTTGTTGTAAAGAAATGGAACGTGTTAGATTTTTAGTTTCTACAATGGTCGATGGGAGGACTGTAGACAGAAGATATCAATATATTGAAGTGAACTCTAAAGGGCTAATAGTTTCTCGAAATTTGATGCATAAGAACTTGGTGTTAGTTGTACAGTCAATTGTGTCCTATGATGCTAGTAAATATGACTTGGACTTAGATCGCTAACCGTTGGTCAAGCTAATCATTGTTGCAGAAATGTGTATATGTTATTACATTTGTATATAATTTTATTACATATAATAATATACTATATTATTATTTTGATATCTAATATATATAAGATATAATATTTTAATGTGTGGCAATAGGTTTCATTGGTTACTTTGAGTCGCGATATTTGTATCACAACATTTATGTTGTGGTATATTTAGGGCTGCATAAGTAAACTGGTAAAAACTTGATAAAAACCCGATAAACTGATCCAATGGAGTGGCCTAGTGGACTAAGACCCAAATCTCCAGTGTCCAGCTTGCAGAGATGAACTAGCTTGCAGTTTGCTAATGCAATTCTCAAGACACTGGTTAGTTACAATCCAGGTCGTTTTATGCTCAACTCGAGGTCGTCTAAGGCAAGCTCCAACTCGCAGACCGAAACGCCTGTTAAGAGAATTTTCTAGAATAGCAACAGCCCAAATTGAGAATGAGTCAATTACTAGAATTGAAAATAAATTCAAACTCTTATGTCGGCAAAATCAATCTTTGATTCAGCAGAATCTATCCCTAATTTGATGCAACTCAGTTTTGGAAGTGTAATTAATGTGAGATTATTTCCTATTTCACTTGTACTCAAATTGTAATGCCTCACTCTATAAATAGGGGCTGAAATTTCATTGTAACACACACAATAAGCAATAATATACTGTGACTTTGCCAAAATTATCAAATAATACAGTTGTAAATATAGACATTGTTCTTAGGCCGAACCACGTAAAAACACTCGTGCATACACTGTTCTTCCTTTTTACTTTATTATCTACTTTTATTTTGTTTTAATTACAAATATTAGGTCAAAAACTTAGGTCGACCAAATTCCAATGTCGACAATTTATATCCAGTCTCTAAAAATTATATGTTATTAAAATTATAATGGTTGATCCTATTTGTTTTGAATTCAAGTTTACCTAACAAATCAAATTTGACTAAGGAGTCATTTGTTTTTTTGTTTAAAAATTGAACAATATTAAAAGTTATTGAAAACTTAATAATGATTGAAGCCTAAAATCTAAATAACTTCTTATCATCATCATCATCTCTAAATCTAATGTAAACTTGTTTTATTTTTTAAAGTTAAAATTATCTGAAAACTAATAATTTGATATTTATATTAATTTTATTATAAATTGTTATAAAACTTTATTTAATGTTATACAAGCAACTAAAAATGAAAAATTTAATAAATTCTAAAATACTTTTATGTACATATTGCTCGTAAGTAAAATATGATTAAAAAACATAATAGAAAAAAATATTTATATTTTTAAATAAAAATAAAATGACATCTGAAGTAAATTATAAAGCAACTAAAAAAAAATGTTTAAATTATAAATTAAAATACAATTGTTCAATTATAAGAAAATTTATGATAAGATGTGTTTAATATTTTTATTTTAAATTTTTTTTATAAGTATTTGGAGGGGATGGAGGAAAGAAATTTGTATAAATATAAGATTAGTATAAATTTGAAAATATTTTATTTTGGAGAGGATATATTTGAAATAGAATATTTTAAAGAGGAAATTACAATTTAGCTACCCAGAAATAAAGTATTTACAGACGGAATCATGTTTTATGTTTTATTACAATTAACCCTACCACCGTCAGACTCTATCAGTTAACGTTAACTAGATCAGGGGCAAAGTTGGTATTTTAGGGGTGACTTGTCTGGCACGTGGGTGAGACGGTGAAATTAAATGTGAAAAGACAGGATGGAAATAGATTAATAATTAAAAAAAAAATAGAAACATAAAAGGGAAGTGAAGAGACATGAATTGAAAGGGTGCAAAAAAAAAAAACAACTCATCAGACTTTGCACTCTGATGAAAATGACCTAGAACCCTCTCTGCCAAATGAAACCTTAATATCCAAACCCAAGTTTTGCCTGTATTTGGAGAGTAAAGGTGCTGTTGTTTGTGATAAGGTGGTGGTTTGTCAAAAGACAAGCGTGAGGAGAAGGTACACATCAGGTACGCATTAGCTTCTCTTTGAAAAAATTGGATTCTTTTGTTGCATGTTGGGTTTGTTTTCAGATTATGTCTGAAACGAAGGCAGTGGGTTTGTTTATGTAGAAAAATGGTTTTGGTTTGTTATTTTTTGTGTGTTTAAATTGGGTTTGTAAAAGAAAATGTTATTTTTTAACTTGTGTTTAAACTGGACTTATAAAAAAGATGGTGTCTCTTGTGTGTGTAAACTGTATTTGTAAAAAGAAATGTTGTTTTTTTGTTTGTTTAAACTGGGTTTGTAAAAAATAAATTTTTTTTTCTGGTATGTGTGTGTTTAATATGGGTTTGTAAAAAAGATAGTTTTTTGTTTTTATTTTTATTTTTTGGTGTTTAAAATGAGTTTGTAAAAGAGATGTTTATATTTTGTGGTGTTTAAACTGGGTTTGTAAAAAATATTTTTCTTTCTATGTTTAAACTAGGCTTGTTGTTTTTTGATTTATATTGTATTGATGCACATTTAACTGTGTATTTAAACTGCATTTGAACTGGTATTATAAAAAAGTTGTTTGAGAAATCCTGGGTCTGATTGTTGCATGTCGGGTATAGTTTGCGTTTACAGTGGGTTTGTGAAAACCTTTCTATTTTTTCTTTTATAGTTTAAAAAAAAAAAAAACTGTTGAAATGTATAAAATAATATTTGAAGTGTCTTCATTTGTTTTGTTGGTGACTGCGTAATTTATATAACAATTTGTTTTGTGTTTTGTCACCTTTGTCTATTGAAGATGCATTTTAATCATATGTCCAATCATTTTTATCATGGATTGGTTGATAATTTGTGTAATGTGTAGACTCAGTCAATGGTTTGTTTTTCCTGACCAAAAACAAAAAGTCAAAACTTTTAGAAATGGTCTAATTGCTCTAATCGTTTTTGAGGCTTTGAGGTGGAGGTGTTGATTAATAATATAACATAATGGTTTGCTTTTCTTTTTCTCTTATGGGATATTTTTATGCAGACTTGAGGAGTATAGTGTTGCATGTTGGTATATTTTTGGGAACAACGTACGTATTGCTTAAAGTTTGATGTATGTATAAGAATAGATTGTATGTTTGATTCATGTATCTAAATGTTTATATATGACAATGTTTGTTATGTTGACAGAATGTCTGAATGCTACTGCAACCTTTATAGGTAAAACCTATCACATAGGTCGCTTTCACTGAGACTATATATGTTTGAAGTTTGTGTGGGACAGTGTAATGTATGAAGCCCTAGGTTGTGATAGTGTAGTTGGAGAGATATTTAGACAAGAGGTGGTAATGCCATGGAGTGGTGAGGTGAGAACCATCAAGTCTAATGTAGACTTAATGAATGTCCTTGACAAGTTTCAAAGGAAAGGAGAGAGTCGCATCCATTTCAATGTAAACTATCTTCCACTTGCATCAATATCTCCAAATGAGCCTAACCATTCAAAGCCCAACCCTACCCAACCTAACCCTACACATCTTACTCCTATACAGCCCAACGATGATGATGTTGATGATATAATATCAATTGATTCAAAATCATCTCCATATCCAGTTGAAAGTGGCAATAATTATTGGGGTAGTGGTAATGATGATGCCGATGATGAAAATTATACCATTCCTGATGGGATTCCTAGTGATGATGGCGATGAAAGAGATGAAGAGCCTACTGATAGTGGAATTTGTATGGAGGGTAATGCTGGTAGGAATGAGGAGGCTGTTACAAATTGTTTATTAGATATTAATGAGGATAATGTTAGTCAAGAGATGGTGGTAGAGGTTGGTAGTGACAGTGATGACCACACTAGGATTCGAGTGAGAGGTAATGCATTCCGGTTGACTAAGGATGGAAAGATTGTACTGAAAAAGGGGTTACTATTTAGGGACATGCGACATTTTAGAAAAGTTATGGTAAACTATTCAGTTCAAGAGGGGTTTAAACTGAAGAGAATTAAAAATGAGCGTAGGAGAATAATAATGGGGTGTAAGGCAGATGGGTGTGGGTGGAGAGTTCATGGTAGTCAAACTCGGGATAGATTATGTTATCAGCTCAAAACCATTAAACCTACCCATAATTGCTTGGCTGTGACCAAGAACACTGATGTAAACTATAGGTGGATAGGGGATAAGTTTCAGAAGTTGATTAAGGAGAACCCTAACATATCAGTCAATGTGTTGCAGACTATTGTTATGAATCACTATGGTGTTAAAGTACCCTTCTACACACTATATAGAGCTAGGATTCATGCCTTGCAGATTGGAAGTGACACTCACAAATATAGTTACAATAAGCTTTCTAGGTATGGGTACATCATTAGGGAAAGGAACCCGGGTTCCTCTGTCTTTATCAGCACACTTAGGAATAATCCAGATCCTAATGTCCCCGCCCACTTCAATAGGTTCTTTCTTAGTTTTTAGGCATAAAAAATGGGGTTCATAGAGGGATGTAAGCCATTTATTGGCTTAGATGGATGCCATTTAAAGGGACCATATGAAGGTATTCTACTTTGTGCAGTAGCTATTGATGCAAATTGTGGGGCTTTTCCATTGGCCTTAGATGTATGTGAAATTGAGAGTAAGGAAACATGGGGATGGTTTTTGAATCAGTTGTATGAACACATAGGCATGTTTGATAGTAGAGTATTGTGTTTTATGATAGATAGGCAAAAAGGAATTCCTTCAGCCTTTAATGACAGTTGGCTATGTAGGTTTAATACTAGATATTGTGGGAGGCATATAATGGCCAACATGATAGCTAAGTATGACATAGATTATCTTAAGGACTTTTTTTGGGCTGCAGCTAGAAGTTCTAACCATGTAGAGTTCATGAGCAATATGGAGCAAATCAAGCAAACTAGTATAGAGGCATACAATTATTTGATGAACATTCCGGTTTCATATTGGAGTGTGCATGCTTTTGATAGGGAGACCAAATCTGATAGCATAACTAACAACATTGTGGAGACATTCAACTCTTAGTTGAATCCATTTAGAGACATGCCTATGTTGGTCATGTTAGAGACAGTTAGGAAGAAGTTGATGACCAAGGCACATGATAGATATGAAGCAACTTTGACTTGGCAATCTGATATCCCGCTATAGGTGAGAAGAGCCCTTCAAAAGAATCAAAAATTAGGGAAGATGTTGAACCCCCTACAAAGTGGTGAATGGTCTTTTGAGGTTATAGATGGAAGTAGGTAGTTTGTGGTTGAATTGGATAAGCAGTCATGTGATTATGGTCTGTGGTTTGTTAGCAAACTGCCTTGTAAGCATGCTATGACATGCATTACAAAGAAAAGACTTGGCCTTGAGGAATATGTCCACAAATATATGAAGAAGGAAGCATACCTAAAGACATATGCTTATCATATATCTCCACTTCTAGATGAAAATGCATGGCCTGATGTTCAGTTTCAAGCAGTGTTGCCACCTTTGATAAAGAGAAGACCTGGGAGGCCAAAGAAAAGTCGAAACAGAGGGGCAACTGAACCACCTAAGGGTGAAAAAGCAGTGGGTGTGAGATGTCGATTATGTAAGGAAGTTGGACACAATAGTGGAACTTGCAAAAATAAAGGACCAGCAGCTCCATCTTCAAGTGGAAGTAAAAGAAAGAGAACAGAGGTATACATCTAATTATCTTAATAACTATTAATATTTTGATAAAGGAATTAATAAATTTGATGCAGACCAGTAGCACATCTCAAGGGGCAAGGCGAAGTAACATTGCAAGGCCATCAAACTTCACTACAACTCCACCTAACGCCAATCTAACTCAGGTATACTTTTTTTATCAAATTTAATGCTTTAATACTTCATAATATTCTAAGCGTAATATATGTTTAAAATTGATGCAATAGGGCCAAAGCAATAGGGGCAGATTTGAAAGGACAGTGCAGACCAATAATGTAGGATCATCATCAACCTTTAATGAAACTCAAACCACCAGAACTCATGTATGTTGCTGCCAATCTATTTTAAGTGTAATATATGTTTAAAATTGATACTTATAAATAAAATCGATACAGGTTAAGGGCACAACCCACAAGATAAGGCAGAGGAACAACGTAAGGGCAGCCTTATCATTAAGTGCAACTCAAACCAACTCATAAGCTCCATCACAGAATGTCACTACAATAATGTTCATCTTCAACTTCTAGTTGCATATCTGTTTATGTATATATGTTTATTCATTTTTAATTTCTTATGTTTATGTTCAGGTTCATTGGTTTCCAAAGGGATAGCTAAGTACGACCCAAACTACAACTCAAACCAACTCATCAACTCCATCACAGAATGTCACTGGGGTAATGTTTATATTCAACTTCTTAGGCAGATCTGTTTATGTATATTTTTAAATTCAAGTTCGCATATGTTTATTCATATTGAATTATTTTGTTCATATCTAGGTTTATTGGTTTCCAAGAGGACAACCAAGTACAAGCAATCAAATGCATGATGTGCCAACTACAAGCACTCAGGTGCATAATGTTGTTTCTAGCCAAAATCTCACACAAGGTGCTCCTGTTGCTTCTCAAAATGCTCAAGGTTAGTCAATGTGTTTAGTTTATAGTTTCAATTCATTATGTATTCCCAATTTGGCTATTATTGACTATGTTTTGTTAATATTCTAACAGATAATCAATAATGATGGAAATGCAGTGCTAATTTGTAGGTGCTGGTTAGTTACTTACTTATAAACGTTTTGGCTTATGTTGGTTTTGGTGTTGTTAGTCAGTTACTTGTACATGGTAACAACAATTTTTGATGTATTTTACCACTGTTGTGGTGCTTTGGCACAGTCACTGTTATTTTTGGTATAGGCACTATTGTTATTTAGCATAGACACTTTAATTCTGATGTTTTTGCTACTGTTGTGTTGCATTCTGCTGTACCAAATGGTTTGCTAGTATTTATGCACCACTTTTGGCCAATGGCAAATTGATATTGATGCACCACTGTTATGATTATTTTGGTTTGTTGTATTTGGCATCACTTATGCACTGTTATTTTCTTAAAATACTAACCATTCATAATCATTTCATATTGATATACTTGCATTACATACATATATAGAAACATTACGAAACATATTCAATTTTTTAGGTTTGTCAATATAGTAACAAACAAAGTCACTCCACTTAAAATTATGTTGATGATGCTTAGTACTTTCAATGCCTCGTGTGCGGTTTCCAAACTCCTAAATTTTGTCTCTAATGTAAACTTCATAGGTTGTAATTCATCTTGTATCATAGCTTGTAATTCATCTTGCATTGAACTTGCATGTCGTTGATCAACACCTTCACTACGCGCATCCACCATTTGTTGTAATTCATTTTCATCAGGATTCCAGAATGAAAAGTACTTACATCTCCGATTTTCGCATTCAAAGAATAGCTTGCTAGGATTTTTTTCTGATTCCGAAATCTTTATCCCTGCCCTTTTTCCACAATAGCATTTCTGATTTTTGAACTTAATAATTCCTCCATTAATCTGACTATTTAATGAACTACAAGAACCTTCCATAGATTTTCTTTTTTCTAGTAATTTGGTTCTTTTTATGTTGACAAAATCAGTAGCATTATTTGGGTGCATAAGATGGAAAAGTAGACGTATGAGATGGAAAAATGGAAAATGGGAAAAATAGATGTATAAGATGGAAATAAAAATGGATGTATAAGATGGGAAAAAAAAGAAAATGGGTGTCTAACATGGGCAATTTCCATGCCCTTTATATAGGCATGGCACAAAGTGACCATTGCTCATCTTACGGTCAATTTCCCAGCTACAACGATCACTTTTCAATATTTTTTAATTTTATAATTAAGGGCATTTTCGGTATTATAAAAATTTCAACTGCTTCCAACATTTCTCCAACATTCCCGCTGCCATAAATTCCTTTTTTATTTTTTTATTTCAATTTTTTAAAATTTTATTCAGTCAATTGGGTCAACCAAAATCATCAAGGGTATTTTTGTCTTTTCATCATATTTATACTATTCACTGTTAAATGAAACAGAAATTTGTTAACGGTAGGAGGGTTTATTGTAATAAAACATAAAACATGATTCCGCCTGTAAATATTTTATTTCTGGGTAGCTAAATTGTAATTTCCTCTATTTTAAATATCACTAAGTTATTTGTAATTAAGTTATAAGTTAAGAATTCGTAGGGATTATTTGTTTGTTTTTATCAGAAAATTAAATAGTGCCAAAAATTATTAAAGATTAAATAGTGATTAAAAAATGAAATCTGAATAATATGTTTCTTTTTTTTTTTTTCCCCTTTGAATCTATTATATACTTTTTTAAATTAAAATTGTCTAAAATTAGTAATTTAACATTTATATCTTTTATACTATAAACGTTTATGAAATTTTATTTAATATGATGCAAACAACTAAAAACAAAGTATTTAACAAATTCTAAAACACTTTTATATACATATTATTCGTGATTAAAATATGATTCAAAAAACATATTAGCATTAATGATATTTAGATATTTAAAAAAATGAAATGGCCTCTTAATTAAATTATAGCAACTAAAGAAAATAAATATTTAAATTGTAAATTAAAATGCAGTAGTCTAATTCTAAGAAAATTTGGGATGGGTTGTACTAGGAATTTTCTTTTAGAAGGTTACATATATATATTTATATATATTTGGGGAAGAAAGGAAATTTATATAATATAAAATTAGTATAAATTTGAAAACTTGAAATAGAATATTTTAATTATCTTTAAGTGATTTGCAATTAACTTATAAATCAATAATTCTCACTTCTTTTTTTTTCCTTTAGAGTTGGTTTTAAGAAGTTTTAAGTGATTTGACAATTTAAAAAAATAGTGCAATTCAACAAGGTGATCTTGGTGGCTTTCAAAATTTATGGTGAACTTTCTGGTCAACAAGTTAACTGGTAAAAATCTTGTACCTGCTTTAAAGATGGAATTCGCTCTTTGCTCCTAGAGCATATCCTTTTGATTAGCATCATGAAAAGAAGGGAATCTTCAATGAACTATCTCAGCATACCTCTTTTTTGCAGTGCCGCTCGCAGATGATGATTCTTTTCTTTAACTGATCAAATTCACTCTTGGGTAGGTTCTACTCTTTTGATGGTTGGAAGACTATTTTATTCAATCAATCATATATAGTACATTTCTTCAATCTTTTTCAAATTTATCGATAGCCTTCGTCCCTTCTTTGCTCTCTCACTTCCTCTATCAGGAATTTCTATTGGACAGGTTCTGTTGACAAGAGAAAATCGATTCCGGTTTTTTGGAAAACTTGTTATAAGTTTAAGCTTGAGGATGGCCTGGGTTTACATGATTTATGTGTTCTCAATAATGTTTTACTTAAAAAATTTACTTAGAGATTCATGACTGAAGATTCTACTATTTTCAAGTTTCTTCATGCTAGATGTCTTTCTCCTATGCTTCTTCCTAGGATAAGATATCTCTCTTCCTCCATTTGGCCTAGTATGAAAACTCACTATCTGCCTCTAGTACTTGAGTTCAAATGGTTAGTGAGCCGTCATTTAAAAGTCTTATAGTTAGATAACTGGATGGATGGTTCTCTTCAGAACATAATTTCTGATATGTTGCTCTAGGAACTATCACTCTCAACCTGTATTGCTAACATTTCCTTCCTACAATATGACAGACGCACCCAAATTTAGTTTATGATATTGAGTAGGTGCTTATTGGTATTTTAATTGAATCAAAAGTCTAGAATTTTTCCCTTGATGAAAAAATGACTACTACCAGTACTTATAACTCTTTATCTTCCTTATAGCCTCATATTCATTGGGCTAGATATATTTGGGAAGCTTTCATTTCTCCTTAAGATCTTTGTTGGTTTGGCAAATCATGCATAACAAATTGCCTACTAATTTGACATTTCTGTGGCAAGGGTTTATTTTACCTTCTTGTTGTCATTTGTGTTTGTCGACGTCAGAATTTGGTCGACTCAAGTTCTTGACCCAATACTTGCAATTAAAGCAAAATAAAAGCAAACAATAAAAAAAAAGAGAAGAATATATATGAGTGTTTTTATGTGGTTCACCTTAAGAATAATATCTGCATCCATAACTGTATTCTCTGGTAATTTTGACAAAGTCACAGTATATTATTGTTTATTGTGTGTTTACAATAAAATTTCAACCTCTATTTATAGCGTGGAGCATTATAATTTGAGTACAAGTGAAATAGGAAATAATCACATATTAATTACACTTCCAAAACTGATTTGCATCAAATCAGGAATAGATTTTGTCATATCAGGGATTGATTTTGCTGACATAAGAGTTTGAATTTATTTCCAATTCTAGTAGTTGGCTCCTTCTCAATTTGAGTTGTTATCATTCTGGAAAATTCTCTTAACGGGTGCTTTGGTCTGCGAGTTGGAGCTTGCCTTAGACGATCTCGAGCTGAGCATAAAGCGAGCTTGATTGTGACTGTCCAGCGACTTCAGAACTGCATTAGCAAACTGTGAGCTTGTTCATCTTTGTGAGCTCAACATTGGACATCCAAGTCTTAGTCCATTGAGCCACTCCATTGGATCAGCTTATTAGGCTTTCATCGGGCTTTTACCAACCCACTTATGCAGCCCTAAATATACCCATAACATTAGCCCCCCAACTCTCAGTGAGATTTGCGAACTAGGAGTTTATAGCTCGTTGGTAAAGGCTGACGCATCACATCTTGTCATCCCACGCCTTTCAAATTCCATCTTATCACATGACAGGTGGTGACTCTTCAGGTAACTACACCACAGCACGTCTCATGCCATGCGCATTTAATGCACACATTTCTCAACTGACAGCTCATGATGACAAAAGTCATAACTCGCGATGCATTATTAGATTTAAGGCGGTTAAGCAACCCCTAAATCCAATGGTTAGGGTTTGGATCTCGCCTCTCTATATATATGTGGAGCCTTTTTCATTTTCCCTCTCACTCTACCATTTTCAATCTCAACTGTCGAATCGCTTTCTTCACCTTATTTCTTTTATCTTGCTTCCTTACATCGGTGCTTCTTATATTCACATTCTTTGATGATCAAATTCTTCGTCTTTAAGAAAACATTTACAGTAAGTCTTCACAATTGATTCTTGAGTTTTTCAGTTTCCAGTTTTGTTGACATTGTGTTTGCATTGTGTTTTATGGATTTGAGATTGGCTTAAACGCTTTAAATTCTTGATGTTGAAGGTTTACGACTTTTCATTTCTTGTTGATTTAATCTTGTTGATCGGGCCTTCCGGTCTATTTACTATTTGTGACACTTACATATGCGAGCTGTAGGATGACACACATGTAGGTTATTAGCTCATAAGTTGAGTCCCTCATAGCTTTAACGATATATATGTGTGGCATTTATGACCTGTAGACGAGAAAGTCTCTTGATAAGAAACTTAGACTTTCAGGTATGGTCTGCTAGCAACGATTTAACTATACCCTTTCATATGTAGATGTTCTCAGGTCGCAGACGCCGATCATATAAAGTAAGAGATAATGACTTGTCGAGCTCAGAGGAGCTCGGATCAAAGGAAGTCTGCATCACCAGTGAAGTGACTTCTCAAAGCGGTAAGGTTGCTGATGAGTTCGTAACTCGAGCAGACCCCGTGATGATCTATCAAACCGTTGACAAACGACGAGCTCGTGAGGTATTCATACATTATGCCTCGAAGATAGAATATGAGGAGTTGAGGGGAATTACCCTGTAGTATCATCTTCCTAGGGGATGTCGCATCATGTCACCCATATCTGACGACCATGTAGCTTATCCTCCCAAGGGGTTCATTACCTCCAGCATTTACCACCTTAAGCACGGACTTAAATTTCCAATCCCTATCTATGTTATCAACCTATTGAACAGGTTATAGCTTAGCCCTTTTCAACTTACCCCTAACTCCTACTCTTAGCTCACATCTTTAGCTTTAGTCTCGTGCCTTCAATCCCCAAACCCCATAATCCTCCTCCATCTCTATAGTATTAAAAGCATGGGTGGCATGAAAGATAGAATGCGAGATGAGATTTACTATCTCGTAGCTCGATAAACAAGCTGCAAGGGTCTCTTACCTCAAAGCGATGCGAATGGCAAATCTAATGTACAAGATTATAAATCAAGTTGGTTTTACATTTCTTACCTTTCACTTAGGGAGCTTTACAATTTCTCTTTCATCCTCAGCCCAAGTAGTTAGATGGCACGAGCCTCCTGTGAGCTACAATATAATCCTTATTATTATTATTATTTTAACTCTTTTTCTTTTTACCTCACAAACTTGACAAGAGATAGGGCAGCCCTTACTAACGAGGAGACCGAGATTCTTAAGGTGCTTGTGGATTCAGACGAAGCAAGAATTAATAATGCATTTGACGATGAACTCATCAGAGCTCACAAATTAGCCCCTTCTCTTAATAGCGAGCTTCTAGACAACAGGAGGGATATAGGAAGTAAGGGTGAACTTGAGCTCGCCTCTATATTCGAAGCTATTAATGAAGTAGAAGCTGTCCTAATCCCTTAACAGACTCCAACTCCTGCTTCTCATCGAATTACAAAGATGGTGAAACTCGCTTTCCAAAGGTCTTCACCAAATTGACCTGATTAGCCTGTAGCCCCTCCAATTGCTGCTCCTACTGAAGCCACCACTTTGGCACTGGGTTCGGATCCTCCATCAGTCGAGGTCCCCAACTCGTAGCCAGAAGTGATTAAGGTTCATTGTGAGCAGGTGAGAGCTCCTGCTCCCAAGGTCTAAGCTATCCCAAGTAGTAGAGTCAAAAGAAAATCAGTGCCTAATCCCTCTCCGACAAAGCGACAACGAGCAAATAAAGATAAATAGCTAGAGGTCGTACAAAGGAAGATTGAGCCACAGGCTAGGGCATAGCTCGAAGACAAGCCAGGGGGGATACACTTCGATGCCCTCCTCAATTACTTGCCTAACATCTAGGGGAAATCAGCAACCAGGAACTTGGACAGAGAAGACTTAGTAGGTGAAAACCTATCTAGCTGTATAGCTCACTATGAGCTGCTGGTGATTTCCTATACCTCTGTCTTTTTTGCTTTCTTTCTGTCTTTGTTTAAATACTAACGTACTACATTCCAGACCGCTATGGGAGTAGTAAAGTAGATGGAGGAAGCTTAAGCTCTTCAAGAGGAGAAGAAAAAGTTTGAGAGGGAGCAGAGAAAGCTGAAAGGTGAGCTCTCATTCATGACTTCAAAGGTCGAGAGAGCCAAAAGGTCCAAGCAAGTTCTTTAGGCCAAGCTGATGGATACTGAGATGGCTAGAAAAAAGGCTGAAAAATACTCTGGCTCACGAAGAAGGTGCTCATGCAATTGCAAGGTCGCATCTTACCGCTAAGCTTTTCAAAGGTGAAGAGGGGTTAGAAAAAGCCATGCAGTAAGTGAAGGTTGTAGAGAAAAGAGTGGAGGAGGCTGGGCGAGAGCTCATGCTCATTAAGGAGGAGATTGCCAAAACTAAAAAGGAAGCTGAGGTGTCGGTCACCAATGTTAGAGAGGAGGCAGAATCAGAGACCGCCAGTTTGTTCCTTTTAACTTTGTGGAAAGTTCATCCCAAGCTGGACCTTTCGTTCTTTGGTGAAAAGGCGGTTGCTAAGGTGGAGAAGTATAAGAGACGAGCTGCCCGATCCTCAGCTATTCCA
The DNA here is from genome assembly GCA_019925255.1 of Litchi chinensis. Lineage (NCBI taxonomy): Eukaryota > Viridiplantae > Streptophyta > Magnoliopsida > Sapindales > Sapindaceae > Litchi > Litchi chinensis. Next base: position 28,123,484 of record CM034463.1, on the reverse strand, counting down.
AATCCAACTCCTCAAAACATCAAGCTCCCAGTTACAAGCTCCCATGATGAAACAGCTTAGGTCGCAGAACCTTCAGTCGTACTCTCTAGTGATGCGGCTCCCATTAAATCAACCCCCTAAGGCATGGCTCCCATGTAGTTTGAGCCTTTTTCTTTATAATTTTTTATGGCTATACTATATTCACCTCGCTTCATGAGCTTATTTGTTTCTCGTTTTGAGGATATTATTGTTGAACTATTTTTTTCTCGTTACGAGGTTTATATGAAATTGATTTGTTTCACTTCAATGTTATCTTATGCCTTGTTTTGCTTTCATTCTTTTAAGTATTTGAAGTATTTGTATTTCCTATGAACTAAGAAACAGTGATGAATGTATAGATGTATATGTTAGTGATAATAAATCCTAGCGAGAGCTTAGGAGTTTGCGTATCTTGATAAGCTGTAGCTTGTAGATTATAACTTAATTCAAAAAGTTTAAACCAGCTGGACATAATAAAATTGTTTTGAGATATGTAGGGAGTCGGAACCTTGCCTACCACAGCGATGTGTTGTCGTGCTATGTAGGGGGTCGAAACCTCACCTGCCATAGCGATGCTTTGGTGAGCTATATAGGGGGTCGAACCTATCCTACTATAGTGATATTTTATCATGCTATGCAGGGGGTCGAAACCTCGCTTACTATAGTGATATTTTATCGAGCTATGTAAGGGGTCGTAACCTCGTCTACTACAGCGATGCTTTGACGAGCTATGTAGGGGTCGGAACCTCACCTATGATAGTAATGCATTGGCGAGCGATGTAAGAGGTCGAAACCTCACCTACCATAGCGATTTGTTGACGAGCTATGTAAGGGGTCGAAACTTCGTCTGCCCTAGCGATGCATTGGCGACCTATGCACGGAGTCATAACCTTGTCTACCATAGCGATATTTTGGTGAACTATGTAAAGGATCGTAATCTCGCCTATTATAGCGATAAATTTTACGGGCTATGTAGGGGGTCGTAACCTCACCTACCATAGCGATACATTGGCGAGTTATATAGAGGGTCGTAACCGCGCCTGCCATAATGATGCATTAGTGAGCTACACAGGGGGTCGTAACCTCGCCTACCATAATGATTCATTGGTGAGCTATGCAGGGGGTCGTAACCTCACCTGCCATAGCGATATGTGGAGCTATTAATGCAATAGCAAGCGAGTAGGTCGAAACTTGTTAGCTTAACAACATAACTCATAAAAATTGGAGCACAACACATAATAAAGAGATCAATAGAGTAATCACTCAAAGTAGAGGCATATGAGGAATATTAAGCTTTTATTAAGTTTTGAAAACTGAATTACAAATCAAGTTTATGTACTTAAAGAGTTACCAAAAGTATGGGTGGAGATGCTCAGTGTTCCAAGCTCGAGAGACTTCAGCTTCATTCATATTAGCCAAACGATATGCTCAATTTCCCAGGTTCTCTGTGATAATATAAGGGCCTTCCCAATTAGAACCTAATTATTTGTCATTGGCTTTGTGAGCTCCAAGTAGGATAAGGCAAAGCATAAGATCACCCATGTTGAAACACTGAACTCGAGCATTTCTGTTGTAATACCTCATGATCCTTTGCTAATAAACAACTACTTTCAAATGCATTATTTCTCTTGCCTCTTCGAGTAGATCGAGATTTGTGGCAAGTAGTTGGTCATTGTTTTTCGGATTGAAGGTTGCTTTACTTTTCGAGGCCACTTCTAACTCTATTAAGATGATGGCCTCGGATCCGTATACTATAGAAAAGGGAGTTTCGCCAATAGTATTACAAGTTGTGGTTCTATAAGCTCATAGTACCTTTTATAACTCGTTTACTAATGCTCATTTCTTTACTTCCAGCTTTGTTTTCAAGGTCTACTTTATGATTTTGTTAATAGTCTTAACTTGGCCATTGACTTGTAGATGATCTACAACTGAAAAGCTCTTGACAATCTTCAGGTCGTTGCAAACTTAATAAATTGGTTGCTACTGAATTGGGTTCCATTATCTATCATGATCTGTTGAGGGACCCCGAACTTGTAAATAACATTGCTCTACACAAACTTTTCTATCTTCATAGTGGAGATTTCCCGATAGCTCTTTAGCTTCTACCCACTTAATAAAATAGTCTACTATGACCACAACATGTTTGCATATTCCAAGCCATTGGTGGAGGCCCAATCAAGTCTATCTGTAAACCCCTAGTCTTGCATTATAATCTCCTAGTGTTAAAAGAGAGATTAGATAGTTAAAATCAATCTCTACAGTAAAATGAGTGAATTTCATAACCTCCGAAATTTATTTATTTAAGAATACGACGAAATTCGTCGACCATAAGAAGTTTAGTAGAGTGTGTCAATGAAAATCTAAGTTAGGAAATCAAAGATTTTAGTAAATGATAATCGAATTAAAATTCGATTAAAAAGAGAGAGTCAAGATCAATAAAACAAGCTTGACGATCGAAAGTAAACGTTAACAAAACGAGAATTAAATCAAATGATGGAAGATAAATTGGAAACAATTATAGTTGGGCTAATATGAGAATCAAGAGAAAGAGATGAGACTTAGATGAAATTAATAAGATAATGGGGCATGATGCAATTAAGAAAAGCTTGACTAATATATATAACACACTTAGGCTGAAAATTTTTTTCAGCAAACACAATAGCCCGTGAGAGAGAAGCCGTGAGAATCTTCGAGAGAGTGAGAGAGAAAAGGACTGAAGCTGCTGCCGTGAGAGAGAGACCATAAGAAGAGAAGAGAAGGGCTAAAGGAAGAAGAAAGGAGAAGCAAACCGCAGCTGGTCGTGCACCAGAGGAAGCAGCAGCAGCAGTGGCAGAAGCTGAAGCAGACTCGCGCAGCTCGCTGGAGACAGGGCAGAACGGCTCACACAAGAGCAGCTCGCGTGAGGGGAAGCTCCTGGCCGTGAACTACAGCAAGCTGAGCAGCAAAGGAAGAGGAGAGGGAGGAGACACGAAGGAGAAGAAGCACCAGCAGCTGCTGGTCGAGCAGAACGCGAGCAAAACCACAAGCAGAAATGCGACGAGGCTGGTCGGCCAGGAAAGAAAGGAGAGGAACGACCACCCAAGTTGCCTTCCAAGCCCTCAAACCTCCTCCTAAGACTCCTCTCAACTCCCTAAGCTAAGAACCAAGTAAGATTTCAACTTGGTTTTCTTTAAATTTCTGCTGAAACAGAAATGAAGATAGTGACAGCCTCTTATTGTAGTTGTTGTTGATTTGGTTGATTAGATTGCTTTTAAACCTTAATAGAACCTTATATGATTGTTATAGAATCATAAATGATGAGTTTTGAGTGTAGTTGCTGCCATAAAATGATGTAAATGGGCTGTCATATCCTCCCTCAAAGTAGAAACCGAAAATGGTGTTTTATGCATATCAAGTAGTTGATAAAAGTTTTGAGTGAAATTTGAGCATTTAAATGACCAAGTTAGATTTATGTATGTATTAGAGACTTGAAGGGTAGTAGTTAGACCTTGAAATTAGATGGTTTTGAAACCAATTTTGAGCCTTAAAGAGGTTAGAAAAGTTAAAGAGTTGTTAAAGTTGCAAAAGGGGATGTTATAGGTAAAATGTGATTCTCGAGCTCAAATTTTGAGCTCTAGAAAACCTGACTATATTTGACTTATTTGGAAGTGTTCTACACCTCAAATGATACTTAGGAATCATAGAAAGTCATAGGTTTTGGAACGGATTGAATCCGATAAAAATTGCGCAAGTTATGCGCAATATAGTGCCGTTAGAGCTCTGAGAAATGAAACAGCTAGCTTAATGCAATTTTTATGGCATGAAATAAGTTTAGTTAGTCATTATTAGTTAAAGTTAGTAGATCCTAGATCTACCCATTCTTTTGTTTTCAAGTTGTTTGCTATGAATACAGATAAGGAGTTGAAGCCTTTAGAATGTAGTATCGTGGTAGCTACTCCTATGAGGAAATCTCTATTAGTCGAGAGGGTGTATGAAGGTAGTAAAGTTATGGTGGGTGAACATGAATTTCATATTGATTTAATCCTTAGAGATACATGATTTTGATGTTATCTTAGAAATGGATTGGCTTGCTATACATCAACCATTGTTGACTATTTTTTAAAGGAAGTAAGACTTAAAAGAGAAGGAGAATTTGACTTTATTTTCAAAGGAGAACGAAGAATCCTCTCTTCTAGTATTATATCAGCCATTATAGCCAGACGACTTCTTAGGAAACAATGTATAGCTTATATGGCTTATGTGATTGATTTAACAGTGCGTGAAGTGAAGTTGGAAGATGTTTCCGTGGTGAAAGAATTTTTAGATGTGTTTCCTGAAGATCTTCCTAGGTTGCCACCGGATAGAGAAATCAAGTTTGAGATAGAATAGCTTCTAGGTATAACTCCGATTTTTATTACTCCGTATCGAATGGCTCCAATAGAATTGAAAGAGTTGAAAATGCAACTAGAGGAATTATTCAATAAGGGTTTTATCAAGCCTAATATATCTCCATAGGAAGCCCCAGTTTTATTCGTTAAAAAGAAAGACGAGAGTTTGAGATTATGAATTGATAACCGGTAATTAAACAAGGTAACAGTACATAACAAGTATCCACTTCCACGTATTGATGATTTGCTCGATCAGCTCCAGGGTGCAAGGGTGTTTTCAAAGATAGATATGCATTCGGGCTATCACCAACTTAAAATCAGGGCTTGTGACGTGCCTAAGACTGTCTTCAGAACTCGTTATGGGCATTACGAGTTCCTAGTTAAACCTTTTTAGTTGACCAATGTTCCAACTACTTTTATGGACCTGATAAATAGAGTCTTCCACCCCTATTTAGACGGTGAGCTAGACATGACCGATGGTAGTTCATGACAAAGACTGAGAGAGAGAGAGAGAGAGAATAAGTGAATGAATATCCATTAATCAAACTTATCAAAACCAAATCCCAAAAAAAAGATATATTTTATTTTCATAAATAAATTGGAGCAATGGGCCCAGAAAAAAATCAACTAAAAAAATATTAATGGAAATATGAAGAAACTTGGTTCTCCGTCATAAAAAACCGAGGTCATATAGATTTTTGTACTATTTATGAAACTCACGGGTGAATAGATTTTAACATGGAGGTAAAATCCAAGCTACTATTAAAGGACAATTTGATATCTTCTAAGTTATAACCCTCTAGCTCCATTTTTCGATGAGCGTATTTACATAATTGATTCTTGTGGTCTAATCAACATATCTTGTAAGAAAATCTTGCTTATAGTTGGGCCAATATGTCCGCTCAAATATTATTATCATTTTTTCCCTATATGACACTAAATTAAATTATTATCAAAATCAGTTGACACAGAATTTAAAATATTATTTAGATATATAGTTTCAAAAAATCAAGGAGAACTATTCACATAAATAGTATAAAAATCTGTTGTTATGGGTAATATGTTCAAAAATAAGGAAGCTTGATATTATTTTCAATTTCAGAGTGTAAAGTAATAATAACCCAAACAAAATTGATAGGTAGAGAATATACCAAGCATATTCTTAAGTTTACAACAACTTTAAACCCTAAACATTGGCCTAATACTAGACCAACTCTTAGTGGAAAGGAGGGGGGTGAGTTAGGAAGATACTTCTCTAATTAACTTAGTGAAATTATATATTTAATTAAGAAAAGTAATTTTATGCTTTCTTGCACCCAGGCATTAAACAAGAATTGGAATATATTTGTCTGCTACTCACTTTACATTCTATAAACCTTAATTGCTAAAGCTTTGAAAGAATAAATGAAGTTTTAAATTTTACTTTGGAATATAATATTTAGATTTAATTTTTTACAAAACTTAAGTCTTTAAAAGGAATTTTGGCACATTAATATAATAGACAAATATTATTTATTTACTTTGGATTTTAGTGTTACATATACAAAATCACTATATACCATCCCCTTTAAAATTTTTATTTTATTTGAATGGGCTATTATCACTCCCTTGGATTTGAAAATAATATCAAATCACCACAAGTTTTGAAATTATTAACCAAAAAAATCCTAATCGTTAGTGGATTAGTTTTTTCCATCTAAAAGTCAATAGTTCTATTAAACTCAAGGGTAGATGAGTAATTGCATCTATAAGAAGAATGAATTTCTACTATCTGTGTCTTTTAATTTTAAAAAGTTACGATGAACCAATCAAATTTATTCATTGTATTCTCTTTCCTAAAACAAATTCTCTCTTTTATTAAATTCAAATGCAATGGATGAATTTAATTAGTTTATCGTAACTTTTTATAGTTAGAAGACACTGATGGTAAAATTACTTTATATATATAATTAAAAAAATAACATGGATATAATTGATCAAAATTCAATATACTTCAAAAATTAGAACAAAATAACTTCTATCATATAACCAGAATATTACAAGATAGCCATAATTTTATTTTAATAAACACTTTCCAATAGCAACATTTCAAAGAAAGCAACACTAAACTTTTGTGTGACGCCCTCTCCTAAGTTGTACTGTATCCATATATGAAATGAAATAAATTTTATTTATAAAATAATAAAAAGGATTTTTAAAGTGTTTGGAAATGCAATTTAATTTTTATAGAGTTTCCAGGATGATCAGGAGAAAAATTAAATATTAAAAGTTGAGGGTAAAATGGTAAAAATAAAAATTTTATAAAGAATGACAAAATTATAAATATGAGGAAAGGACAAGGACATTGGGGGGAAAAATAAAGAATCCTATAGAATCTGGTAAAAGCGTAATTTTAAATAAGTCCAAGGGTGGAATCAAGCTTAACCCACGCCTATAAATATAGGTGTGTGGTGAGTGGGTCGGTAGGAGAAAAAATCTGGAAGAGAGAAAGAGAGAGAGCTGTCGCCAAAGAAGGAAGGAGAGCAGATCTGCAGCTACTCCAGGCTTATTTCTACCATTTTTAAGAAAGATCAAGCTGATTGGAAGATGAGGAACTAGATCTGGTAAGATTTAATGGAAAAGAAATGAGTTTATATGATTTTAAGTTGGTAAGAAAGCTGTCGAGAACAGCTTCTAGTGTGCAGGTGGTTAACCAAAATTTTTGATATGTAGATCTGGTGATTGAAGCTGTAAGAGAGCGAGAAAGCAAGGCAAAGGTTGAGCAAGGATCTAGTAAGTGAAATGACTGAAAATAATTCTGAGTTGTGGTGATTTGGTTTTAGATTTAGATGATCTAGATTCTGTCGTTGAACCTGATGATGTCACGACCTGATATATTTGTGAACTGATAATGTATATGTTAAGTATATGAATGTGAGATTAATTGAGGTCGGAATGTGTTAGTGTTAATGTAAGTCTGAAGAAAAGAGTGTTAGGAGTAGGCATGTGTGAGTTCGGGCAAAAGCTCATGAGGTGCGAGCTGAAAGAGGCCCCTAGCGCATTTCAACTGGTCAAGATGGTCGAACTAGAAAGCGAGCTGAGTTATGCCTGTTGCTCTCTATCTCACCTGTCTAGACTGAGCTGGAGTGTGAGCTCGCAAAAGGAGCTGAGTGAGGTCGCAGCTCATCAGGGGTGCCTGGCCGAGCTAGCCTAAGGTTGTAGCCCGCAAGGGCAAGCTAAGAGGTATGAGGAGCGACCTGAGGTAGAAAAAGATCTCATCTCGCTAAGAAGTGAGCTAAGCGAGCTCGATGAAGATGGATGCCTTTAGTTCGGGCTATGCTGAGCGAGCTCAATAAGATTGGTGCCCTTAGTTTGGGTAGAGCTGGGCAAAATAGGAGCTCGCTAAAGGCGCGAGCTGGGGCGAGCTGAAGTACGAGCTCGCAGCTCAAGCTGGACTGACAGTATTACAGTTCTTAATAGCATGTATGGATTTGGAGTTAGATAATAATTTAGCTAGCTAAGTGAAGGTTTCGTTTGTGAATAAGTGTAGGTGACTGCGAGCTGAGAGAGGAGGTCGCGGAAGCATTGGCGCAAGTGAATAGGACGGCAAACAATGAGTGTGATAAGATTTTTCTTTATGTTATATGCTTTCCAGATTTTTCTACAATTATTATATAAATTCTCGTAAATCATTTTTAGCTCATCAACAGTTCATATTCGCATGAAAAATAAGCTTAGAAGAGTAAAAAAAAAAAAAAAGAGTAAAGATTTTCAAAGACTAGTGGAACGACTCAAACTTATTTATAGACAGAACTTCTAGCATTAGACCCGGCAGGTATACCCCACAGTGTAGGGCAAGTATTGGGAGGGTTAGTCCTGCTAACATTAGGGGGATAGAGTTTGTCATGTCTGTTGAGTCACCTTCTATACCGTGGGGTATTGTCTCGCTTGCGATGTGCGATGATAGTTCCGCCATGCAGTAGCGGGGTGTCTTTGTAGCTTTGTCACGCTGTACGATGATAGCTATTCTGCCACGTGACCCCTTACACTGAACGAAGCCGGTCTACCCGTTCATATGGTTATAGCTTTACTTGGGTTCCCCATTAGTACAAATTTTAGTAAAAGCAACATACCATTGAAAAGCAAGTTTTAGAAAGAAATTATTTTATAAAAAACTTTTGAATTCCTAAAGAAAATTTATAAAAACTCAAATTTTCAAAAAAAAAAAAAATCTTTTTTTTTTTTTAAAAAAAAAAAAAGAAAAATGTTTTCAGTAGGTATTTTATAAAACTTAGTTTAATTAAATCCTCTCACTCACTAAGCATTATAACTTACTGTTATTTTTGGTTCTATGTTACAAAACCTCCCAAGTGTAGGAGTAGGTATAAGGAATTAGGGTACCAGTCCGCCGCGATCAAGCTAGGTGGGTCAGACGACTGACGACGCTGCATTGTTTCTTCTATAAACATTGTGCGTCTACTGACGGGAGCCTTCCGGAATCCCTTCTCTTGACTCGAGAAAGACCCCGTACCACTCCGAAAGAATTCCCACGAACCCTATACTCAGCCCGGAGGAATCTCATCAGGGCACCAGAAAATCATTTAGCTAGATCTTTTAACTTCTTTTACAATGTGACAATGTTTTTTAATAAAAAAATTTCGCTTTTTAATAAAAATTTCGACAACATGCCGTCTGTTTTCTAAACTATGTCACCCTGCAAGTTTCGAATACAATTTATAAAAACACTTCTATGAAATCAATTTCTCAACTTCCAGAGCCTCCGGCTCTTTTCTCACAACACAACCACAAACAAATAAATAAAATCTGAAAACTAAATTTCACAAAACTTTAATAAAACATTTTTAACTAATGCATCCACTATTTCTTTAAAATATTTACAACTATATACATAAACATATACATAATCAAAATAGCAAAATTTATATATGTAGTAGGTGTCGTCTTATCCGTCCGTCTGCACGTTTGATCGAACCTCGTCAGCTGGACGACTAGCTCCTGCGCCTGTAGGAGAATTTTTAAGAAAAATATTTAAAGAAAAATATGAGTATAACTCAGTAAGTGGTATAATTTATATAAACTAAAACTTATTTCTGAATAAAATATTATCCCAAAAACAATTTCTAAAACTAAAATACTTTCTGAAATCTTTTCTTAGAATCTTTTCTAATGCTCGCCTAAATGGTAACCCAGGGAATATCTACTCCTGGCGTGGCAGCATATAAAATCTAGCTAACCACTAGGAGTGGGAATCTACCATATGTAGTCATCGAAAGCGGGCCCACACTATAGACCGACTACACTATCACTTATGCCTCGTTCACACAAGAGTCGACTAGACTCAAATCTCACTGACCGACTTCCTCTCATCTACCGTATCACGCATAGGGCATTCGACCGGGTACTAAACTGGGGCTAGGATAAACCATAGGCTATTAAAATCTCTTTTTCTTAATACACTAAAATATTTTAAATCTCAAGGCCGTAAGCCTAAAATCTTTAATTCTAGCACATTCTCATATACATAAATAATAAACTAAAATCTTTATGCTAGAATTATAATATAAATTCAATTAATAAATGAATAACTATTTATAATAAATTCTTTTAACTTTAAATAAACTTTAAGAAAATATAAATTTTAAAAACGCGTAGTTCCACTTACAATACGTCCTCAAATAGAATCCGATTCTCCTCCGTATGTCTCCGGAACTCTCCGCTTTTACCCTAAAACATCAAATATCCATTTAGGGTCACTTAACTCATTTAAATAATATTCAAAATCAATAAAAATCTCATTTATCTCTATTAATACCCTTTAACGTCTAAACTTTCGAATCTCAATTTCTATTAAATCAGGGTTTTCGAAATCCGTTTTTTTACATGAATCCTACTTATTTTTTCCTAGAAATACCTCAGTATACTCAATTTCATCATTGGAAGCTCGAAACGAAATTCGTTCAATTTCGCTTACTAATTAAAATCATTTTTTGCTTCGAACGTCCGACAACTTCAACAATCAATTCTCTAATGTTCTAACACCCAACCATGATTAAATAAATGGTTTCGAACGTTAAACGAACGTATTTAGAAGGATTTCGAAAAATGCCTTTCAACTCGTCCGTTTAGCTCCGAAATTGATCCTAAACTTTTCGTTTTCAAAATCTAACCTCATAAGATTATTTTCTAACTTCTAAAACATCCATCTAATACCTTAGAATCGAAAATGAATTCGGATCTCACCAAACCCATTTTGGATCGTGACTTTCTCTCTCTCTCTCACGCCTATTTTTCTTCCATCAAATCACTCATAAATCACATCAAAATCATCCTCACACCTCCCTCTCATCATCCTTAAACTCAAATTTGAAAAGGAAACAAAAGAGAGAATGGGTTTTCACATAAAGCATCAAACTTTAAACTGAAATAACTCACCAAATAGGCGATCTTTTCACTTCAAATTTGTTGGGCTAGCTAGAGGAGATGACAAGGAACAATTTTCATGAAGAAACCCCGACGAAATTCAGACCGGATCTCTCTCTTTTCTCCCTCTCCCTCTCGGCATCGCACTCTCGGGTCTCTCTCTCACCCGAATCTCTCCTCTTTCTTTCTTTTCTGTTTTTCACGATTCAAATGTCTCTAATGAGACAAAAATCAAATTATATATATATACTAATACTTAATTACAATTAAGTCCCTCAAGAAAATTTCATTTAATCACCTCAAACTTTCAATAATCTTACTAGTGTCCAAAAATATGTAATTATTAATTCTATTGGTCCACTTAGCACATTCTAATCCATTTATTTCTTCAACCAATCAATAGATGACATGTGGCACAACTATAGCCACTACTTTTCAAGTCACTTATATCTTTTCTTATTGGTTGAATTAAAATATCTTTTACTTTATTTCGTGAGCTTACCTCGCTTGATTAACACATAAATCACTCCTAACCACTTTGTAATCGTACCGGGGTCAACCAAACGACATCCGACTTGCGATACGAAAATATAATAAACCTTAAATAACACTATTGGAGGCATACGATTCAACCGTAACTCAATTCGAAGATTTCTAATACCATAAAATAATAAATCTGGGTGAGAGCTAAATCGATTTCGAATTACGCGATATATCGAAAAATATTGATTATATATCATAACATAAATCAGGGCTTACTCCATCTCTGTTAAACATCACTCCCATGTAAATCACTCATACCATTTTCATAAATTCATGCATGTAAATCCTACATGGAAGTTACACTTTTACCCCTTGGTGTATAAATTTGAATTCTCATTTCAATAAAACTTTCAATACCTAATCCTTTCGAAAAATATTCCATAAATATCCTACACACATCTTATGGTCAATTTAACTTTATAAGCTTCAATTTCGGCCTAATACCTCTCATATATACTTGATAAAAAAAATGTTCCTAACCGAAATCTGGTCGAATAAACCAATAACTTTTTTATACGTATCTATAACTTAAATACTCAATTTTTATGTCCATTCTCTTTAACTCATTCTCATTCACTTGGGTTACACTCCTTGAAACTTTCGCATATTATGCTCACGCGTGATCCATGCATACTTAACTTAAAATATTCATTTTGCCCTTTTTATAATCTAATTTCACTTCGACCGAAAAATATTCTGAAAATATTACATGGTCATCTAATCTTCAAATTGACCATGAAATACTTTAATTGGGTGTCTTATCTATCAATCTCATTCTTCGAAAAAATTTTCAATTGGGTTTAAACTCATTAAAACCCATTAATCTCTCAACAGGGCAATATCATAATTTTCTTCGGATCACTTAAAACTGACTCAAATGGTCTTCTTTTTTATCCGTTTCTATTTCTCTATACTCTCTTGCTATTTTCGGACCTTTTCGACTGTTAAGGTCAATTTTCGAAAATTTTACTATTCATCCAAAAATTTTCGTCCGAAAAATACTATTCATCGAAAATTCTCATTTCTTCCTGACATGACACTCAGGGTCTTATAAATATAATCAAATTCTAACCAGACCCCTTGCACTATTTCTGGACTCTTTATTCTCTATCTGATTGCCGAAAATGAATTCTCCAAGACTAGGATCGGGGTTTATCATCTAATGTTATTATCAATTATGTTATCTTGCATATTTTAAGATTTGAATAACATTTTGTAGAATTTTTATATAACCATGACGCATGCCTATTTTGGATTCTTGCATATTCATGATAATGTGTTTAATCACAATATGATTAGTATGGATGTTGAGAAGAAATTTTAAGATCGATGGTTTTCTTGTTTAGCAAAGTTACTTATCGATACAGGTCCGCTCTATCACATCATTTTGGGTCTTAATAGTTAGACTTCAAAAGGGTCTCGTAGGGTGCCCGGTAAAACCGCCGGGTTCATTAGGGGGAATACGGGTCGGGTCTTGTCATTTTGTGTCATAATTATAACGTTTGAATATTTTCAACTGTATGTAGCTTTCTGAAAAGCAGAGCGATTGTATGTGATTGGAAGTCATGCAATCTCTCCAAAAGCAATTCATTAACTAAAATCAAGGCATATAATGGTTGCCTCTAAAAAGCCACCAATGTGAAGCCCAGAATTTTCTCTACCTAGGAGAAATAATTTTTTTTTCGATAAATAGTATTTTCAAGTGAATATTGATTTTTAGATTCCTAAAATCCAGAATTTTCTCTTTATAAGAGAAATAAAAAAAAAACTTTTGATGAATAGTATTTTCACATGAATAGTGGTTTTTAAAAAGTGAACCACATGAATCAAAAGTTCCAGAATTAATACTAGAGTTAAACGAAACCAAGACAGATCAAAGATAAGTCCATTTAAAGAGTTTGTAAGTGATTCGAAGTTTATTGGATGAAAGTACTTTATTCGATTTTAGTACTGTATACTGAATTTATGTAATAATAAAATAATTTTAAGTACTCGGATGTACAATTGAATTTTTGTAGAATTTCTGGATAGGTCAAGGGATGATTTTTAATTTCGAAATAATAAAATAATTTAAAGCAGTCAAATCCGAATTGGTAATCGAATTCTAATAAAATTTTCAAATGTGAAAATTTAGTATAATAAAATTTTCAAATAGACTCGAGACGATTATGAATACGAGAATGATATTTTAGGAAATTGGAAAACATGAAAGTGATGCATGAAAAATGAGACACTTAGCGCGCAAATGAGGAAAGAAATAATGCATGGAAGACATGTGGCACAAAAGAGGAATAAAATCTTGATAAGTGTATGGCGATTTAAGAGGATTGGATTACAAGTGGGCAAGCACATATAAATTATATATATATAGTTGAAACAAACAATGAAAAACAAGAGACAAGAGGTAGCTTTTCATTTTGGTCAACAAACAAACAAATGAAATCAAAGACAAAGAGAAGTTCTATTCGGTCAAGACACAAAGCTCTCTCTCTCACTCATGATCATAAGAAACCAAAACTGAAGATAGCAGCATGTGGTGGTTTTAGCTGATTTTAGAGTGATTTTCAAGTTAAACAAGCTTGCATGCAAGATAAAGAAGCAAGAGAAGCCATTTGGAAGCAAGAAGAAGCATTTCAGTCAAGGGAAGAAGACAGCTCTATTGAGAAGTGAGGAAGCAATCTGTCGTGAAGAAAACAGAAGACAACATGCATCTCATGATGGCTGGAGGTGATTTTTGAAGGTTTTTCACACATGCAAGAGGTGTACGCAAGCTTAGAAGGGAAACCTATCCATTTTAGGTTAGTTTGAAAGGTAAAATTTGAGTTTACCATGAGTTAGTTTGTGAAATCTTTGGATTTATGGTCTTGGATGATTTTGTGATGAAATCATGTTTGGGTTTGAGGTGTTGTAACCTTAAGAGGATGTGAATAGACTTGCATGTAGCTGTGGTATAAAAATTGAAGAAAATTATGTTGAATGCATGAGAGCTCATAGCCAAGGGTGTGTGTGTATGGTTTAGATGTAGTTTGAGTGTGTTGTTATGAGTTTTGGTGTGATATTGATGTGTAAAATCTTGATGGAAAGTTGGAAATGAGAGTGCATACAATTCAGTCAAGATGAGCTTTTATGGTTCAAAAAATTGTTTGATTGTTTTGTCATGATATTTGGTGAGATGTTGGATGTAAATTTAAGTGAGAAACTTGATGAAATGTTGGTCTTTTGTGTGTATGAGGTATTTGGCCAAGGAGTGTAGAAATTGACCAATTTAAGGCTTAAATGATTTGAGTAAATTTTATACTTATAGATGCATCAAAATGTTGAAATTAGAGGCAAAACTTTGGATTATAAGCTGTCATATTAATGATAATGGAATGGAAAATTGTTTTGGCTATTTCGAATGATGTTAGGGGCTATTTTGAATGATGAAAATAACATGGAGATCTAAAGGAAAGCATCAGAATGTAAATGACTACCTTGCGACAAAACTTTGTATAATTACAAAAGTGTGACCCTTTATAAATTGGACTTGCATTTACACCCCTAATTATATGTTTAAATGTGATTACAATGGAGAAGATGCGAATAAGGTTAGTTACGAAATTGATTAAAAATAAAATGTTAAAATACATAGATAGCATAGAGATGAAGCTACCCAAAGTTAAAAGTTATTGCAAGCTAGGAAACCGCGAACATTCCGTGAGTTAGGAAATTGTAAGTGTAAATTCTTTTATGAAATGATAAATACATTTTTATTTTAGTATACTTTAATGTGAGTGTCAAATTATTTTATAAATATGAAATACATGCTTTAAATGTGTTTTTTTTTTTTTTTTTTTTTATGAATATCATAGCTCTTGATATCTAAATGAGTTTTATGAAAGAAATGTTTATATCATGAAATTAATGAAGGAAATGTTTTTATGTTTTCAACAACAATTTGAAAGCAATATGCTCTTAAGAATGATTATTTTAGTATACAGAATAAATTTTAAAGCAAATTAGAATGAAAGTTTTCAAAACCAATGGTTACCTTTTCTTATGAAACAAATGATATGACTGAGAAATGACTTAAATGTGGTTGAAGTACCTTATTGCGCATATGGCAAGTTAGTTAGGGGGGCAAGTCCACTAACTATAGGGGGATTGAGTTTGTTGTGTCGCTCTCTGTACGTTTTTAAGGTACTACTATGACAGATGCCCTATGCAAGGTGAGGTAATATTCCATGGCATGGTGGCTTATGACTGAGATTGATTGTCCCCACCATCGGTGTCCTAGGATCGGGCAGTGATTTATGATTTCCTGGGTTCCATTGGATATATGTTTTATGAATGAAAGTAATATTTCTTTATATATATATATCCATGTACATGTATTGTATGGATTTTAATGATGAATGTAGTTATGTTTTCAAGTAAATTTATATAAATATTTATGCAAAAGCATGAGATTTATGATTTGGACAAAACATTAAGAAACTTAGATTCTAAAAGATTTTTGGGAGGCTATTTTAGAAAGCAAAGTTTAAATAGGAACGCATAACACTCACTGAGCTCCTTTAGCTCAGTCCTATCTTTTATGTTTTATGAATGAAAAACCTCCCCAGATGCAGAGACAACTGCTTAGGGCGAGCAATCTCTGATGCAAAGTTAGGTGAGCACATTTGACGACTGCTACTGTGAAATTAAAGTAAATATTTTGATGTCTAATGAATATATATAATGTAGATACTTTTGATCTTATGATGATGTTTACGATTTTATGCGTGTTAAAATATTTTTAAGTTCGAAATGGTTTTGATTGAAACACTTTGAGTTGTGTCTTAAGTTTTGAATTTTGAGATGGACCTGAGGTCCAAATTGGAAGTGGAGCAAAAAATATATTTTTTTAAAGTGTTTACAAACTGTTTATAGGTGATTCAAAAGGATTTTGAAATGTTCGAAAAACAGTCATTGTGCTGCTGAAATTTTAAAAAAAAAAATTCTTATCACTATGATTTCTAAACGATTTACGAAAAGGAAATGTATCACGACTTCGCTCTACGAAATCCTTTAGAATTAGTCACTGATATAATGACTACAAGGATTTTCATTGGGGTATCGAGAGGGCTCCGCTCGAGTCTCTAAAAAGGAAATCGGGTCGGGTCCCTTTAGTGTTGATATCAGGGCAAAGGTTTTGGAAAAACGTTTGGAAAGTTCGAAAAGTCATCTTAGAAAAGAAAAGAAAACCCACTTTTGAAAACAATTTAAAGTTATTTTAAAATTTGCATGATCTCTTTTCCACATTCTTTTAATCATATACATTACATGATACATGTTTAGATTTCATAGTAGATGTGTCGTCGAGACCGCCTTACTATTAGAAGAGTCGCCATTGAGGCTCCTACACCAGTAGAGGAACAAAAGGATGAGTCCGTAAGTGTTCCTCAAGATCTAGTTCCCTCAGAACCGTCCCATCTAGAACCATTCTAGCCTCTTGAGCCTGAAGGTGGAAATGTACTCTTAGAATAGGTGGCTCAGTTGTTAGCCACAACACTTCGTCAATTGTAAGAAGCAGGGGGTTCCATTGAAATAGCTCAGAAGTTAGGAGCTAGGAATTATGACAGAATGGGTGAACCGGAGAAAGCCTTATCTTAGTTAGAGAATAATAAAGGAATCTTTGAGGTTATAGGTGCTTAGAAGAACAGATAGTGACATTTTCAACATTCCTATTGAAAGATTAGGCCAAGGACTGATGGAAGGCGTTACAAAGACGGAACCCATAAAGAGTATCCTGAACTCAATTTAAGAGAGAGTTCACGGATAAATTCTTTCTGAGAAGTTATAAAGACGCTAAGATTGAAGAGTTTTTCAAATTGGAATGGGGTGTACTCTCCATAATGGAATATGAGAAGAAATTTTTAGAGTTGGTGAAACATGTTCCGTTTATTCAAGATGATAAAGAACAGAAAAGTAGGAGATTTGTAGTGGGCTTGAATCCTGAAATCTGGACCTACATGACATCGATTGGGTATGATCAGTATGGTAAATTGGTGGAGGCTGAAGTCAGGGTTGAAAGGAGTATGGATAAGAAACCTCGAAGTGACACCCGAAGTTTGAAGCGCATTGGATCAAATTGGATGCAAGAAGGGTCTAGCAAACAAGCCAAGAGTGGGGGAAAATTGAAGTGGTCTGGTCAAGTTATGGGGCACAATCAAGCTAAGGCTCCGTAAGACCTCTGATCGGATTTAGATCTATCGAAAACTAAAAGCGCACCGAGCTAGAATGCACAAAATATGGTAAATGCCATCATGGCGAGTGTAGACTAGGCACAGATATATGTTATAAGTATGGACAAGGAGGGCACTTTACAAGGGATAGCCCACAGCTAGCTTCTCGTGGTAGGTCTGATACGGGTCAGCAAATATGGGTCAGCAGGACAGAGGCCATTCAGTGCTGGCCAAGGCCAAGAGCAAAGAGGTACGCAAGCTAGAGGCCCCACTATACCCAATAAAGCAAGTGGACCTGCGGGCAAGGATCAATCGTCCAGAGGATTGGTAGGCAAGCCCCATATTCAGGCCAGAGTTTTTGCAGTGACCCAACAGGAAGTAGATGTTCCCCTAAAGGTGGTGACAGGTAAAATTTTCGTATTTGATTGTGATACACATGCATTAATTAACCCTAGGACTACTCATTCATTTATCTCCCTAAATTGTATTGTAAACATGATGTTAAATTGAAACCCTTAGATTGTAGTATGATAGTGTCAAGCCTTACAAGAGGTTCAAAGGTCGTCGAAAAAGTGTATATGGAAAGTAAGTGATGATAAAGGGTCAAGAGTTTCGGGCGAACATGATATTGTTAGACAACCATGATTTTGACATAATATTAGGTATGGATTGGTTGCCGAAATATCACACTATTATGAATTATTTTTGAAAAGAGGTAAGATTTGTTATATTAGGGGAGCTAGATGTTATTTTTCATAGGGTAAGGAAAATAATTTTTGCTAATCTGAAGACTGCAATGATGACTAGTAGGATGTTTCGAAAGATCTAGGTTAGCATTTGTAGTTAGTGTTGATAGATCAGACGGATTGATTTCGACATGTAAAGAGTGATATAATGTATGGTGGTAATGCGTGATTTGTTAGATTGACTAGGAATTGAATGATTGGATTAGTTATTGTTGGAGTATATATTGGTGATCAATGTATCAATTATGTAACTACGAAGTATGCCATGAAATTGTTGTTGTTCATGAGATTTGAATCAATATGAATATTTGGTGATTGAGTTTTGATGGGTTTAGGTGATATGATCATTTGTTTAATCGATTAGATAAGTAAGGTAGAGAAAGATCATATACAATTCAAGTCCTTAGTGTTTAGATTATCTTCTAATTGATAAAATTGATGAGGTGAGATTGAGACCCAGTTATAAGACTGATGGATTTTAATCCAGTCTAGTGGTTGAAAGTATTTTTGGTGGAATCCAATTACTATTGGTGACGAATAGGATATAGATAATTATGTATACTGGTGTTTGTACAGTGATTTTACTTAGCGAATATTCGTTGCTTGAGATCTTTTGTGGGTTAAATTGATTAGTAGATTATATTTACATGGTGAAAAGAGTAGTAATATTTTAAGGAAAGGTTGATGAAGAGTTTCTAAATTCATTATGGAGAAGCATGATATTAAGAGAGGTGATGACTTGAATTAATATTAGTCTCTTATAGCGAATTCATTTTAAAGTATCTTTTGATAACGACTATTTTGAATAGTTTTGAAGTTAAAGATGTTACTTGGGAACAATTATGGTTATAATATTAGATAATGGCATGGATTATAGATGATGCCTTCGAATATTTACAACTTGGAGTTTTATAGGATTGAAATTTCGAAATGTAGAGTACCATTCATATTAACTCTTGAAATAGAGTTTTTGTTAGAATATCATCCAAGAAAGGCGAACGTGGTAGCAGATGCTCTGAGTAGGAGACCCACAAGTGCAATGGTGCAACTGAAGGCGGTATATCTACCATTGTTGGTGGGATTAAGGTCTCTAAAGGTAAGTTTGGAAGTGACAGATTCAGGAGCATTGATGGCTACCTTCCATGTTTGACCTATTTTAGTAGACCACATGAGAAAGTTACAATCATAGAATCCTCAATTAGTTAAGCTAAAAAGTGAGGTGGAATATAAACAATAGGAGGATTTCTTGTTAAAGGATGATGATACACTTATGGTGGGTTTAAGATTGTGTGTGTACCGAATATTAGTGAATTAAAGAAAGAGATTATGAATGAGGCACTTTATGGAAGGAAGTGCAAAACTCCTACATGTTGGGATGATGTAGGTGAGAAGAAACTGATAGGTTTTGACCTTGTCCAAATTTCTTCGGATAAGGTTTAAGTTATCAAGAACAGGTCCTGCACAATTAAGTCATTTCCTTGGTGAAGGTTTTATGAAGAAATCATGATGTGGAAGAGACCATATAGTAGTATGAGGGTCAAATGCACCACCAATACCCTCACCTTTTCTGATAGATAGGTCTTTTAAAATTTGGAGGACGAAATTTTTATAAGGAGGGGTGAATTGTGAAGCTCGAAATTTTTTCTATTTAGGAGAAATAAATTTTTTTTGATGAATAGTATTTTAAGTGAATAGTAATTTTTGGATTCGTAAAACCTAGAATTTCCTCTTCATAGGAGAAATAAAAAGTTTTTTGATAAATAGAATTTTCACGTGAATAATGATTTTTGAAAAACGGACCATGTAAATCAAATGTTCCAGAATTAGTACTAGAGTTAAACGAAACCTAGACGGGTTAAAGATGAGTCCATTTGAAAAGTTCGTAAGTGATCCGAAGTTTATTAGAACAAGAGGAAGCTTTTCATTTTGATCA
The DNA here is from genome assembly GCA_019925255.1 of Litchi chinensis. NCBI lineage: Eukaryota > Viridiplantae > Streptophyta > Magnoliopsida > Sapindales > Sapindaceae > Litchi > Litchi chinensis. Next base: position 28,103,251 of record CM034463.1, on the reverse strand, counting down.
ACAAACAAACAAATGAAATGAAAGACAGAAAGAAGTGCTATTCGGTCAAGACACAAAACTCTCTCTCGCTCATGGTCACAAGCTCTCTCTCTGGGCCAAGAAACCAGAACCGAAGATAGCTGCATGTTGGTGGTTTTGAGCTGATTTAAGAGTGATTGTTAAGTTAAACAAGCTTGCATGTAAGATAAAGAAGCAAAAGAAGCCATTTGGAAACAAGAAGAAACATTCTGGTCAAGTGAAAAAGATAGCTCTACCGAGAGGTAAGGAAGCAATTTGTTGTGAAGAAAACAAAAGACAGTATACAGTTCATGGTGGCTTAAGGTGATTTTTGAAGGTTTTTCACACATGCAAGAGGTGTACACAAGCTTAAAAGGGAAACCTATCCATTTGAGGTTAGTTTGAAAGGTAAAATTTGAGTTTTCCATGAGTTAGTTTGGGAAATATTTGAATTTATAGTCTTGAATGATTTTCTGATGAAATTATGTTTAGGTTTGAGGTGTTGTAACCTTAAGAGGATGTGAATAGACTTGCATGTAGCTTTGGTATAAAAATTGAAGAAAATTTTGTGTTAGATGCATGAGAACTCACAGCCAAGGGTGTATATGTATGGTTCAAATGTAGTTTGAGTGTGTTGTTATGAGTTTTGGTGTGATATTGATGTGTAAAATCTTGATGGAAAGTTGGAAATGAGAGTGCATGCAATTCGGCTAAGATGAGCTTTTATGGTTCAAAAATTTGTTTGATTGTTTGGTCATGATATTTGGTGAGATGTTGGATGTAAATTTAAGTGAGAAACTTGATGAAATGTTGGTCTTATGCTTGGATGAAGCATAAGGCCAAAGAGTGTAGAAATGGACCAATTTAAGGCTTGGATGATTTAAGTAAATTTCATGCTTATAGATGCATCAAAATGTTGAAAATTTGATTTTGAAATTAGAGACAAAACTTTGGATTATGAGCTGCCATATTAATGTTAATGGGATGGAAAATTGTTTTGGATGTTTTGAATGATGTTAGGGGCTGTTTTAGATGTCTAAATAACATGGCAATTAAAAGGAATGCATCAGAATATAAATAATTACCTTGCGACAAAACTTTGTGTAATTACAAAAGTGTGACACTTTATAAATTGGACTTTCATTTACACCCCTAAATATATGTTTAAATGTGATTACGATGGAGAATATGCGAATAAGTTTAGTTATGACGTTGATTAAAAATAGAATGTTAAAATATGTAGGTAACGTAGAGATGAAGCTACCCGAAGTCGAAAGTTATTACGACTTAGGAAACCGTGAACATTTCATGAGCCAGGAAATTGTGAGTATAAATTAGTTTATGAAATGATAAATGAATTTTTATTTTAGTATGCTTTAATGTGCGTGTCAAATTATTTTATAAATGTGAAATTGTAAGCTCTTATTCTCGATTCTAGATTCCCTAGTATTAGAAACTAGACTAAATGATGAAAATATTAAATTTCATCAATATTATCTTTATGGGTGATATTTGAACATTAGTAAAATTTTTAGAAACTAATTAATACTAATAGTGAGATAAATGCAAATAAGGGCAAAATGGTCATTTTGTCAATAAGAGATATTTAAACAAATGGTAAAATGGTCTTTGTTCGAATAAGAGTTATAGATGTAAACATAAACATGTTAGTCATCTAAAACTTAGAGAAAATTAAATGAGTTGTGAAATAAACTAACAAGGGGCATTATGGTCATCTTCACTAAATAACTTCCTATATATATGAGAGAAAGATAGAAAGAGAGGAGAGTGGGACGACAAGGGAGATGAGAAGAAGAGAAGTTAGATCCAAACTTTCCAAGGTAATTTTAAAGCTTCCAAACCAAATCCCTAATAGGTTTAAGCAAGAACATCAAAACCCAATCAAGAGTAAGGTGAGATATCATCATTTTCTTTAAGTTTGATGTTAGTTAGGAATATATGATATGATGATAGATTGGTTTGTTGATTTGATGTGTTGTTGTGGGGATTTTGATGTAAATAAAAAATATAGTCATGAATAACTAAAAAGGGAAGTTGAATTGATGAAATCTATGCAATAAATGGAAGATAGAATGTAGATGGATGAAACCCTAGGTCTTTATTTAAGCATTAATTGAGTGATTTAATGGTAGTTAATGTGTTTGATGAAATATTTGAGAGAAAATAGCTTGAAAATTGAAAAGTTGAATAATGTGAGTGTGTGTGGATGTCACGGCCAAGGAAGGGTGTGTATGACTTCATTGAGTTATGATCAAATTGAACTTGATTTCATGCATAATTGAGGTTAGGAAATCATATGGAATTGATAGAATTTCAAAATGAAAAGAGATAGTTACAAAAGTATAGTTAGGCTAGATGAAGGGCAATTGTGGTCACTATACAATACCACTTCATTTTACATTTTAGTGTGACAAATGATCATAATCAAGTATATAAGTCTAAGAATCATAGTAGAAAGCAAATCGAGTTTATAATGTAAAAAATGATAGATTTTGATACGAAAAAGTGTTAAAAAATAGGGTTATTTCATAGGTTTCACCCCTTTATAGTTGGAATTTTTCAAAACCGTTTTACGGGTGAGCTAAATAGGAGATAGGAAGATGATTCAAGTGAAAAAGCCCACGGATTTGGCTATGAACAGTATTCAATCAAAGGGGTCTGAAAATTTTGACTTTTTATTTCGGGTCTCTGAAAATTATACGGACTGCGTGGGGATGTCCCTAAGGGTATATAAGTTAAACTTTTGCAAAGAAATCAGAATTTTAGTGCTTCGGCTAAATTAGAATCCGGTTAGGAAGGTTGTAGTCTAAAGAGTGTATTAAAGAGTAAATTATATTCAAAGCAATATGGATACTATGTGTAGCTCACTGTAGCACACTCTAAATAAGGATGTGATGTGCAGGTAACGAGCAAGTAAGAGGAGTACAAGGAGGTCATTAAAGCTTTTAACGAGTCGTGAGCTAAGGTAAGTATTACATCACTTACACTAATTCAATCTTACTTTAAAATATAAATATTATTGTTAATGCATAACTAGATTTGCCTAGAGAGAATCTAATTTGGGTTTTGTCAGAAATACATGCTTGAAATGTGTTTTTTTTGTTATGAATATTATAACTCTTGATATTTAAATGAGTTTTATGAAAGAAATGTTTATAGCATGAAATTAATGAAGGAATATGTTTTTATGTTTTTGGCAACAATTTGAAAGCAATATGTTCTTAAGAATGATTATTTTAGTATACAGAATAAATTTTTAAAGCGAATTGGAATGAAAGTTTTCAAAACCAATGGTTACCTTTCTCTATGAAATGAATGATATGACTGAGAAATAACTTAAATGCGGTTGAAGTTTCTTATTGTACATATGGCAGGTCAATTGTAGGTGGGGGGAGAGGGGGGGAGGGGTGGCCAAATCCACTAACTATGGGGGATCGAGTCTGTCGTGTCGCCCTCTGCGTGTTTTTAAGATGTTACTATGACTAATACCCTATGCAAGGCGAGGTAACATTTTGTGGCATAGTGGCTTATGATTGAGATTGACCGTCCCCACTACTAGTGTACTAAGACCAAGCGATGATTTATGATTTCCCTAAGTTCTATTGGATATATGTTTTATGAATGAAAGTTATATTTCTTTATATATATATATATATCCATGTACATGTATTGTATGGATTTTAATAATGAATGTTGTTATGTTTTCAAGTAAATTTATATAAATGCGTATGCAAAATCATGAGATTTATGATTTGAACAAGGCATTAAGAAACTTAGATTCTAAAAGATTTTTGAGAGGCTATTTCAGAAAGCAAAGTTTAAATAGAAACATATAACACCTCTTCAGGTGCAGACAGAGGTACTCAGGGCCAGCGGTCTCCGACGCAATGTAAGGCAAGCACATCCAACGACCACTATTGTGAAATTAAAGTAAATATTTTAATGTCTAATGAATATATATAATGCAGATACTTTTGATCTTATGATGATGTTTACGATTTTATGCATGTTAAAATGTTTTTAAGTTCGAAATGGTTTTGATTGAAACGGTTTGAATTGTGCCTTAAGTTTTGGATTTTGAGATGGACCTGAGGTCGAAATTGGAAGTGGAGTAAAATATATATATTTTTGAAGTATTTATAAACTATTTACAGGTGATTCAAAAAGATTTGGAAATGTTCGGAAAATAGTCTTTGTGCTGTCGGAATATGAAAAGAAAAAAATTCTTATCCACATGATTTCTAAATGATTTATGAAAAGAAAATGTATCACGGCTTCGTTTCACGAAATCCTTTAGAATCAGTTACTGGTATAATGACTGTAAAGATTTCCGTTGGGGTGTCGGGAGGGCTCCACTTGGGTCTTTAAAGGGGAAATTCGAGGCGGGTCCCTTCAACCAAAATAGAGGAGGTTTTCAAGACAGAAACAACAACTACTGTGTTCATGACTCATAGGGAATCTAATTCTATAACTGAAGTGCACCAAATCTTTATTCTTTGTAGCCAAAACTTTTTCTCTTCATATGAAACCTTCTATATATATAAGTCATTTGACAACCCTTCATTCATCATGAAAACATTCACGACATCCTTTATAATCAAATTGAAACTTTTCATTAACAAAAAAGCTAAGAAATTTTTTTTTGCAGAAATAGATAAAGACTTTATAGATTTTCTCTTACACCTTGGTTCTTTGCTTGTTACAACTGTTGTTAGGCTCTTGAAAGAGAAGAGCATTGAGGGTTCCTTTGGTCACTTTTATCAAAGGATTCAAAACCTTGTGAAAGCTTATTTGCAACTAAACGAAACCGAAAAGTCACTTCTAAGCCCCAAAGCTCCAATATATGCTATTGATATCTCTCTTATGTAGGCTGATCATAATTTGGCCAATCATAAATCATACATTTGCCCTTCTTTTCATCATTTTGTGGTTGATGTTCCAAACTTACTTTGTCCTATTTATAAGAATAAAAAAGACTAGTGAATTGACTTATATTCCTCCATCAACGGCAAATAGTTCGATACTTGTTAAGGGTGGCTTTCTTAAAGGGTTAATAAATTACATTGTGACAGATGATTTGGAGTTTATGTCTGCTACTAATGTTGTTACAATGCTCAACAATTTCAATGTTAAGGATATGAGTGCACGTGAGAAGATTTTCGTTGAATTAGTCGTAAAAGAGGTATGCTAATGTTATACTTACTATATTATTAAAGCATACCCATTTTAACAACAGGATGGTTGAATCAGATGAAGTAAGGGATTTTTTTTTTTTTTTTTTTTTGCATCGATGACTTTTTTTTTTAATAAAAGGTCGTTGGTCAAAGTCACCTTATTATTAAAAATAAATAAAATATTACAAAAAGAAACCAATTAGAACCTCTCAAAGCCAAAACTAATAAAATCAATATTTGCTCTTACCAAGAAGATCATCCGAAAAGAGAGGACATGAAAAACTGGGAGTCGTCCACCACCAGGTTGAATGAACAATTGAAGGTGACTGAGAGGCTAGCACATCCACCACAGAATTTCCCTCACAATAAATGTGAGAAACCTTGAAATTCATAACCCGTTAATAGTCAAGACATTGCTCCCAAGCTGGTTGCTAGTGTTTGGAAACTTTAGAAGAGCAACCAAAAAGACAAGAGGCCACAAAAGTAGAATCACTTTCTAGTCAAAGCTTATTCCAACAAAACTTCCAAGCATACTGAATAGTGTGAATAGTTACTGCTAGCTCCGCCTTAAAAGCAAAACTTATTCCTAATGGAATAGCGAAAGCACTCTTGAAAAACCTGTGGGAGGTCCGAAAAATTCGTATACAACTAGTTAAACCAGTAGACCAAAAAGTAGAACCATCAGTATTAACATTGATCCATCCCAGAAAGAGAGTACACCAAATTACTTCTATAATAGAGGGAGCTTTAAGAGGCCTAGCAAAAATGTGGAGTTTATGTGAAGCTAAAAGATTACCTACTGAGTTTCGTATAACCTCAAAACTAAGGAAATCTACCTTATGAATGGAATGTTGGACAAAAGAAAAAGCCATATGTAAAGAAGGGCACTTACCTTCGAAAGTGGCAGAATTTCAAGTGACCCAGCTAACCTAAAAAATTGCACTGATGTTAGCTTTCCAAAGATGTTGAAGTTTAGAGCAAAAGGTAATAGACATAGTAGCTTGCCATAAATTTCTAACCATCGTAGAGAGAGAAATATCATGATTGAAAGTAAAAGATAAGGAATGCTAGAGGCTAACTGTAAAAGGGCAATTGAGAAATAGGTAATCCAAGCTCTCATCCGCAGCCCAACACTATTATGAGTATATTTAAGGCTGCATAAGTGGGCTCGTAAAAGCCCGATGAAAGCCCAATAAGCTTATCTAATGGAGTCGCCTAGTGGACTAAGACCAAGATGTCCAATGTCTAGCTCGTAGAGTTGAACGAGCTCATAGTTTGCTAATGCAGTTCTCAGGTCGCTAATCAGTCACAATCCAGCTCGCTTTATACCCAGCTCGAGGTCGTTTAAGGCAAGCTCTAACTCGTAGATCGAAGTGCCCATTAAGGGAATTTTCTAGAATGGTAACAGCCTAAATTGAGAATGAGTCAATTACCAGAATTGGAAATAAATTCATACTCTTATGTTTGCAAAATCAATCCCTAATATAGCAGAATTTATCCCTAATTTGATGCAAATCAGTTTTAGAAGTGTAATTAATGTGAGATTCTATCCTATTTCACTTGTACTCAAATTATAATGCCCCATGCTATAAATAAGGGTTAAAATTTTATTGTAAACACACAATAAGCAATAATATACTACGACTCTACCAAAATTACCAAAGAACTCAGTCGTGGATGTAGGCATTGTTTTAAGGCCAAACCACGTAAAAATAATCATGCATATTCTTCCTTTTTTCTTTCTTGTTGGTTGCTTTTATTTTGCTTTGATTGTAGGTATTAGATCAAGAACTTGGGTTGATCGGATTCTAACATCGATATTTTGGTGTTAGAGGAAAGGCCCAAACTGCAATTTTTTAGAAGTTTTCAACAACCATGACAAGAGGAAGAACAACCAGGAGTTCAAACACGGCAGCTGATCAACCAGAAAGGCAGATGGATCAACAGCAATGTGATGTCCAACCAATGGAGGATGCAATCATATCCATGACAAGTGCGGCTCATATCCCCACAATCGGTACTACTATGGGCATGCCTTCACTAGCCTCTCACCAACCACTACCAACGATCCTTACAGCCGAGGGGCTATTTTTATGGCACCAGTGGTAGGAGATGTTAGAAAATATCGTGCGTCAACTTGCAAATGTAGTCAAGATGCTGGCACAGGCCCAAGCCCAAAACATCCCCAAGTTTGAGGCTGCTACTTCAAAAGAAGCTCATCAACAACAACAACAACAAGAAATGCTAGCTCCTGAAAGGCCCTTCAAAGAGGCTCCACGATTTACCGGCTCAGCTCATTCCTCCAACACGTGATCTAAAGCTGGAAGTCACCAAGCTCGCAAAAAGGGGGAAGTTATGCATCCTGCGAGCTTAAGAATAAGAGTGAGTTAGGATGGGAGCCACCATGTAAAGGTTGGCCATGATCGAGTTGGAGCTGCATCTCAGTATGAGGACGATGAAGTAGATGATCAGCGACGTGCAAAGTCACATTGAACTAGCAGCTCACGCAGTGATAGTTAGGGATATCAACTAGAATGCCGCTCTTAGGTCACGAGCACAGGAGAGGACAAATGCCTCGGGACCTACAGATAGAGAAACGCCTTTAAAGGGTTTAGTAGCTTAAAGCATGACCTGGCGCCTTAAACTAGTGTGACCAGTATGGGGAGAGAACCCCTTTCACCAAGGAGATCAAGACACAGCCTTTACCTCCTAGATTCAAGGTCCTCAACATTCCTCAATACAATGGGAATGGGGATAGCGATCCTTATGACCACTTGGATGCATTCAACATCCAAATGGATCTCCTGACAGATAATCCGTTGGTTAAGTGTCATTTCTCCCCAACTACCCTAGGGGACGTTCAACAAATCTGGTTTAAAAGTCTCCTAGCTCGCAGCAGAGAAAGTTGGAAAGAATGCCAATGAAAGTTTGTCGACCAATACAGAGCCCTGAAGAGGCAACTTGCACCAACTTGTCACCTTGCCATGATCTTCCAGCGACAAAATGAATCACTGAAAAATTATATTACCAGGTTCAGAGGCAAAGTCACTAATGTGGAGAATCCATCAAATGAAAGTATCTTGATTGTAATTTTAGCTGGGTTTCGAAAAGATGGGAAGTTGTATGAGAGCATCTACAAATCTCTAATAAGAGATTTTGAAGAGTTCTATGAGTGAGATGCCAAAGAAATTAAATGGGAGGAGACCTTCGATCCCAAGAAGTCTAACCAGAAGGATAAAGTTGGTAACTCCAACTAGCCAAAAAAGAGAAGCAATGGTAGGAACGAAAGTGAAGGTCAAAATAGCAACTCAAATTATCAGATTGCTAAGAAGGCTATGAATGAGCCTAGAAATAAGCGGCTTCAGTGTCAAGGTCACTATGATGGTTATAGCGTCCTGTCAGATATGCAAAACAAGATCTTTGCGACAAAAAGGAATAGGGAGGATTTCAGGAAGCCCTATCTTATAAGAGCTCCCGCTAACCGCAGAGACAAAAACAAATTTTGTGCTTATGACAATGAGGTCGAGTACAACACTTCAGAGTGCTAGGCATTAAAGGATGTCATTGAAAATTTAATCAGGAGAGGTTGCTTGAGAGACTATATGGTGAGACCAGCGGATTCGCGACCTCTACGATAATGACCTCAACAACCACTACAGCCAGCATAGCAGTAACCTCAGTGAGCTCTAAAATAAGAACATGAACCTGCGGTAAGAACCATTTTCACTATACATGATGGCCCTTATATCACTAGTACATCAAACAAGTCGTATGAACGATACATATAAAAAGCAAATCATGCCCTACTTGCAAGTTACAGTGGATTGGAAGGACTTGAGAGGAAAGCAAGGACAGCCTCGATGACATTTTTTTTCACTAAAGAAGATGTCAAGGGTGTATGTTAGCCCCACAACGATGCACTTGTCATCTGAGTAAAGATCAGTAATGTGGAGGTGTAAACCCCTAGTCTCGATCTATAATCTCCTAGTGTTAAAAGATAGATTAGAGAGTTAAAATAAATCTCGACACTAAATTAATTGAGTTTCATGGCATTAGAGATTTACTAATTTTCGAGTTATGACGAAATTCGTCAATCATAAAGAGAAAGTAGTATTTTAATAAGGATCCAAGCTAGGAAATTGAAAATTTAGTAAATGATAAAATCAAATTTAAATTTTATTAAAAAGAGAGAGTCAAGTGGTCGATAGAACAAGCTTGACGATTAAAATAAATTCTAATGAGATGAACGATTAAATCGAATAGAAACGATATAGACACGGAAAAACCAAGAGGGGTGTTGCCGTGAGAGAACACCAAAAAAAGGAGTTTGAAATGAAATTAAAAAGATATGGGGCTTGAATGAAATTAAGAGAAGTTTATTAGTATAAATATAATACTTGGCTAAAAATTGTTTCAGCAAATACAAAGAAATCAGTCATTAGCCGAGAAAAAGAAAGAAGATTCGCGAGAGAGAGAGAGAGAGCAGCTAGCAGTCCAGCCGTGACCGTGAGAGAAGAGACCAAAATGAAAGGATAGAAGAAGAGAAGAAGAGATCATAAGAAGAAGAAACAACCAGCAGCAGCTGGAGCAAAACCGAAGCTGACTTCAGCGTGAAGAACAGGTTTCAGCACGCTAAACAAGAGCAGAACCGTTCGCGCGAGAGCTGGTCACGAATAGGGAGTTGCTGGCTATGAACTGCAGCAGCTGGGCAGCAAAGGAAGAAGAAGAAGGAGCACCAGTAGCTGCTGGTTGTGGGAGACACGATCAGAAACAGAACCAAACGAGCTGCATCAGACCTGGGCGACGGAACTGCAAGGGTTGGTTGGCCAGGAAAGAAAAGAGAAGAAAGCCCGTCCAATGCTGCCTTCCAAGCTCTCAATCCTCCTTCAGAGACCTCTCTCAACTCTCTAAACTAAGAGCTAAGTAAGAAAACATTTCATCCTTTCTTTTTGCTTGCTGAAACTGAAGTGGAAATAAAGTTGAAACAGCTTTGTGTTGGATGAGTTGTGATTGGTCAATTGCTTTTAAACTTTGATAGAACTTTATGTGAGTAAAATGGACATTTGAATGATGATTTGTTGTGTGTAAATGATGCTTGAAAAGTGTAAATAGGGGTTGTTATACCCATAAACAAAATAAAAACAGAAACTTTGTTGTCATGCACTCCAAGTAGATGATACAAAGCTTGAGTGAGCTTTGAGTGTTTAATTGATAAAGTTGAGTGTGAGTGTGTGTTATGGCTGTAATGGACAGCAGATAGACTCTGAAATTAAGTAGTTTTGAACTCAAGTTTGAGCATAAAAAGAGTTAGAAAAGTTAGAAAATGTTTAGAGTTACAAAAAGGGTAGTTATAAGCAAATGTATGATTTCCGAGCTCAAATTTTGAGCTCTAGAAAACCTGACTATATCTGACTTATATAGGGTTGTTCTACACCTCATATGATGCCTAGGAATCATAGAAAACCATAGGTTTTGGAATGGATTGAATCCGATAAAAATTACGCAAGTTATGTGCAAAATAGTGTCGTTAGAGCTCTGATAAGTGAAACGGCTATCCTAATGTAATTTTTATTGCATGAAATGAGTTTAGTTGATCATTATTAGATAAATGAGGCTTAGCTATGGAAGAAAAACTAGTGTCGCTAATCCGAAACGGAAAGTATACAAAACGCGCTCTAAAAGTGCCCGAAAATGTCAGAAAAATGGGCGTTTTCTTTAAATTTGACATAGCAAATGATAATATTTTTCAACGAAATTTGATGTGTAACTAAAATGTGAGATAAGTGAACCATAGGAAAAAGAACGAAGGAAAACGAAGCCTCGGACAGCACGTCGCAGTACGTTCTGCTAAGGGCTGTCAATTTCGAGTAAAAATATGATTTTTTTCGTTTTGAGCCTCTAACGAGTATATGGACCGCGTGGGGGTATCCCTAGAGGTCTAAAACTGAAACTTTTACGAAGAAATTGGAATTAGAGAGTCTCGGTTGAGTTAGAAATAAGTTATGAGGTTATATGGAGAAAAATGGTCTTAGTTGAGAATTGAGTTTTATTACTAGTAATTATGAGAAAATATTGTGTAGGTGAAGAGCGAAACACTGAGGCTCCTGAGATTCGTCGAGGCGCTTAACGCGGCTTCGAGATAAGTGGTTCGCTACTTATGAGTACTTAAATTCTATGTCAATTCATGATTATTTGTAATACATATGGTATATAAGAAATAAATGAGAATGAATATGATTTTCAATATTAAGATTAAAGTTGAGTGTATAGGTTCCTATGGAACCTATATAGTAATTGAAACTAATACTAAGTTGCCTTAGAAAGAGTGAAATGAGAAGAGCTTTTAGAAGTTTTAAAACTAGAAAGTTTTGTATTTTTGCACTTGAAGAGTTGAAAATAAAACTCATGTATATGCCTTAAAAGTTTATGAAATTTAGCGTTACGTGACGACGCAGAGAATTCCGTCCGTAGTCGCTCAGATAATAGAAAAGTATAGCGCTACGTTGCGATGCAGACAATTCCGCACGTAGTTGGTTAATTGATAGTTAGCGCTACGTAGCGAGGCAGTAAATTCCACTCGTAGTTGCCTAGAGTTTTAGCACTACATTTGCGATGCAGAAAATCCCGTATTGTAGTTGCTCAGTTATGAGAAGTAGCGCCCTACGTGCAGTAAATTCCGTAATGTAGTGGTTGAGATACCTCAGTAAGCTTCACGTTGGTGTTAGTTATAATCGCCCGTGATGGTTAGAATGTTTAAAGGATATACATAGGGGTTTTGAAAGAAATCATAAAACTTGAACAAATGGTAAATTGTCATGTTAGTGTATGTGATATTATATCTTCGTTGCACTAACTTTTTGTTTATTTTGTAGCTTATTTACTTTCATTGTGTACTACCGTCGGACGAGACGACGACCCTTTTGTTTTGTATATATATATAGGTGGGCGAGTTGCACAAGACACTTGGATACATTTGTATATATGTAATTGATATATTACATTTTGAATTACAATGATGTTTGAAATCGTAAATTTTGTAAATATTCATGCATTTTATGTATAAATGATGCATATACGCATTTTGTGAATTTGATTTCATGTTCAATTGTGATGATAATGCTTGGTTGTGAATAAAGAAGTTGGGAGGATATTGAAATCATAGTTGAAGTGTAATTTTTATTACAGGTAAATTTTGATTTTATCAAAAATGCAGCCGTTATGTTGCTGAAAATTTTACAAAAGTACTTGAAATAAAAGAAGAGAAAAAGTTTTATCACTCCCAACTAGCCTAAAGAGAACCAAATCACTAAGTTTTAAACGAGTAAACCGGAGAGAGAAAGTTAGGGTTCGCTTCTCGGATTTCTTCGATCCGACGAGTCGGGTTCGATGAATCTGTTGAAGTGCCCGGCAGGATCCTCCAGACAAGAGCCTAGATAAGGTCTGGGAAGGTCCTGTTAGGAGGTGTGACGGATCATGATTGATACAGAGAGCTCAATTAATGTCATGTACAATGGGTACTTCGACCAAATGGGATTGGGAGCAGCACAGCTCAAGCCTTCTCCAGAACCTCTTTACAACTTTACGGGAGATGCTATCATTCTAGTAGGCCAGATCAGACTACTGCTTACACTAGGGGATTTAAACTGTCAAGCTACTGTGTTGTACTGCTTACACTAGGGGATTTAAACTGTCAAGCTACTGTGTTGGTAGATTTTCTAATCATTGACTGCCCCTCAACATACAATGTGGTTCTGGGGAAATCTATGATGAATGACTTGGATGTTGTCACCTCTATCAAGACCCTCACAATCAAATTTTCAACCCCTAATAGGATAGGTTACATGCGAAGTGAACAGCACTTGGCTAGATGTTGTTATGAAGATGCTGTCAAGATGGGGTTAGAGGAAAAAAAGTAAATGTGGTTTCGAGGGGCAAGCCACAAGTTATGAGCAAGAAAGGGGTAAGTCATGACCTCGACCCACGTGAGGTGGATGCAAACAGAGCAACTGGGCTTGTAGAAGAGCTTAAGGATGTCCAAGTCAGCGAGATAGATGCAAAAAAGGTGCCTCAAGTTAGGACGGGGCTTAACTCCAAAAGTGAGATCCCAACTTGCTGATTTTTTCAAAGCGAACTTGGATGTTTTTGCTTTGAATCATAAAGATATGGTGGAAATAGATCCCAAGGTCATGTCACAGAAGTTGAATATTGACCCTCACCACAAACCAGTTTGCCAAAAGAGGATGCCAATGATAGGGGAACACTACACCGCTCTGAATGAGGAGGTTGATAAGTTGTTGGCCAATAAAATTTATCCGCGAGGCCTACTACCTAACCTAGGTCACCAATCCTATGCTTGTAAAGAAGAAGAATAGGAAGTGGAGAACCTGCATTGACTCACAGACCTAAATAAGGCGTGCCTAAAGGATAGTTTCCCCATACCTAGAATTGATCAGCTCATTGATGTGACAGTTGGCAACCAGCTTCTGAGCTTCATAGATGCCTATTTGGGTTACAACTAGATACCTATAAGCCCGGAGGATGAAGAGCACACCTTGTTTAATAGCCAGAACACAGCTCTTAGTAGATTCATTTCGAAGGCAATTGACAAATACATCCCTTTTTTTGATGTGCTGAAGAAGGTGAAGAATTTCGAATGGACCGAGCAGTGTGAGGTGGCATTCTAGCAACTGAAAGACTACATGGGCTGAGCTTCACTCCTATCTAAGCCAAAAGAATGAGAGAAGCTCATCTTATACTTGGGGGTATCTTAACATGCCTTGAGTGCAACTTCGGTGTGAGAAAAGGAAAGGACGCAACTTCCCATGTATTATGTAAGTAAGAGGTTGTTTGATGTTGAAACCAAGTACTCGCAAATGGAAAAACTTGTCTATTACCTGATAGTCGTGTGGAGATAGTTGCGCCCCTATTTCTAAGCCCACAAAATCGAAGTCCTCACTCAGTATCCACTGAAGCATGTCATCTGGAAGTCGAATACCTCGGGTCGGTTGCTTAAGTGGGTGGTAGAGCTGGTACAATTTGATATCGAGTTTAAGCCAAATAATCTAATCCTATATAAGTGTTATTTTAATTACCAATCAAACAGCTATAATTTTTTTTTTCAAAAGCTCTATTTTTAATCGATATATTATAAGTAGATTTTTCTTTTTTAAAAAATTAATATTAGTTTTTCCAAATATTTTATCCATATTCATGTTCAAATAATATAGCATTTGAGTTGTTAAAATACTATTAATTAATACATTATCTCATAATTTACAAAATTTTGATATCTCATATACCACATCATTTGGACATAAATTTGGAAAAAATATTTGAGAAGTCTAGCATTATAAAGCTTAGAATTTCATTTCCCTAGAAGAAATAGTGTTTTTCGAATAAATAGTATTTTCGGATGAATAATATTTTAAATAAATAGTAATTCAGTATGAATACTACTTTTAAGTGAATAGTAATTTTTGAGAAACGAAAAAATTTCCTCAAGTTAAACGAGATAAAATTTTTTGGTGAATAGTATTTTCGAGTTAATAGTGTTTTCGGGTAAATAGTATCTGTGTAAATAGTCATTTTCGAAAAATGGATCCCAGACATCATAAGTCCTGAAATAAGAATTGGAGTTATTAGAAACTGAAACGGATCAAAAATAAGTTCATTCGAATAAGTTTCAAGTGATCTGAGTGTAATTGACGAAAATGCCCTTTTTGGAGAATAATAGGAAACGATGATTTTACGACCAATTGAATTTTTTTTTTCGAAAGCTTGAGATTGAGAGTTAAGATACCCAATTAAAGTATTGCATGGTCAATTTGATGATAAGATGGTCATGAAATATTTTTGGAATTTAGTAATGTTAAATGAGAATTTGATTTTTAGTTTAAGGATTAATTAAAGTGTGGCATGAATTGATAACCATCAAACAAGCACAATCCTTGTGAAATTGAATAGACCAATGAGGGAATGAAACCTTAAGGTCAATTGGATGACTAAATAACTTAAATATGTGGTTAAGAAATTTTTGAGTGATTAATGGATTATTTAATTTGTAATTAATGGTATTTTTTATATTTGAGTGATCATTTAAGGGCAAAATTATCAAAGGGGTGGATGTGGGACCCCTCTCTGCGAGGCAAGGCGCTACCTACCGGCCTTGGCCGGCCCCACTCACTAGGTACTGTCCCCGGGCCCCTGGGGTTTTGCTTCGCCTCCCACACCGCTCGAACCCATGACCTGAGCCCCTGAAGTCAAATGGATTCTTAGAGCAAGGTGTGTACCATTGTGGCAAGTATTGTAAACTCTTAGTTTCGATTTTTAACCTCCTAATGATATGAACTAGATTATGAAATTTAAGTAATAAATCTAATTAATGATAATCTAAATCGAGTTATCGAAGAGCGAACGCTCGTTCTAGAATTACACAATAATAAATTTAATAAGGAAAAAGTCAAGGAAGGGTAAAATAATTCATCCACAAATAAGAGATAATTTATAAAGGATAATATAATTAATTGTATAAATGAGAATTATACAAGTTGTTATATCGAATAAGTAGTCAATCACTAATTAGATTAAGCTAAAAATGTTGATGATAGTCAAAACAAGTCAAATGACAAGCCTGACATTCTATGAATTGTTAATGAGATATATAAACAAAACAATTAGAGCAAATTGACAAAAGAAGAAGCAAGCTGCCGTGAGATATATTAGAGAGTGAGAGATTTGCGTGAAAATGATGAAATGAGGACATGGAAAGCATTTTGAAATGTTAGTTATATATATATATATATCACACTTAGACCAATTTTCAGCAAAGAAGAGAGTGTTGGCGTGAGATAAAAGAACAAAAACAGAAGCTGCCGTGAGAAGAGCAGAACAGAAACGTAAGGGAGCAAAGTCACGGCCAAACAAGAAAGTGGAAGAAGAAAGCTCCATCCAACCCTTCCAAGCCTCAAACCCCCCTCTCTAAAATCTCTTCCAAGTCAATCTCACCATTCTAAACAAGAAACAAGGTGAGATATCATCTCTTCTCTCCTTCTTGGTTGTTAGTTGGTGTTGTATAAGTTGGATGAAAATTGTGTTGGTTTTGGTATGTTGTGTTGGGTGTTTTACCCTCAAAATTTGTATAGAACCCTAAGTGAGAGTTATGTAAGCTTTAATGATAAGTTGTTGTTAGTGAATGATAGGTTAGGGTTGTATAAAAAGGGCTGCCATAAACTTGATACAAGTGGAAACAAAATTGATTTTCATGCACTCTAAGTATTTGATAAAAATTTTGAATGAGTTGTGAGTGTTAAAATGAAAAAGTAGTGTTTGTTTGTGTGTTAAGGACATGAAAGACAGTAGATAACCTCTTATTTTTTTATAAATATGAACCCAAAATTTAGCATAATTAAGGGTAGAAAAGCATAAAGAAATGATAGGATTGTCAAAGGCATAGTTTTAAGCAATTTGAGAATCCCGAGCTCAAACAATGGGATTGATGAGAATGTAGAATGTCATATTTTTCTCTCTTAATGTTTAGTCTCTTATGCTTATTTGGTGCCTAAATGAACTCACTATTCTTATATTTTGATTTAGAATACAAATGGAGACATTAAGAGCAAAACAGAGCTTTTTGGGCGATTTTAGACAGTTTCGACATCACTTCGTAATCTGGACATAACTCTCTCATCCGAGCTCCGATATGATTGATTCAAGATGCTATGGAAAGAAAAGAAAGAGCTCTACAACTTTCGTGTTTTGAGTTTTGAGAGATACTAGCTGCATCAAGGTTGAAATCGGGCTTGAATCTGCTGTGCCTGCACTGTTGACGTTCTGGATCATTGCTTGGTCTGCAAGTTTGATGTGCGAACTTGACACAACTTATTTTTGGAAGCTTCCAAATCTGATGCATGAAAATCCCAATTGAAATCACAACTTTCCTTCTAGTGTTGAGGCTATTTTTATTATTTTCCTTAACTAGTCAGATTTGAATATTGTTATTTTAGGATTATACTTAAGGGATATTTGTAAAAACCCCCCTGAAAAGCAAAATAATAAAAAAATATCCTCACTTTTTAAAATATTAGGTAAACTATCCCCCACTTTTTAAAATATTAGGTAAACTACCCCCCACCGTTAAAATCTGTACAAACCGTTAGAGATTTCTATCCATAAATTAAATTAAGAGCCTTT